>ML686031.1:788803-820304 GCA_007922175.1 Pelusios castaneus | reverse complement strand
ACAGGGAAGCAGAAGTGGGATCAATTCCACCAGAGAAACCCCTGCCAAAACCAGAGCATTGTGAGACTCTCAGCTTCCTGGCCCCCTTGGCAGGAACATATCCGGAACAGAGGTAACTTCTGGTCTTCTCTCCCTTTCACAGAGCCGGCCGCCCACAGTGGGACCTGCAGTGGGGCACCACTGAGCTGCTTGAGAAGGAGAAGGAAATACGGGGGATCACTCGTGTCATGAGGGAACAGTGGCCATTAAATTGTGTTGGGGTGAACCACTTGCAGCCATTGCTACTGGAAGGACTCAAACCGCCCCCATGGGGACCCATTGCAGGCGTCTTGGCTTGTCTTTGCCCAGTGTAGCTCTCTCCCTTTTTCCTGTCTGGTCCATGCTAAAGGGCCAGTGGTGCAAATCCAGAGAGAATGGCAGAGGGATCTAAGCACCTAGAATTATCCCAGGGCTTGAATCCTAGTGAGGTCAGCTCAGGACTGAGGCCTGCATCCTTCTGAGATGGACAAATTAGCCCCCCTGAAATCATCAAAGCAGCAGAACTGCTCTACTAAAGGAAAGACAGTGGCAGGTACCCGCCCTGGGGTGGCGTGGGATTCACCCCGGGGAAGGTGCCGAATTTCCCCTTCAGTGCTGCGGTCACAAGTGATTCGGTGGTATCTGTTCCCGCAGCACCAGCCCCTTTCGGGCCTCCTTGCTTCACATCGTAAAGGACCAAGAGGGGCCACACGGTCAGTCTTTAAAAACACCCTTCGCAGGTGTCATGATGGATGGGGCCGTCACTGGTGTCCCAGGCGAGACGAGGCTCCGCGGATCAGAGTCGTCAGTTGGAGCGACACCCAACAGCAAAACTACCGTAGGGTTTGCAGCCAGAGCAGAGCGCAGAGTGAAATTCACCTGCTCAGTCAGTCCAGAGCGTATACCACACTCGTCTGGCATGGATGCACCCTCCGGCCAACACCAGATACGGGCTGCCTGCGCTGCAGTGCTTCACTGCACGGGGTGAATTTCACTTTCCATGCACAGCCCCAGGCACTTGAAAAGCACTGAAATTCATAGCACGTAAAGATTAGCCAGCACAGACCCTGGTGCAGACTCAGCCCGCGCCAGCAGATGGAGTTTTTCCGTCGGGGTAAGAACCCACCTCCCAGAGTGATGTTAGCCTCGAGGTAGCCACACCCGCACTGGGGTTAGATTGGCATAGTTAGATCAGTCCGGGTGTTTTCTTCAAACTCCGACTGAGGGAGTCGCACTGATAAAACTTTCCAGGGTAGACCATGCCTTAGACAGTACAGTGATGGGCACGCTAGAAAACACATCGCCATTTCATTCTGCTTCTAACCGGACTATGATTATGGCGTTAAAAAATCAAGCCGTGCCAGAGGGTGTCTTTTACTGGTGCTCTCTTCTGCTGTGTTAGGACGCGGTTTAACAGATAGCATCAAAGAAGCATCGAGGAGTTAACAGATGGGATGGAATTGGCTCCCTTTTCTTTGTGTAGTAAAGTGATGCTTTTTAGATGGTTTCTGCAAAATGCCCCAGGCGGGGGGATATTTTGGCTGAAGGTTAGCAAAGCACTAGTGTGTCCCAGTGCATTCACGCCCCTTTTCAGAGATCAGTCCCCAGCTGCTCAGCGGTGACATCACGAACGAAGAGCCAACCAGAGCTCCAGTTCTGAGGTTGGGATTGGGTAGTCTGGAAGATTGGAAACTCGGTTTCCAGGTGCTACTCTCCGTCTACACCAGGGAACCCCTGACCAGCAAGGGCTAAAATCTCTAGTGTCCTACTCTGCCAAATCACCTGCTCTGTGTCTTGGGTTTTCCATTTGTGGAATTTGAGTGGAGTGAGATTCCCTCATTTTTTAAAGTGTAGCCTGTTTTTAGAAGTCCCTCACTCTGCTGCACGTTGCTGGCTGTTTGTTTTTCCATCAGAATTCTTTAATTTGCCCTTTTAAAAAACCAAAGCTCCTTTCTGCAATTTATCCCACCTCTGCTTGAGCCCCGTTGTCATAGAATCAGAGCAATGTGGGGCTGAAATGGATATCAACTATCCATTGTTGGTGCGACTAAGTAGCCCTCCAATCTGATATTCCTCAAGGAACCCCAGCAGAGCGGCTATCTAAAGTCCTGAATTCAAAGGAAGAGGCAAAAGAAGCCAGAATCCTCAAGGGGGTTCCAATCTCCTGCTTTCTGTGGCATCAAACCTGAACTGTTGCCCTTCTGTAAAGGGAACCTTCAAATGTAACCACAGTAAGAGAATGAACCAATAGCACAAAGAACCGAGCGCTCTCCTTATTCATCGTGTTATCCAGCTCATCATGTCCTGATGCTGCAGTCGTTTGAGGGCATATTTCATGGGACTACGGCTGCTATTGTGGTACAGGCTCATGATGGAATGTTCTTTTGATGAGTCAAGTAATTAAAACAATTGCTATTGTTCTTAACTACTGGCTGTGGAAAGACCAACTTGTTCAGATTTGGGGTTTCAGCTAAGGCAGCAAATGGATTAAAGTGCATGGATTTGACTAAATGAATTTAGTTACACTGATGCACTTTCCATATGTAGAGCAGGCCTAAACATCTAGACACTCAAATCCATACCTAGGCATCTAAAAAAGCAGTCAGCGTTGAACACATGCACCTTTTAATTGACTTACACCATTTATGTCAGGGCTGGTTTTAGTCCAAGATCAATAAAAAGATTCAGAGATTTTTTCAGAATCATTTTATTTTGCAGGGATTGTTTAGCAGGGGTTGTTTCTGCTGATTAGAAAGCTGCAGTTAGTTGAACATAAGCCTCCACGTCTTGCCTGTGTCTCATGTAGCATGAGACAAATCATTTTAAGTGGCTAATAGAAACTTACCTCTGTTTTTCAGGCAATTCTGTAAATGCAATCAAATCTTTCCAGAACTTTTAAACAGTGAAAGTGTGTGAGCAAACTAATTATCTCCATTTGAATAATATCTGATTATGACTGTGTTTGGATCAAGGGTTAGGTTCCAAAGGGGGAGCCGTGTTAGTCTAGGTCAGCCAAACAAACAAGAAGTCCTGTGGCACTTTTAAAGACTAACAAATGTATTTATCACATGAGCTTTCACGGGAGAAAATCCCACTTCGTCAGACAAGAGTTAGTTGAGCAACAGAACCTTAGCCAAAAGCACAGCCTAGAAAGAACAGGCTGGGTGCATTTTATAACTGGAGAGATTGACAGAAAACCGAGAGATCTTATCCCATAAGAACAGGCTGTATAGAAAGAGGGTACATTAGGGAAGTCTCCATAGCACAGACTATTAGTCGCTTTTAATCTTTTTGCCATGCCTGGCCTCCTCTGCTTCACAACACAAGGAAAACAACAGTATCAGTTTAGTTTGCGGATTAATTCTAGGGTTAAAAGGAGCGTGTCTTCCCCGTGTTGGGTCAGTCCTTTCTTTAGTGTCAGCATCTCATGGGGCCACCAGATCCCCGCCATTGTCGGTTTCTAAGAACAGGTGAGTCAAACATCTGTCAGGAATGCACTAGAACATGTTGACTTGGTTCTGTCTCAGTGCTGGGGGCTGGCCTCATTGATCTCTTAATGTCCCTACAATTCTCTGAGCGTGGGCTTGGTGAGGTGGGCGCTTGGTCCGCACAGGCCACTGAGTAGCCATCAGATGGTGGCAGCCCTGGGTCCCTAGCAATCTATGCCAAGCCTGCCCCAATGCTGTGGAAGGGAAGACCTTCTGTCCCTCTCATTCTAGGGTAAAATGTTCCTGACAGTTGTTTTTTCAGTCCATGCAGGATTTTTTTCATTTTGGCTTGGTTGGTTGATCTGATTGATCTCCCAGGGAACCAAGAGAGAGCGATCCGGGAAAACCGTCTCAGGATCAGGTGGTTTCTGACCTCAGCTACACTGGAGAGTATGCCAGAGCAGTTGAATGGTGCCTTTTTCACCTCTCGCTCCCAGCGAGCGACTCCCAGACAGCTTCCAGCTGTCTCCTGGATGACCTCATGGGACTCTTCGGCCTCGAGAACTTTCCTCTCCAACTCAGCTGGGCTTTGCTGAGAGCTGACACTCACCCCACCGCTGCGCTAGGGAGGGGCCATAAACCCTCTTTCATCAGACTTGTACCTTGATCAGGTCACCTGTGCTCAGCAAGGGAAACAGCCCTTCCTTGCGCTGCTCTGCCATTGGCTATCGTGGTGGGGGTGCTGCCCTGTCACCCAATCAGCACAGTGCTCACCTGCCAGGGTTCCAGGGCTGGGAGAGGACCCTTGAATTGTGCCATCCCGGCCACCTGGGCATACCATCCTGGCTGGCACTTTGCACTGGTGCCTGGGACGGGGGGAGGCCGGAGGGAGCCACTTCTGCCCGCTCCTTAAAGGGGAAGGGAAAGAGAAATGCAGCTTGTTATTGAGGTAGCTGAGCAGCCCCCTGCCAAGGGGGAACAGGAGGCAGGGAATGGGGGAGATCAGTGGGGCAGGCATACCATGGGGCAGGGAATGGGGTGACTGCTGGGGCGAGGGGGTTAAGGGTGACTATCAGTGGCACAGGGCTGAATTAGTGCCAGGATTGATGGGGCAATTCACAGCCCCCCACCTCAGGACTTGCTGCATCAGTGTAGGAAAAAACTATTGGGGCCCTGCAGGTCCCCCAGGGAAGGGGAAGCTGGGGGGGTGACTCACTTCTGCCCTGGGCGGATGTGTGGGGGAGCTGCACCCCCAGACTGGGGGCAGATCCAGGGCACATCGCACCCCCTGCACCCCGCTCAGAAGGGAGGATCCTGGCTCCCTTCACAACCTGTGTGTTTGGGGGGGTACAGTCCCTGCAGCTCGCCCCAAGCCAGCCCAGAGGTAGGGAGGGTGTCTGAGGGGAGCATCCACTGTGATTCAGGGCTCCTGGCTGCTCTCACATTCAGTGCCCCCAGCCCATGGGGTCAACCCCGTCCCATGCCCCCAGCTATGGGGTCACCGCCCTCCCGTGCTCCCCATAGCTCCCATGGGGTCACCGCCCTCCCGTGCCCCCCGTAGCTCCCATGGGGTCACCGCCCTCCCGTGCTCCCCATAGCTCCCATGGGGTCACCGCCCTCCCGTGCCCCCCATAGCCCCCCTGCCCCCCAGCCCATGGGATCACCCCCGTCCCATGCCCCCCAGCTATGGGGTCACCCCCGTCCCGTGCCCCCCCAGCTATGGGGTCACCGCCCTCCCGTGCCCCCCCAGCTAGGGGGTGACCCCCGTCCCGTGCCCCCCAGCTAGGGGGTGACCCCGGTCCCGTGCCCCCCAGCTCTCATGCCCGCGGGCGGGGCGGGGTTGGAGGCCGGCCGTGGGGCGGGGCGGGCGCTATATAGAGATCCCGCCCGGCCCTCGCCGCCTTCTCTTGCGATCGGTGCCGCCCCCGCCGCGCTGTTCTCGGACTCAGGTGGGTCCGTCCCCGCGGGGGCTGCCGCAGCCGGCTGGGCTGGGGGGTGGGAGACACATCACCCCCACCATTACCCCCCGCCGGCCCGGGGGGCGGGGCTCGCTCAGGACATGGGGTGGGGGAGACAGCCCCCCCAAAACACGCCGATTTCGAGTCCTTTCTCGGGGTGGCCGGGGCTGGTGGGAAGCGGAGCTGGGCGCTCCCCGTGCCCCTAAAGATGGTCCCTGGGGCTTCCTCTGCCCCAGCCTGGCCCGGCTGCGAGCCTCGAACAGGTGTTAGCGCCTGGCAGGTGTCCCCGGGCTGGCAATGAGGGGAGGCCGGGTGCTACGGGACAACCTTTCAAAAGCACCTAGAGGATTTAGGAGCCCAAATCCCCCCTGACATTACACAGGTCTGAGCTCTGACAAATGGGGGGCAATGAGGCGCCACCCCAGAATGTGCCCAAGGATTGCCATTTGGGGCGCCCTGCCCCTGAAATCCCGAGTGGTAGAAATGATCCGTGTGTTGCTCTGCAGTCCCTGATCCACAGCGGGCACCGGGTGACTTCTCCCCTTGTGCCTGTGCGGCCTTTTTCCTGCTCTCTAATTTCCTGTGTGCTGCAGTAACAGCTGGTCCTAGCTGGTTCTGGCCCTGGGCACTGCGTGAATCATAGGAGAGGAGGGTTGGAAGGGACCTCAGTCAGGAGATGTCTGGTCCAATCCCTCCTCATACATATCCATGTCTCCCAGCTGCTCAAGATGTAGTTCTTCAGGAGTTGTTTTCATGTTTGCTGATACAGACACCACCTTTGCACCACGGCCTGTTTGCATATTTTCAAAACTAAAATAAATGTAACCCTGTGAAATGTGCTTTGTTCTAATGGATGCTCTCCTCTCCCTCCACAGGATAAGTAGTATGAATATTAGGTGTCCTGTTTCTGAAGGCCTTTCTATGGAAAATAAAGAGACTCAGATGTTGGTTGCATTACGCACATTTGACAAATGGGGCACCTTTAGAAACTCCTGATCAAACGGCCGGAGGCCTGAATTACTCGAATAAGGTAACTCAGCAACATACTGTCTTCCCCACCGCTTTTTAGCTGTATGCATCAGATCCGGTAGCACTGTTGCGTCTGTTGAAGTTTCTGCATTAGTTCATGAAACAAATGGGGCTAAGACCCAATTCTGACTTGGTAGACTCGGTTAAAGGTGTCGTCTTTCCGGGGCTTTGTTAAATGTTTCTATTCGTGAGTCACATGCTGAAACTAACTCTTCAAATCGCAGCCTAGCTGGGTTTGCGGGTGGTGGTCTGTGGTTGCTGATCACAGAATGGCAGCTGCATTACTGATCTGCAAATTGTTCGGCTCAAAGTCTCTTTAATATTGGAGTCCAGGAATCCAACGTCTAACATCCAATGACTAGATGCTTGTGTGTAGCGCTATGAAATAGTCCTTCTGTGAGATCTCAGATCCTGCCTGGACCAAGAGTCCTCTTTCTAGAGAGGCACTAAAGTGATACCCTTGGAACAGGCAAAATATTCATTTGAGGTTGTAAATACCCTGATGAGGAGAGCTCTCAGCAGTAAAATCCCTCCTGCATGGGGCGACTCAGTGACAGTTAACAGGTTCTGTCGGCTCATCTCGAGCCATGACGTGGTTAGAATGGGGGAATCACCCATGCAGGAAAATCGTAGCAAAGGCCAGCACAGATCCTGTCCATGCTGGGACCACAAACGTCCTACTGGAGCTGTAACGGTGCTCAAACATAGTGGCTCTAGCAGATGCTTTCTCCTCTGATGTGGACCAGCATGTCCGAGAAATAGTGTTAAAACTCCAGATGTGGGAGTGAAAAGCATTTTTTAATTTTATTTTTAGAAAGCATTCGCCAGTGGCCTACCTCTGTTCCTGTTAGTCCTGGAAGTCTTGCTACAGGAGCAAAGCTAAACGTGGGCTGAGGGCTTTGGGAAAATGCCACTTATAGGGTGTGCTAGAATTTCTACCATGCTAGGAACATAGGGTGCGTCTACACTAGTAAATTAAGTCGACTTAAGCATGCTTAAATCGACTTAATTTACTCTGCGTCCACACTGGCATTTCCTTAAGTCGACTTAAGCTGCTGCTTAAGTTGACCTAAGGAAATTCAAAGTCGACTTTATAACACCTCGTATAAAGTCGACTTTGAAGCTTAAGTCGACTTAAGCAGTGTGGACGCCCTAAGTCGACTTAGTTGACTTAAGGCATGGGGGAAAGGGAGCTTCCTTCTTGCTGGGACCACTCAGGTCCCGGCAAGAAGGGACCGTGGGGCTCCCTTCTCCCTGGGACCACTCAGGTCCCGGCAAGAAGGAAGCCCCGTGGTCCCAGAGAGAAGGACACGACAGGTGGACAGTCTTCTGCTTGCTTTTTGCCCAGGAAATGCAGCTGGCAGACAGAGTCCTCAGAAACATGTGTTATCCTGTTGCCAGAGTGCACCGAGCTGTGGGTCAGACGGCTGGAAATGCCTTGATGTGCGTCTGAAGCACTGGAGTGTTTTAAGGACTCGTGACTTGCCCTGGCAGGACAGGCCAGTACTGGGTCAAGTGTCCAGTCTCAGGTGCTTCGGAAAAAGAGACAAGAAACCTGATTTTGGACAATGTCACTGACGTTCCAGCAAGTGATTCATAACCCTTAACAATTTCTAGCTAAGGATCCCAAAGCACTTTACACACTCATTCAAGTGTGTGTCTTTAAATGACGGGCTCCCTCCATCGTGGGCTAGACGGGCCAAATCGCTGGGGCAAGCAGTGTGCCGGGATAGGTCTCCTGCCTCTCTGAATGGAGCACGTGCCCAGGGTTTTATGGAGGCTCATTTTGGGGGAGTTCTCACTGCACCGCTCTGAAGTCCACAGTCTCATTCTGAGCCTGTGTGTCTTAAAATGACTTTCGTCTGTGCAGAGTCGAGTGGTTGAATTTCCCCTACTTTGCCATCCCCGCAGGGGGGGGCTGCATCTCTAGGGCTATCTAATCCAACGTGCCAATCACATCCTGGACAACAGAAGTTTGATTTCTCTGCTGGTCACAGCTCAGCACCCTGTCAGAGCTGAGCTCCAGGCTCATCTGATGTCTGTTGTATCTGCCCCTGTCAGTCACTAGGACACCAGTCTTTCAGCTTTAGCATCTAGCTGGGGGTGGAGAGCGGGTGGCTAGCGATGCTACGGCATGCGGAAATGTGAGCCCCAGTTGGCGATGCAAATTGCCCTCTCCTACCGCTTTCCCAGCGAGTGGACTCCCACTGGACTCTGACTGCCGTCCTGTGAGCACATCTGCCTCCAACAAGTGACGGTTGCTCTGTTTTAAACCTCAGGCTCTCCAAAGCAGAGAAGTGGATCACTCGGGGCTTAGGTTTTTTTCTGGCCCGTATCACAAACACAAATTTACCAGAGGCAGGGGAAGGCCTGTTTCATCACAATGTGGCCCCCCTGAACTTTCAGGAATAGTGTTGGTGTTGGGCCAAAGTTGAGGGTGTGTCTGTGAAGCCCTGAGAGGCGGTAAATGCACACAGGGTAGTTAAACTGAGCTAACCTATTTAAACAGCCATCCCTTAACTCTTCTGCATGCCAGCCGACATTTAAATGTGTTTAATCTCGCACACGCAGCAAGGAAGTCAAATCAATAAGGCAGTGCGGTCTAGTGGTTAGAAGCAGGGGTTAAAGTAAGGGGGAACGCACCGGTACACAGTTCTGGGGCCCCAAATGTGAGGGGCCAGAGTTCTGGGGCCCCTAAAAATAGAAAAATCTGGCGGAACGCATGTTCCGCCCTACCCTGGCTGCTGGCAGGTCCTACACCCCACCGTTGTTAATCACAATACTTATTGTGTGATGCAGTGTTTGCTAGTTTGTGACAATAATTGCTATAGACATAAACGCCGTATAAAATTATAAATATTTTATGGAGCGATAACCAATGCATGTGATACTGAGAAGTCGTTGCAAATGGCTACCTGGGCTGGGGCCCACACATGCATGAAGGGGGCCCAGAGATTAGGAGGGTTCCAGGGCCCGTCAAATTATACTTTAACCACTGGTTAGAAGAGGAAGCCAGGTTTGTAGTCTCAGCTCTGCCATTGATTTTGACTCCATTTGCCCATCTCAGAAATGGGTCTTATGAGCACAAGCCCTCTGCCAGCCTCTCCTTCTATGGGATAAGAGCATCTCCTCTTGGAGTGGGTGGGAGTCGCTAGTGTCTTGGGATGGGACACCCAAATGCCGGGGAGGTAGTGATGCTTTGCACTAGAGAAAGCGGTTGGGCGTGATCCAGACTGTAGCCTTCCATTCCCCATTCTTGTTTCTGTCACACCTAGGCCGGAGCAGAGTCCCTTTGTCTCACCCTTTGCTACATCAGGACACAGCTCGTTCCTTTCTGCTCTCGCCAGTCACTTGGCTTCTCCAGAATCAATCAGAAGTTAGCAAAATGGTTGGATTCAAGCCCACCGACGTCCCCCCGACTGCCGCGGTGAAGTTCCTAGGGGCTGGGACAGCCGCCTGCATTGCGGATCTGATCACCTTCCCCCTGGACACTGCGAAAGTCAGACTGCAGGTGAGACCTTCTGCAGGCTTCACGGTTATTCTGCGATCAGTGATTTCTTGTCACTGCCTGGTGCTGAACGGTGGCAGACATGCCAGAGTATCAAATCTGTTAGAGGAGGAAAAGGATCAGGTCCATCCAGGCAGTAAATGGTGCCTTTAATTACAAAGCTTTTCCCCCTTGTACATCCAACCTCGCGGAAAGTAGCCACGACCAGTGTTCCCTCTAAGCTGTGCGGGTGCGTGGCCACGCAGCGGCCGTCACACCCCCCGCGCAGCACTGAGAGACCCCCGCGCAGCCCAGCAGCCCCCGCTGCTCCCTCCAGACCCCCGACGCTGCGGCTTTGCCGCGGCAGACCCGGCCTGCGCCCGGCCTCTGGGCTGGCCCTCCCCGCCCCCAGGGTGGGACAGGCAGGCTCGGCTCAGGTGCGTGGGCCTGCCTTCCTGCCCCACGCGGCCGGGGCAGCGGGGTGGCTGCGGCGCGGCGGGCTCCCAGGCTCCCACCCGCCGACCACCTCGACTTCCCGGCCCGGGGCCGGGCTCATCCGACGGCCTTGGCCTCCCAGCACGGGGCCGGGATCAGTCTCCGGGGCTGGGGTCTGCTTCACCCCACTGGCAGCTTCCCAGGGCCGCGGTAGGGTCCTCCCCCACCAGCGGCCTTGGCTTCTCTCTTTCTTTCTCTTCTTTGCTTTCCTTTTTCTTTCCTTCTTTCACTTCTTTGCCTTCCTTCTTTTTTCTTTCTTCCTCTCTTTCTCTTCCTTCTTTCTCTTTTTTCCTTATTTGTCTTCCTTTTTCTTTCCTTCTTTTTTTCTCTTCTTTCCTTCCTCTTTCTTCTCTTCCTTCTTTTTTCTTTCTTTCTTTCCTCTTCCTTCCTTCCTCCTTCTTTCTCTTCCTGTTTCATCTTCTTTCCTTCTTTCTCTTTCTTTGCTTCCTTCCTTCCTTTCTCTTCCTTCTCTTTTTTCTTTCTCTCTTCCTTCTTTTTTCTTTCTCTTTCTTTGCTTCCTTCCTTCCTTTCTCTTCCTTCTCTTTTTTCCTTCCTCTTTCTTCTTTCTCTTCCTTCTTTTTTCTTTTTCTCTTCTTTTCTTCTTTTTCTTCCTTCTTTCTCTTTTTTCTTTCGTTTTCTTCCTTCCTTCCTTCCTTTCTCTTTCTTCTTTTTCTTTCTTTCTCTTCTTTTCTTCTTTTCCTTCTTTGTCTTCTTTCCTTCCTTCCTTCCTTCCTTCCTTCCTTCCTTCCTTTTTAAAAAAAAACTTTTAAAAAATTAATTTTAAATAAAAACATTTCTAAAAATTAAATTTCAATTCAAATTCAATTAAACACAATTAATTCTATTTACAATTACTTTAACTTCAATTAATGCCTATAATTTCTGTCGTGTGAGTTTACACAAAAATTTTATTCAGAAAAAGTTCTGCACACGGCTTGAAAATTTTGCACACAAGCCGCCAAACCTTAGAGGGAACATTGGCCACGACCCACCTCCTTGGACACCTGTACAAGTAAGCCCTGTATACAGAATTCACAAGACGTATGTACTTTCTACCACGCTAAATACAATATACGGACTGCAACAGGTGCATGCATCCTAGAACAGGTTACATCATTCCTAAATCCCTACCTGCTTTCACTATATTTAATATGTAGGTTACATGATTAGATTATACTTAATATACAGCATATAATTAGCCTGCCTCTGTTGATGTTTACAACTTATTTGGGTACCCAGTAATATTTCTGACCAATGAAATGCTCCAAATTCTCTTGCTCTCCCTGATACGTCACCTGTTTACCAGATTCGAGTTAATGGCTGGCTAGCCGGGCCGTCACAGGTGGTCTCCGCTTCACCATGAATGGTTTCCACTCCGCTCTCCTTTGTTAGCTGTAGATTGGTGCTTTCCAGCCAAAGCTGTTTATAGGGCCACAGCTTCAATAACAGGTTTGACCTCTTGACTCCTTGATTCCTAAATCCAGGTGGCCAGCTGCTCAGTTATTATAAAATATAATATCCCTACAAATTCTTTAATTATGGCCATTCTAAGCCCGCCAGCCTCTGGCTGATCCGAAGAGTCTGCTGCTGTGTGGTCCCAACCAATGACGTGGCGCCAGGCGTAGTGGTGCATTTTAGTGGCAATCCCAGGCTTCGCCCGATATTCGGTCTAACCTTTCTTTCCTTTCTTCCCACTGCTCCTTGTCCACACCTTTGTATCACTCCCTCCTTGGTGCACACCGCTTTAACCATGTGCAGATTCGCCCCTCCGCGTCCCACCCCTTCGCCATTGTATAGCTAAGCTGGGCATGTTTAGCCCTTCAGATCTGCCCCTCCAGCTGGGGGCTGATTCTGCAGTGGGCTTGGTGCTGCTGGTTGAGCACATGGGAGTTGGGGGAGAGCTGTGTCTCTCCAAAATTGAGGGAAGGGCTCCATGGTCTTTAAGAGAGATTAATTGGAGGAAACTCTTAGTGCAAACCCAGCTTGGCACAGAAGGCTTAGTGGGGTTTGTATGTCTTTTGCCCTTAGTCCAGCTTTTGTGGTGATGAGGTTTAAGTCGTAGTTCAGTGCCAGCAGCAAGGGAGTCATTTGCTACAGGGCCAGGAGGAGGGCTCCCGAGACTTTTCAGAGGTCATGTGCTCCATTGCGTCTTCCATATCTTCCCTCACTCCCAATGCTGCAGGATATCACATATATCGTTCTGGCTACTGATACAACGTCGTCCTCCTGCAGAATTTTCTGAACCTCTGTTCATGGCCAGAGAGCTCCATTAGATCACCTAATCCAGGGGGTTCTCAATCTTTTTTGCTGGGACCCCTTTGCAAATATTTCAGGCTGACAACCCTCCCCCCAAAAGCAATGCTCCCCCTCCCAGCCATGCCACCCTTACCAGCGTGCCTGGGGCTGACAACTCACGACCCCACCTCTGTAATAGCTTTGCGATCCCGTAGGGGTCATGACCCCCAGTTGAGAACCCCTGACCCGGTCTGAAACAGGCCGTTCAAATTTAACCCAGTTACCCTGCACTGCGCCCTTGCCTGGGGCACAGGAAGTTTGTTCTGAGGCCACACGTCCCAACCTTGGTGTAAACGGTTATACAGCATGGTGCGCTGCAGGCCACGCTGACTCACAGCTCTCTCTGCAATTTCTCGTTTAATAAAGGACCCGAAGGTGCAGTCACGCCCTGGATCTCCAGGATGGAAACCCAAGAGCCGTGGACTGGGGTAATGAGTTGGGCCAGGCCCCCCAGTCACTGTAAACCTCTTCCTCCCATTCTCTCCTGCACAGATCCAAGGAGAGGCCAAGTCAGCCGCTCACACGAAAGCCGCTCAGTACAAAGGTGTGTTCGGCACCATTACCACCATGGTGAGGACGGAGGGTCCCAAGAGCCTGTACAATGGCTTGGTGGCTGGGCTGCAACGCCAGATGAGCTTCGCGTCCGTCCGGATCGGGCTGTACGACTCGGTGAAGCAGTTCTACACCAAGGGATCGGAGCGTGAGTGTCGTTGGCCTCCTATAACGACGCGTGGTCTTTGTCACCCTCTAGTGGCAGTCGTGTGTAAAGGATTGAAGGTCTAGCTCGAGCCGCGAAAAAACACGGCGTCCTGTCCTGTTAAAGACCGACACATTTATTCATTGCATGAGCTTTCGTGGAGAAAACCCCAAACTTAGCTGGGCTAAGGTGAATTTCTGTCGAGCTCAGTGAGAGTCTCGAGAAACCGGCCTGTTGGGGCCTGATGCTAAAGGTCACCAGCGCAGCCCATGTATTTATGGGCTCTGTGCTATATGGCCACAAATGGAGCCTCCTAAGTCCTCAGCTGCTCACGTTGCTGTTTGTGCCGGGGCTGTGAGAGGGTTTTGGTGCGTGTCTGAGGAAACTTGAGATCATGTGGCATGGGGGTGAGTCACTGCCTCAGTTTCCCTCCCCTGCCTCAGTTTCCCAGTTAATGGAGTTAAATCACTCCTCATTTGCATGTGAGGAGCTCAGCTCTGGTACAGCAAAGCGGGCTAGAGAAGGGAGGAGAGGAAGGGTGGCCCAGTGGTCTGGGCCATGGAGACCAGCGTTCAGTTCCCTCCTCCGTGTGTGACACCTGCCCAGCAGGGAGAATGACCCAGCCCCCCTCACAGAGGTGCTGGGTGGAGAAATACAGTAAGGATTGCGAGGGACTCAGCTTCCACAGCACTGGGGCCCCGTGAGGGCCTGAGAGATGCCGCTAAATACAGCGTGTGGTGTCGGGGGCTCCCTGGGTCAACGTGATCTTGCTGGCCTCACTCGCTCCGTGTCCTGCTCTCTGTGCTAGACGCCGGGATCGGGAGCAGACTCCTCGCTGGATGCACCACGGGAGCGATGGCGGTGGCTGTTGCCCAGCCGACGGACGTGGTGAAAGTGAGGTTCCAGGCCCAGGCCCGACAGGACGGCGGCAGGCGGTACCACGGCACCATCCATGCCTACAAGACCATTGCCAAGGAAGAGGGGCTGAAAGGCCTGTGGAAAGGTGGGTCCGGACACAGAAGGGCCGGCACAGCCGTGTAGACGTTCCTGCTCGAGCACCACGGCCCACCTCTCTCTGGGTTTCAGAGCCCGAGCGGGAATGTCTACGCGGCTGTTTCTCGCCCCAGACGAGCGGGTCGCTGCCATCAGCTTGTGCAGTGTAGACGTACGCACAGCGCTGATTTCACTGCTTGCTCTGCAGGAACGTCCCCCAACGTGGCCCGCAACGCCATTGTGAACTGCACCGAACTGGTGACCTACGACCTGATAAAGGACACGCTGCTCAAGTGCAGCCTCATGACAGGTGGGGAGCAGGGTGGCTTCGGCAGGAGCGCTGGGAACTCGGACTCGCCCGGGCAAGGGGCTGGCCTCGTGTCTGATCGCTGTGAGATGCTTTCAGGCCAGACGTCCTGGGGAGCTGAGGGGGTCCAAGACTGGATAATTGCAGGTGTAATTCTGACTGAGAATGGAGGCTCCCCCTCCCAAACGAGGGAGGTTGTTCCATGCAGGCAGCCGATATCGCTTGGGTGGACGTTGCAATCCCTAGAAGATCGGCCCATCCTGTGTGACAGCAGTCTGCGAGATCCTGGGGGGCTGGGCTCCCAGAAAGACCTACACCAGCAGGGAGGGGACCAGGGTTCGCCCCCTAAGCACATACCCGTAGCGTGCTGCATGCCGCACTGTCCCCTCGTGTGCTCCAGCAAGAGCCGTGCTGGATCCACCCACAAGCGGCTGGAACCAGGCTCCTGAAAGGCTCGTGGCCTCACGTCCCCTTTTCTGTCGGGCAGACAACCTCCCGTGTCACTTCACCTCGGCCTTCGGAGCCGGGTTCTGCACCACCGTCATCGCTTCCCCCGTCGACGTCGTGAAGACCAGATACATGAACTCTGCCCCCGGCCAGTACGGAAGTGCCGTCCACTGCGCCTTCACCATGCTGCGAAAGGAGGGGCCCCAGGCGTTTTACAAGGGGTGAGTAGAGAAGCCGACACAAGCACCCTCTTAAGCTGCCCTGAGCGTCCCAGCCCCTGACCCTGCAACGCTGTGACCTCCAGGGTGGGGTCACAGCAGCTGATCAGGGGACGGCAAAGCTTTGCACTAGCCAGCAAGGGGCAAACGTCCCAGGCGAGGGAAGCTGCATGGGATGGGGAGGATTGTAGACCCGGGGGATACGGAATAGCTCTGCTGGGAGTGTCAGAAACCCCTGGGTTCAAGCATTGGCTGTTCCCTGAACCACAGTAGACCATCAGTGCCATGCTGGTGGCTGGAGGGGCCCTGAGAGGGGAAGGGAAGAGGATGCAGATCCATTCCCAGCAGCAACGGGCCCTTTGGAGGCAGAGCTGGGTGCCGGGAGCTGAGCTGACGGTGCAGTTGTATTCTGCAAAAGAACCACATGCTGGCAGGGCGCCGATCGCAGATCTGCTCCCACGGTATCGGCGGATTCCAGTCACAGCACAGCAGCAAACAGTGTGAGCCCATCAAGGTCATCACAGCTGTGGGAGTGCAAGCTGGACTCTTCTCCTCACGCCTCATCAAGGGATCCCTTAAGTTGGGTCCCGACCCCCTGACAGCAAAGGGCTGCCACTGGTTTGACAGAGGGACAGCTCCCCCCTGCAGGGCCTTTATTGCTGGGAAGGTGGAAGGAGGGAAGAGTCTAGCTTAACTCTGATTCCACACTGCCAGCTCCTAACGTCTTGCTTAGAAACTGAACCAGGCTGACCTGACAATTCAGATGAACGGAGCCCCTCCCACCAGTTCTAGTCTCTGTCTGGGGCCCAACTGCACAGATCCTGCTTCCACATAGGTTAGACCAGTGGTTCTCAGCCTGAGAGCCACTCGCAGCCCCATCAGGACCCAGCGGTGGGCCGTGTGACACCCTCAGGGCCATACAGGTAGTATATTATCTGGTAAACAGGCTGAGAACCACTGGGTTAGCCTGAGCCGGCTGAACCAGACGTGCTGTTCTTTGCTGAAGAAGCCCTTGAATTCACATCAGCTTCAGACTCGTTCTAGCTTATTTCATCCAGTGCTTGCTCCAAATACATGGGGCTGCCCCATGTACGGGGGTGGGGGTGAACCAAAGGCAAAGATGTGGGAAATCTTAACCAAAGGGGCCAGCTGTGATTCTTCTCCCTCTCGCTGGCTCTAGGTTCATGCCCTCGTTCCTGCGGCTGGGCTCCTGGAACGTGGTGATGTTTGTGACCTACGAACAGCTGAAACGCGCCATGATGGCTGCCTACCGTTCCCGGGAGGCGCCTTTTTGAGCTTGCCAGTTGGGTGCAGTTTATGGACATCTCACAAGCCCTCGGTAGCATCGACTGCCCTGCCTGCGTGTGTCTCTCTAAGACTGTCTCTGTGCTCTTCCTAATTGCCCTCAGTGTCGGCCTTCAGTCTCTGATCTCTTAATTTCCACTCGTCTTCGGGAACAAAACTGACCCTGGGAACCCCCGTTAATCAGGCAGGGAGGGGACCAAGCCTCGGTCTGCAGTGCATGGGGGCAGGAGCCTGTGCCATGCTAGCGAAGGTTTACATTGGTTTTTGCCTCTTTTTAATGGCAAGTTTGCTTCCTCCAAATCAGAAGGGCAAAGCAACGTTCCAGCCGGTGTCGAGACCTGATGGACCTAGGCTGATGTGCCCCACTGAGCTGTAGTGTCTGGGACAGGAAGGGGAGTTAGCACCTGGTACATGGTAAAGCCCTGTATGGGCAGCCAGCAATCTGTTACCTGGCAATAAAATCCCGTATTGGGGAGCGAGATCCTTCCCCCGTGCCAGGATGGGAAACAACCTTCAATTGTATCATTCCCAGAGCTAATCGCTGGAGCCAACGGCCTCTGACCTACAGCCCTGGACCCAACAGTGGGCCATCTTACCCCTTTATTTCAGGTGCAGAGCTTCTCTGACCTCCCGTCAGCTCAGAAGAAGGTGCCAGTTCTCTGTGCCTTGGAAGATCAAGCCACTCATTTATGTCCCTCACTATATTACAGCTCCTGACTTCTGGCCCCCAACACTGGAAAATGCTGTCCTAGAGTTTTAAGTAGCAGCTGTTCCTATCTTTAGCCCAGGAATAAGGAATCAAGTGCAGTGATGCTGGGAAATTGGGAGAGTGGGGGGCGGCTGCTGGGTTTTTAAAGTCCTGCTAATTTAATTTTTTTAATGTAACTGGAGAAGATGTAGTTGGCCCCCACATTTCCTGCCTCCCGTTGTTTCCATGGGGCAGTCAGTGTGTGGTGGAGCAACGATGACTTTATGGGGGCGGATGTTCATGTCTTAAAATAAAGCTGGAGTCAATCGTAGCCTGCACCTTGTCCTGTGCTGGTTTTTCTCTTAACAGTGCCGTAAATTTAATGGGCCTTTGTGCTGCAAGAGGATCTGGCTGTGACGAGCAATGCTGGAAACCCAATTCTGGTTTTGTTTTGTTTTGTTTAAAAGGATGAGCAGAGCACTTCCTGAAACAGGGCCCCATTAAGGTGGGGTGTCAGTCTGGGCCCCTATAATCAGCCACTTTTGTAAACCAGCTTGTCCATGCAGCTCTAATATTGCTCTGGGCTCTGAGCCCCTCTCTGTCACTGTTGACATCTGTCCTCTCAGCACCCACCTATGGTAAGGCCCTGTTACCCCTTTTCACAGCTGGGATGTGACTGCAAACCAGGTGATGTGGGGGGTCACACAGTGAGTCTCTCACCCAGCTGCAGACTGAAACTCATCCTTCTCTTAATCCCAACCCCTGCGGGGCACAAAGTAACTTGCCCCTCTGTGAACTCTGGCCACAAGTGGGCCTGCTCTGAAAGTTAGGGTTGAGTCTATAATGCAACATGTAGGCTGTGATCTCAGCCGTTCAGCTGTGATCAAGTCTTGAGCATGGTTCTACCTGCTACATGTGTGCTGGGGAAGACGCCTGATCAATGTATTTTGCTGGTGGTTGGTGACAGCAAGAAATGGCTGAAAACACCCTCTCCGCCAGCCATTCTGACAAAACAGTTGGGGGCTGGGGCTGTGCCCTGAATGTCACAGTAAGCCTGGGGCAGATGAAGGGATCAGCAACGTGCTCTGGCTTTCAGCGTGTTCTAGCAAAACCTCTCTCCCCGGAGCTTCAAATTCAGGGCCTGGGGGAAGATCATGAGAATATGATGCTTGCACATAAGATTTGGCAGGTGATATGTGCTGAGATAGGCAACCAGTTTCAAGCTGATAGAAGGAAGTGCCTTACGTGCTAATAAACTGGACCAATCTCACACACTGGCAGGGGGACCAAGAGTTAAAGGATCAGAGAATCCTAGGGCTGGAAGGGACCTCACGAGGTCAGCGAGTCCAACCCCCTGCTAAAAACAGGACCACTCCCCCTAAATTATCCCAGACAGGGTATTGTCTAACCGGGCCTTAAAAATCTCCAAAGATGGAGATTCTACCACCTCCCTAGGTAACCCATTCCAATGCTTCACCACCCTCCTAGTGAGAAAGTTTTTCCTAATATCCAGCCTCGACCTCCCCAGCTGTAATTTGAAACCATTGCTCCTTGTTCTGTCCTCTGTTACCCTCGAGAACAGCCTAGCTCCCTCCTCTTTGGAGCAACCCTTCAAGTAATTGAAGGTTGCTATCAAATCTCCCCTCAGTCTTCTCTTCTGTAGACTAAATAAGCCCAGTTCCTTCAGTCTCTCCTCCTAAAATGATCAGCCATTTAAAGGGGTAATGAACATCCAGCTCTATGGATGGGGCTAATGGGTGAGGACAAGCCAAGACGTGAATATTTCAGCTCCCTTCTACTGAGCTTCCTGGAAATACTGCGTTTCTCTAGCCAGCACCATCCCCCCACGCAAGGAATGGTGCGTTAGCCACGCCTCGTGCGTACTGTCTAGACCAGTGTCTGATCAGGTACGTGTTTTCTCTTCCAGAGGCACATGCTAACTTCCCTCATGCCTACCAGCTGCTGACAGTGGTTCAGGCTATAAGGCCTCTTGACCTATTTCCCTTCTGCCTGCATGTTGGGCGGAGGATTTCCAGGGCTCAAGGCACAGGGACAGGCAATGGGGCTCCTGCCCCTTAGTTAAGTCTCCCACCCAGGGGAGTGAAAGGAGGGTCTTTATCTACAGCAGCCTGCACTTTGCACTGGCTGATCAATTAAAATTTCTTGGGGGCTTTCGTCCCCAAAGGCTTCCCCCATGCTTCAGCCACCCTGGAAATGCAGCCACCTCTAGGGCAGAACACAGCAGCTCTTAAGCAGAGTACAATGTAACTCCGAACCACACTTTAGGATGGAAAGTGAAGCCCCCCAATCTCCAGCTGCCAGGCAGGGAGGCGTGTAAGGGGGCCCCGACAGCAGGGTTCCACCGTGTTACAAAATGCTGCGGATCTTTAACCAGCGCAGTACAAAGCTCCGTTTTGTGTGCTGTCAATAACCCCAGCTGATTCTCACTGCCCTTCAGTACAGTCAGGGAAGAGCCCGTTTCAGAGCCCACGCAGGGGAGAGCCATTTATAACCCAAATAACAGCCAGCCAGTGCCGGGATGTGTGTAAACATCTAGAACGCTTTATTCCGCAGCGCCCTTAAGTCAGGAGTGCTTGTCTCAGGAGCTGCTTCTTGGCCGGCGTGAGCCGTTCCGGGAAGCGGATATCGAAATACATGACGAGGTCCCCTTTGCACGTGGGGTCGCTCGGCAGAGGCATCCCTTCCCCCGGCACCACTTTGAAGTACTTGGGGCTGCAAAAGCAAAGGCCGGTATTTATTACGCGGGGAGCGATCTTACGGCAAACACCCGCACGCCTGTGCCCGGCGCAGAGCGAAGAGCGAAGAGCAGCTCAGTACGGATCAAACCGTGCCGCTGTGTGCACCAGGGATGGCAGGCCATGCCCGATGGGACATACGCAGCACGGACCGATTGCTGTTCTCCAAGAAATGGCTCTGCCAAGGGGCGCTTGGCCTCTGTCACTCCTGAGTGGGTTTTCTCAGCCCGCTAGTGAAAGGAAAGGAGCTGAAAGGCCAGGCGGGGATGTTCTGGCTCAGGGACTGCCCCTGGTTCGAAGGGCTCTGCAGAGCCAAAGTCAGCCCCGAGTGGCATCAGCGGAAGGCGTTGTGCGGGCAGGGCTGGATTAACAAGGGGCTTTAGGGGCCCAGGCTAAGGGGGCCCCCCCACACATCGCCCCAAAAAATAAATTGGGCGCTGGCCAGCAAGCTCGGAGCACTTCTGGCGGCCGGCCCAAGCACTGCCAGCTTGTGCCATGTCCCACCTCACCCCTGTGGCTGGCTGGTCTGCGGGCCCCAGCCCCCCCTAGCACCAGCTAGGCACCAGCATTGAGTTGCTGGCCTGCCCTGCCCCTGCAGCTCGCTGGTCTATTGGCCCCAGGTCCCCCATGCCAGCCCGACCCCAGCGCCGAGCATTTGCCTGCCCTGGGTGGCTGGAGAGTCTGCTGGGCCCCAGCGTCGGTGCACCCCATTGCCACTCCCATACCCAGGCTGGGCGCTGCTGCGGAAGGGGAGAGGGCACAAAAGTGGACAGCCCCAGGCCCCAGGAGCCTTAATCCAGCCCTGCATGTGGGGATAGCTATTTGTCTCCAGGGGAGGGCTGTAGGTACAAGTGAGAGCAGAATTCATTTTTGCAATAAGAAAGGAGTCGCCCCGGAGGGCCGAGAGGAGTAAAAGCCGGTAAACCTGGCGTTGTTTGTGATGTAACTAAATCTTACTCCGCAGATGCAGAAGGAGCAGAGCAGATCCGCTGCAGCAGAGGGGCCAATTTTATAGTCAGGCCAAGAGTTTCAAAGTGAGGGAGCCCAGCGTAAGACCCCGTAAAGGGCCCAATGGTCAGACAGTGCTCAGCACCTGCCCTGCGCTGATCAGGATTGTTTCAAGGTGCCTCAGTCTGAGTATCCTCAAACACTCCTGAAACCACCTGCTTCCCTTTTCCGAGCAGACTCGCACTTTACCAAAAGCATCACAAAAAGGGAGCCCTGCCCAAGCCCCCAGAGAGCAGGGCAGTTTGTCTTGCTGATTTGGGGTGATCAGATCACAAGTGTGCAAAATGGGTTTGGGGGGAAATAGGTCTCAGGGGAGGGGAGAAATAGGGTCTTATATAAGACAAAGCCCCACATATTGGGACGGTGCTAATAACATTGGGATCCCTGGTCACCCTGTCTGCATATTTCTGTGCCGGCACTTACTGCACAATGTCATTGATGGGGATATTAAGCAGTCGGTCATCTAGGGTTCTCACATCCACTGTACAGCCAATCAAAGCCTGCAAAAGACAGAGAGCGAGGCAATGAACTCCAATGTTCATCGATCCTGTCGTTCCAAACAACAGGCATAGGCTGAGGGTCTGTGCTACATGGGAGCCGGGCAGGGCTCATACAAATGGGCCTTTACATCCTTCGTACTTGTCCAGGCACAAGAGAACCACCCCAATAACGGGGATCTTCTGAGTGCTGAACCATCTTTGCTCTTCTGCCTCATACACAGACCTGAAACTAGGGGGTGTGGCCAGAAAAAGAGGGCGTGGCTTCACACCCTGGTGGCCTCCAGCTATTCGTGCAGCCTACACTGTGGGGGATCAGGTCTGCTCACAACCCACTTAGAACTGAAGGGCTGAAAAGCACCGTAGTGCACCCACACTGTGCACGCCTCGCAGCCGCAGCAGAGGAGCCCGTGGGAAGAGCGGCAAAGAACAGCGGGTTTGTTCCTGTGAGCAATGGGAAGAGAAGCTGAAGACTCTGCTGGGGCTAGACTCGGATGTGAGTAATGATTAGACAGTTCTTAAAGGCCTGGTGAGCAAAGAGAAATGCAGTCCACGAAGGGATCGGTGAGTGCAGAGAAAGTGGGGAACCTTTCTGAGCGGAGCAGCGTACTGTGACTTTCCCACAGCGCTTCTCATCTGGTGCGCTCCAGGGCTTCACAAAGGAGGTCATTCTCCCCATTTCACAGATAAAAACTGAGAACTAAAATGGTAAATAAGAGGCAGCCACCCAGCAGTCTGATTGGCCGGCCCAGACCGTGTTTGGTCCAGTTATAAACTGGTGATTCCTTTCACCCCAGTGAAAGTTTGCTGACATCCTATCCAACCTTGCGGTCATGTGGGAAAAGGAGAAGACACCAGCCAAATCCCATTGAAGTCAACATGCATCTCTTCCTTTCCTCAGGCCTAGATGGAGCCCAGGCGTCTCATCAGTGACCTCACCTTCCCGAGAGGGACGGTGGCTACATACAGCAGGTTGTCACCCTCCCTTTTAAACCTTGGATGGAGTTTCTCTCGTACAATGAAGATAATATCGGCTGGGATAATGTTTGGGCCCTAAAATACAAGCAATAAAACAGGAAACAGATCAGTATCTAGCACAGATGTGTTATTTAAAGGGAAAGATCATCAAGTCTTGGCCCTCTTTTTTGCTTCTTTCGGATGTCTAAAGAAGGCCTAGAAAGTGTTTTCTTTCGGTTGTAACAAAATATTTCCCCTGATTGCTTTCATACTGGATGTTCAGATTCTTAGTGCGAGAGTGACAGCTGCTGAAAGGCTGCTCTAATTTATCCTCCTGGCATGGATCCTCTTTCTCCTTTCTCCTGCTGTGCTGGGCATGGGGGATGCAGGAGCCACCTGCCCTGGGTTTTTGCCAGAGGCTTTAGCTCTGTGATTCCCCAGTGCCAGGGGAATGCCTCGTTGGCTACTTGTAACTGGATTCTGGGCCCTCAGCACTGCCTGAGCACAGCCACGGGCCTGGATTCCAGTGGAGAACATGGGCCTTCATCTTCAAAGCACTCTACAAATATTAACTAGCTAATCCTCACGATGCCCTGAGGAGGTAATGGAGGGTTTATCAGATGGAGAAACTGAGGCAGAGAGGTTATGCGATTTTCTCATGGCCATGGCAGGAGTCCCTGTTGTGGCTGGTTGATTGGTGCCTGTCAAGCATGAGAGATGTTCAGAGGGAAGGTGTGACAAGCACAAGGGATCATTACAGGAAACAGCGAGTGCTCTGGCCGTGTTGATGAAGTCCTGCCTAGCGGTGATGGCCAGAGCATTCGAGGGTCTCCCACTACGTTACCTGGTCGCCTTCTTTTTGAAATGTAATCCTGGTGCCCTGCTTCCACCCCGGCTTCACATCGATAGTTAGGATCTTATCTCTGATGGTGGATGTGTGACCGTCTTCATTCATCACCTAGGGTTTGAAACAGCCGATTGGGACAGTCGGCTCGGGTCTGTTTCTGGGCCTTTGACTGGCTAGACTGCCAGTGATACAGTGCAGCTTTGTGGGAAATGACCTTTAGGAAACGAAATCAGTTACTGGTTTGAGCAGCAGAGCATCTGGGCACGGTTCTGCAAACCACGGCTGGGAGAGCCAAGATCGGGCTCCTTGTACTTGGCACTGGCCAAGCACAGTCCCTTCCAAGAGCTTACAGAAGGGCTCAGCAACCCCTGGCACATGCGCCAATAGAGGCATGCGAGGCCATTTGGAGCGGCACATGGTGCCCTCTGCAACGCTGTGGAAATTGCTGCTCCTGCCCCAAAACGCCACTCCAAGCACCTTCTTTCCACAGCATGGCTGAGGACAGCTCCCCAGGCACGCCCTGGAAAGAAAGCCCCCGAAGCGATTCCTCTCCGGGCCGTGCCTAGAGGAATCCACCCCAGCCGGAAGCATCTCCAGGGTCACCACTGAAAGAAGACAGTCCACAGAGCACCTAGGAACCCACCCCTCCAGCCAGCCCTGAATTTTCAGGCAGCAGCTGCTTCTTTTCAGCAGAGGGGGTCACTGGCATAGGCTGAGGGTCAGGGAGGAGGGGTCGGCAAAGGTCGCCTACCCCTGGAGCTTTACAGTCTAACAGGCAGGACGACAAAGGGGCAAAACACAGAGGGGACGTGCTGGAAATCAGGCCATGGGGTGACCAGCGTGGTTCCGTTACCCCTGCACTCTGAGCCTGGCACTGAATTTCCTCTCACTGCAATGGGGGAGGTTGGATGCAATGTTTGGGGATTGGTTTTCGTTAATTTCAAGGCAGCCTGACTGCCAGCACAACGCCCCACCTGTCCAAGCACTCGCCCCCAGCCCTGCAGATGGCAGAGGCATATGGCCAGGAGCCCCAGCCCTGTTCTGTGAAAGATACAGAAGCCCAAGTTTTTCCTGCTCAGTGCAGCGAAGAAAAGAATCCGCTTCCAGCAAGGCCTCCCGTGCGCTGGCAGCAGAGCCGAGTCCCGCGACACCGGAGCACGGCAACTTTTGCTGTCTGGGTCCTGAGCAAATCTGTTACTCTACACAGCACCTGTGAGCGGCGGCTGTGGAGGGCTATGAAAAGGAGGCCACTGCAGGAGCAGAGCTGGAAGCTAGGATTTCCAGCTGCTCTCTGCAGCCCCACAAGAGCCCATTTGCAATGGAGATGGAATAGGCTTGGGGTCATGCACTTTTCAACTCCACCCCACTCTTCTCAACTGCCCTGCACCACTCCTGGAGCAAGATACTCCCCGTCTGTCCAGTCCCCCATCGGCTGGGACTCACAGGACAGTCACGTCCACTGATTCCAGCAATCTTCCAATGCCCTCTAGTGAAACACACAACCTAGCCCAGTGGGGAAGAACAGCTCTTCCGGCAGCCATTGTGCTCCTAGTGCCACTGATCTGTGCTCACTTCTCACCACTCCTAATTCAGTCCCCATCTTTCCTTACCCTGCGAGAAATCTTAATTTTCTTGGTGCATCCATAGAACAGGTCCTCCAGTGACAGGTAGAGATCTCGCTCGATCGGGGGGTCCTGCTTCGCCATCCCTTTTCCCCGCAGGCCTCCAAATGCCGTGTTCACCTCTGAGCCATCGGGGGCGAAGAACTCTGTGAATATTGGAAAACATAATGCCAGCGGTGCATAAAAAATGATGGGGACTAAATCAGCCGGTTCTGCTCAAGAGAGACCTTGGAGTCACTCGGGACAGCTCTCGGAAAACATCTGCTCAATGTGCCGCAGTAGTCAAAACATCTAACAGGACATGAGGAACCATCAGGAAAGGGAGAGATAATAAGACAGTAAATACTAGTATACCACTATATAAATCCATGGTATGCCCATACCTTGAATGCTGTGTGTATTTCTGGTCACCCCATCTCAAAAAAGATGTATTAGAAATGGAAAAGTTAGAGAGAAGGATAACAAAATGATTAAGGGTCTGGAACAGCTTCCATATGAGGAGAAATTCAAAAGAATGAGGCTGTTGATCTTGGAAAGAAGAGGCCTAAGGGAAGACATGACAGAGATCTATAAAAACGTGACTGGTGTGAAGAAAATGAATAGGGAAGTGTGATTTACCCCATCACATAACACCAGAACCAGGGCTCACCCAATGAAGTTAATAGGCAGCTGGTTTAAAACAATCAAAAGGAAGTATTTCTTCACACAACACACAGTCAACCTGTGGAACTCATTGACAGAGGATGTTGTGAAGGCCAAGACTATAACACGGTTCGACAAAGACAGGTACATTTCTGGAGGATACGTCCACCAGTGGGTATTAGCCCAGATGAGCAGGGACACAGCCCCTTGCTCTGGGTGTCCTTCACCCTCTGACTCCCAGAAGCTGGGACGGGCCAACAGGGGATGGATCACTTGCTGATTACCCTGCTCTGTTCATTCGCTCTCAAGCATCTGGGATTGTCAAGGAGGACACGATGCTAGGCTAGATGGACCATTAGTCTGAACCAATATGGACTCGTTCTTATGTTTGGGCTGGGGACCGATCGGCTAAGTAGCAGCGCTGTAGAAAAGGACCTGGGGGTTATGGTGGACGGGAAGATGAATATGAGCCAACAGTGTGCCCTTGTTGCCAAAAAGGCCAATGGCATATTAGGCTGCATCAGCAGGAGTATTGCCAGCAGATCGAGGGATGTGATAATTCCCCTCTATTCGACACTGGTCAGGCCGCATCTGGAATACTGTGTCCAGTTTTGGGCTCCCCACTACAGAAAGGATGTGGACAAATTAGAAAGAGTCCAGCGGAGGGCAACAAAAATGATTAGGGGGCTGGGGCACATGTCTTATGAGGAGAGACTGAAGGAACTAGGGTTATTTAGTCTACAGAAGAAAAGACTGAGGGGAGATTTGATAGCAACCTTCAACTACTTGAAGCGTTGCTCCAAAGAGGAGGGAGCTAGGCTGTTCTCGAGGGTAACAGAGGACAGAACAAGGAGCAATGGTTTCAAATTACAGCTGGGGAGGTCAAGGTTGGATATTAGGGAAAGCTTTCTCACTAGGAGGGTGGTGAAGCATTGGAATGGGTTATCTATGGAGGTGGTGGGATCTCCATCTTTGGAGATTTTTAAGGCTCGGTTAGACAAAACCCTGGCTGGGGTGATTTAGGGGGAGTGGTCCTGCTTTTTAGCAGGGGTTGGACTAGATGACCTCGTGAGGTCCCTTCCATCCCTATGATTCTATGATTCTATGACCTGGAAAAGGGTTAGACACAATCACACCATCAGCTGAGAGTGGCATGAGCTAGTGGCCTGAGCACAGGTCTGGAATCCAGGCATTCTTTGTCCCCGCACTGACACTAAGTCCTCTCTCTGTCCTTGGGCAAGCCACTGAACTCAGAAGTATCTCAGTTTTCTGATGCCCAGCCTGAGACATGCTGGGCTGAACACAGGCATTCACTGTTCTCTAACCTTCCTTTCTTGGATTTCAGCTGGAGCTGTGGATGCTCAGTGCCTCTGAAAATCAGGATCAAGGTGGCTCGCATCAGCCACCCAGAAAGTGACAAGCCACTGGCGATGGCAATTTCCAAAAAGGCCTCCCTGTGCCTCACCGCTCTACCAGCTGGGATAACCTTGTGAACGTTTGCAAAATGTTCTGAACATGAAAAGTGTGAATCCTCATTTATCTGGTAAGTGTTTATTATTACATTTGTTTGGAAGAATTTTCTAAACTCTCCCCCTTTTTTGACCAAACATAACTGTTACAAGTTTCCATTCCCCCCACAAACCTTAAACTTAATAATTGGACTTTGCTCTTCTCAGGTGCCTTTCACCCAAGGCCCAAAGATGTTTGCAAAGGAAACCTCACTCGCCTGCTGTGAGGTGGGACAGTCAGAATTGTTAACTCCATTTTACAGATAGAGACCAGATCTTAGGAGGGTCTGGAGCTCAGCTCTTAATGTGCTTCCATGTGCTTCCTGGGTCTTCTACAGTAACTTGGAGCTGGGACTGCCTCAGTGCTGATGTCCTCGTCTGGGGAAATGGACAAGGCAACTGTACCACTCTTCACCTGGCTGTGCCATTAAAATCTCAGTGAAGGGCGGCTGCTCTTTGGGTAGCTGGGTTACGGGGCAGTTGCCATTATTTGAGCCAGGGAATATTTAAGAGGTGAAAATGATGGGTTCTGGGAAAGACACTGCAAGCCCAGCCTGGAGTGACTTTTCTGCCCTGTGTGTGTGGTTTAAAGCGCTGTCCAGCCGTGTCCCCATGGAGACATGGGATGTGTTGACAGATCCGGTAAACCAACACCAAGTGTAGGAGACACAACCCTCAAATTGGGGTTCCAAGAGCTGATGGAGGATAAGGCAAAGGGGCAGAGTCTGGTTTCCCAGTGACTATAAAACCCTGTAATCTACTTGCTGCCAACCACGGGGATGGCTCTGTTGAAGAGACCGTACGTGGGGCAATCACCAAGAAAAGACAACATGAAGTAGAGCAGGAAAGGATTACACCTACCAGCAAAGGGATTGTCTCCGCCAAAGAACTCCTTGAAGACTTTTTCAGCATTGCCATGGAAGACATAGCCAACGGACCAGGGGTTTTCGCTCCCAAATTCCAGGGGGATTCCTCCTTTGAGACCCTCTTCTCCAAATTTATCATAGATGCCCCTCTTCACAGCTAAGGAAGAAAGAGGCATCAGTGGATGTCCATATGCTTTGATCACTTGCATGTCACATGTTCTAGATACAGGCCTTTGCTTGATCCTGGATTCTGTCGCCCACAGCCATCATTAAGCATTCCCCTTCCTTTAAGAGGCTGAAGTAGCAGAAAGATGTTATTGCACTCCTCTGGTGGCTACTTTCTATAGCAGTTTCATGCTTGGCAGCAAACTCAGCTGTGGAAGGTGATACACTGAGTGATCCAGGGAAAGGGAGGTGAGACCCTCTTGTCCCTATCCAGCCAGTCATCCAATACACAGACTGGAAACCACAGAGAAAACTGATCAAAATCATTTTCTTAATAAGCCCATTGAGGTTTCCAGTTACTCAGTTTCCACACAAGCATTCCTTTACTTGTCCCAAAGGCCACTGGGTGTTAGTGACATCCCAAATACCAGTATAAGCCTATGTTTTATATCCCAGTGACTCTACCAGCCAAAATGCTCACAACAGCATCAAGCCTGGGAGATCCTTTGCCATCGTGGCATGACCCCTGGGGGGCTAGGAAAAGCTCTGACAAAGAACCTTTAGAAACCTTGGCTTTTTTATACATTGTAACAAACAGGGTGATGTCTTTGCTAGCTATTTGTCGGAGGTAAGGACAGAATGAAACCGCTAGGGCTGACCTCTGTCCTCTGCCCCAGCAAGACCAGATTAACAACCAGGCCCCTTTCTTCAAAGTTTTCATCTGATCTCATTTGGCCATATTTCTTTCTAACTACTAAACTACACATTTTTATAATAAATTCAAACCATTTATGTACTGCACCTGGTACCCAATTAATCACTTTTTCTTTATGTCTGTGACCTCAGTTCAAATTTTACATAAAATGACACTGATATTTTAAGGGTTACCACGAGTTTAACAAAAATCTCTTTGTTTCTCTTGACCTCAGCCTTTTACATGCTTCAGGCTTATCACTCATGCTAAAAATCTAAACTCAGTTTACTCTGCCCAGGCCCAATATGGGCTTATGTTCCTAGAAAGACTATGTTCTTCCCTATCTCCAGTCTTGACATTCTCGAGAGATCACAAACATACCACAACACACTGTGAAGCAGGATGGGGTCATGGACCGTTAGATTAAGATGTCCATGGGTGCAATTTACCAATTAAAACAAAGAGAAAGAGAACTTCAACTTTCAGCCATTAGATCTTCTTGTATCTGAACCTGCCGGAGTCTCTTTCAGTGGAAATTTTTTAAATCAAGATTGGGTGTTTTTCTGAAACATGCATCCAGTTCAAACAGCAATTAATTCAAGGGAGTTCAAGAGCTTGTGTTATAAAGGAGGGCAGAGTAAATGATCACAGCGATCCCATCTGGCTTTATAATCTATGAATTATGCTATATTAGAGATATTTTCTCCACAAGTAATTACTTATAGACCATGATCAAATCCCACTTGTGTTAAACAGGAGGTGAGATGATTACAGTGGTCCCAAGTAGCTTTATAATCTATGAATTATGCTATGTTAGAGATATTTTCTCCACAGGTAATTACTTAGAGACCATGATCAAATCCCACTTGTGTTACAGTGGTCCCAAGTAGCTTTATAATCTATGAATTAAGCTATATTAGAGATATTTTCTCCACAGGTAAGTACTTATGGACCATGACCAAGTCAACTCTTAACCTTCTCTTTGATAAACAGATAATAATCAAATGGATTAAAATGTATTTACTCTCACTCCAATGTAGTTTTTTCAGACCACAAACACACCTAGAAGTTCCCCAGCCTGGATCAGACTGCAGGAGCATAGACCAGTGCCGCATGCAATAGACGTACAATTGACGTCAATACCCAGACTGAGGACCCAGCAGCTAACCAGCGTGGCAGCAAACCAGAAGATCTGGTGTGCCCAGTGAAATCCCCTTGCAGAAAGTACCCTGTACTTCGATCTGACTTTCCAGTCCTTATCCGTGAACTGCATTGTTAATCTCTGGGAAGGGAAACGTGCTCCTACTCACGATCGCTTAACACGTCGTAGGCCTCTGCAAGCTGCCTGAATTTATCTGGCGCCCAAGGTTCTTTATTTTTTAAAGGATGGCTCTTCAAAGCTAGTTTCCGGTAGCTGCAAAACAGAAGCCAAGAGGGCCCAGCCCCACGGTGGATGCAGTTAGATTCTTTTCTGACAGGCAGCTTGACATGCACTTTTCATTGAGCACTTTTCAGATGTTTACGATCCCAAATCCTCAGCAGAAGACTGTTCAGGGTCAGAGCCTGGTCCTGTTCTCTTTGCAGGGAAAGCCTTCTGTGGGAGCAGAATCCGGCTTTCACACTTACACTAGTATTTTCACACTGAGCTCTTCTCTTGCTTAGTGCAAGGGCTGGTTCCAAGGGGCTGAGTCTGCTCTGTTGCAGCAGAGGAAATCAATAGCACCTAAACGTAACTCCCTGCATTCCCTTCTGGTCTGACCTTCCACGCGGCTGAATGTTTATAGGGAATAGATGTTCTGTCAGTACCCTCACTGGGGTCACTCAACGCACAGATCGTAAAAGGTATTTAGGCATCTAACTCCCATTGATATCCAAGAGAATTAGGCAGCTAAATACCATTGAAAATCTGGGCCAAAATCCTTTCAAGATGGTACACACATGGAGGGGGGGATTTACACTGCCACTGACCCCCTTCAGAACAGTGCACAGCTGTATTGGCCACAACTCACAGTGTGCCAGCACCTCTGCACACGCACCCAAATACCTTCTTGTACAAAAGCACAGTAAGTGTGGGTCTGCACATCATAGATGTGTAAAACCAGTAGGGAGTCCTGTGGCACTTTTAAAGACTAACAAATTTATTTATCGCATGAGTTTTTGTGGGAGAAAATCCCACTTCGTCAGACGCTTGAAGATGGAAAAAAAAAGCATATGCTCCTTCCTATATTTTTTTTTCATTTTCAATCATCTGACGAAGTAGGATTTTCTCCCACAAAAGCTCATGCGATAAATAAATTTGTTAGTCTTTAAAAGTGCTGCAGGACTCCTTCTTTGTGTTGCTGAACTAGACTGACACAGCCACCCCTCTGGAACTTGTCAGAGATGTGTGGTACAGATATACCCATGCACAGAGCAGAGAGGCACCACACAGACGGACGTGCACATAAGGTCGATGTGCACTCTGAGCAGATGTGCACCCGTGTGTGCCCCTGACACAGATAGCCCTACAGCAGATGTGCACACTCATGTGCCCCTTACAATGGTGGGCACCATGGCAGATGTGCACACTCACGT
>ML686031.1:765043-777294 GCA_007922175.1 Pelusios castaneus | reverse complement strand
GACGAAGTGGGATTTTCTCCCACGAAAGCTCATGCGATTAATAAATCTGTTAGTCTTTAAAAGTGCCACAAGACTCTGTTGTCTTACAGCAACACAGGAAGAGTACTTCTTACCAGCTATTAATGTTCCCAGACACGGAGTTTTATAGCAATATAGTTTCTAACATTTCCAGCTGATATAGGCTTTCTAAGAGGTGTATTTGACCAGCTACAAGCGTTAATTAGCAGTCTGCATACAGACACCATGTTCAAATGCAGCAAGTTCAAACGCCAAACAAAAGCCAACTGAAACCAAACAAAACCAAATGTAATTATTCTAGCAGACTGCAGCTGCTGAGCTGGCTTGAGAGGCAGTTATGTACAAAATGGATTACGTCCATTTTGGAGAAAACAGAAGTCTGCTAGATTTCCTCTCACTGAGGCTCTGCTATGTTTCCTGTCAGATTAATATCCAATATTTTTTGCAATTCATCTGCAAAGCATTTAGCACTTTTTAAACATACCCCAAAAGGTCAAATGAAAATTACAGAAGGTTCACTGCAGAACACCAGAAAAACACTGCGCTAACATTTTGTCCAAATATTGGACAGGTATTTACATTTCATAATAACGCTCGGCACTTCCCGAGCGTCTTTCGGTTGAGCTAACTCTCCGGGATACAGGTAAAATGAGGCACAGAGTCCATGGCTTGCAGAAGGTAAAACAGATAATCGGATGAGTAGCTGGGAATAGATCCAGAAACCCTTTGCTCTAACACACCACCTCCAATAGGGTGTATGCAGCTTGTGAAGGGTTTATCTAGGTACACTAGAATAAAAGGACTAATTTGTTTTCTCTTAATTAACTAGGAGATCTAACCCATCAGGCAGGTGTGGGAGCTGAGCTGACTCTCCATCGGCTGTTTACCAATCGAGTTGGCTGCTGCATCTTATTTAAATGGTTTGAAAGACTATCTATGAAAGAAAAGTCAGCGGCTGTGCCGGGATGGATGCCTGGCAACACAGATGCACCCACTAGAAGCCTCTGCCCTTCATGGATTTAGAAAATATTGGGAGATACCAATTTTTAATTTTTTAACATAACTTGTGTACACATTTAGTGCTTACAAATTGTGTTGGATTAACAGCCACTGAAAATCAAACCCTTTATCCACAGAAAGGATCTAGCAGAGAGAGAGAGAGAGAGAGAGAGAGAGAGAGAGAGAGAGAGAGAGAGAGAGAGAGGCCTCAACCCTGCCCGGGAGGCTCCTCTCTAGGGGACAAGGGAGTTCATTCTCTATCACCCATGAGCTCTTTGTCTCCTCTCTGAGACTGAAACTGATGCCACTTAGAGTCAATACTGGTAATTTACACTACCCAGAACTGGAACTCACCAGCTCTCTTCACATAGGCCACCACACCTGGTGTGATCTCATTTACTCTACAAGGAGTGAAGAGAAGGCTAAGGAATCAAAAACACTCATTAGAAGGAATGAAACCATCCAGTCATGGCACACAACTCATGAACTAACCGTGTAATCCCACCATTGCCCTGACTCTCACCTGACTCTTTGAGCTAGTCTTCACTGAGGTGGCAAATTCACCACCATCAGATCGAGCTTCCCAATCGACTCATTGTGTCTGTAAAGACCCACTCAGCTGAGCAGGAAGTTGATCGCTGAAGACCACCCGAGGAAGTAGAGTAGCGCTGAGTCAAAGGGAGAGCATTTCCCTCTGACTCAGCGCACTGAAGGCACTGCAGTAATAGGTGGCAGGCAGTCACAGGGAGATACGAGAAGTATTTTAAGTACTTTGCGTATCTCCCTTCAACTGCTGCTGAAATCCCACTACAGTGTAGACCTGCCCAGGGCCAGGTAATCATGCTCCTCTAAATCCAGCATGACACAACAGACTTCATGCCCTGAAGCACGAGCCGTGTCCTTACGTGCTTTATGAGGCACCTAGAACACTGCAGGACTTTTGAAAAATAACAGATCATCTGATGCAACAGTACAACCTTGATCAGCTGAATGTCTTGGAGAATGCTGAATAAGCATTAATAATGGAAGGGATTTGCAGTGTGATCCGTATCATTCAGGGGACCTATTTAGGACAGCAAGGAATTCAACAGTCAAGGTTGTACAGAGCAGGAACAAAATGCTACCCAAGCTCCATGATCACGACTCTGAGCTGGCGATCGTGCTGTTCTCTTCCTTCTTGTCCCGCTAAACAAATTAAAAACCTGAACTGCAAAAAGAACAGCTTCAGGTGTTTCGAAGAGCTGCCTTTTTGGACTCTGTTTTGTATACAAAGGCTTGGAAGCATCTAATATTAATGTAGGTTGATGCTCTACTTTAGCTCTCTGGTGTGATGTGATTAAGCATGTTAAAGGCTGGTTTTTGTACCTCCTTTGTGACCTTTAAACGTTACTACGCAGCTGGCATCTTCTGCTGACCAGATCTTTAGCTGAGCATCCATTCCTCCACTCAGAACCACAAGGCCCGACGGGAAAAACCTGCAACAATTCACATCATACACATGGCCTTCCAATAGTCTCTGGAAAAACAAAGAACCGTGTTCTAGTTCTACTGTAGGGTGGCATCAGGGCAATGGCAGTAAGTTATTCGGTACTGGAAACGCACAATGTTTCAACTTAAACTGTGGCCAACATGGACCATCTCCACATTAGCATGTGCATCTGGGTCAGACATCTTCTGTCCAACGAGCTGTCAGCTTACAATCTGAACCCATGAGTGGTTGGTCAAATTTAGCAAGTGGATACTGGGTCCGCTGCTAATGAAAACTCGGGAACAAACACAGGCAGCTCGGGAACAGGCAATCGTTAGACCCATGCTCGAGAGCCATCTCGTAAATGGGAGGAAGTGAAACACCTCTACTCATTTGTGTTATGAATGTTAAAATGTGCCATTGTCAAATCCCTCAGGTTCAACATAGCCAGCTTTCTACACTGGGAAAGTTTGGTGTGTTTACCAAGCAGATTAGAAGCAGACAGCAAATCGCTGTGCTGCAGCGCCCATCTCTTCTATCCGTCCCTCCATGTTCTAATATTGACACTCATCACCATCACACTGAGCATCATTTCTCTGGGAAACTCTGCCATAGTCTAATAGATCTTTGACCTCAGAAGTGGACTTTAATCTTAATGTCTCCCTTGAAAGACAGCACAGTGAACCTCAGTGCATGGCTTTCATTACTTAGGAGACAGAGTTAGGGCCAGGATGCTGGAATCTATGAACTTGAGACAAGAAACATACAAGAACTTAAAGAGATAACCCAAGTTCTTACTCTGGTTTCTCCATTAGCAGCCTGCCAGATTTTCATGGTCCCATCGGTGCTGGTAGAGACGCCAAGGCCCCCGCCACTGGAAATATCGATGCAGGTGATCTGTTTGGAAAGACAGCACCATTTTCCAAGACTCGGTGAACATATGCTGTTTCTGCTCACAACTGCAAGGGAATTTTGCAGGAAGGAGACAGACTAACTAAAGCATTCAATATTAACATCTATATAAAGATGGGTATTGCAGGGTTCCCCATGGCATCTGAGCAACCATAGGCAAACACTTCACAAACATAACTGGCCAATCCTAGTGTGCTAATAATCTCCAGGTACATAATACCTCTCATCTGAGGACCTTTTACAGACCTTGGCCTCACAGATCTTCAAAGGCACCAGTTAATACACGTTCAGAACATGTTTAACAGCTTCTTGGTTCTGTCATTTAGTTTGAGGGGGAAAAAAAAGAGCGTCTCCCTTTTGGAAGATAAGGAGGCTTGACAGAAGAGAGTGGCACCTAAAATGAGTGTTTCCCAATTAAGCTGTGTTTTAAAGACATTCTGTGTCCCTCCCTCAAGGACACATTGGTGCTTTGATCTGACTTGAGCCCAGGATTCAGACATGTTGGCTGACTGGAATATCTGGCATGAAGTCACCTCAGTTTCTTACAATTTGGTGGCCCAGCTCAGAGGTGTGCCTGGACAAGGAGTGGGAGTAGATTGTGAAGTGCAGGCCAGGAGCAATAATTACATTTCAGTTGACCAGCCCAAGATTGGGCTAAACAGGGGTCAGGATTTTTCTAGACTGTAGACACAAATGCCTGCAAATAGGAAACTGAAGTAATGCGGTTGCACAATTGACCCAAACTAACACAATCAGCAGTAGAACATAGCGCAGAACCTCAAGGCAGCGCCCCGCTCTACCAGGCAATAGCCCCTTCCTTATGCAATACAGTACATAAGTGCAGTCTCTTCTGCTTAACTCCCGATGACAAGAAGGAAACTGTGCTCGCGAACATCGGAAAACAGATCCAAACCTGTGAAACTTCAGGTCTGAAATACTCAGACACCCAGCAGTCACAGTGTGAAATTCTAGTAGAACTGAAGAACAAATGAGGAGCTCTGTGGCACGTAGAGACTAACAAATTGAGTTGGGCATAAGCTTTCATGGGCTATAACCCACTTCATCAGATGCATTTTTGGAAACATTTAAGGCCCGGTTAGACAAAACTCTGGCTGGGATGATTTAGTGGGAGTGGTCCTGCTTTTAGCAGGGGGTTGGACTAGATGACCTCATGAGTTCCCTTCCAGCCCTATGATTCTATGAGTCTATGAGCTACGGCTGAAGATTTCCTCAGTAGGGAGTCAGTGACTCCCATGCAGCTTTCCCCTTTTGTGCCAGCAAAGATTTGCCTTGTATCCTTGCACAATTTGTCTTTCCCCATAATGCCATGCATCATTGCTGTGATCTGGTAACTAGCTTTCTTCTACTCTGAGGGTGGCTGCATTTTAGTGGATGAAGGAATTTTGCAAGGCATTGTGTCATCACATCACCTCATCCGTTGATAAAGCTACTCCAGAGGCGGAATGTGACAGCTGGGTAACAGATCACAGCAAGAGTGAACAGTTCCGGACAGAACCCTAAGAGCAGAAAGGAAAACAGAACATAATGACTCCAACTGGAACTCTAGGGGCGTTCGCTCCAACACCCTAACAGAAAAGGATATGGGATCCTTACTAACCATAGGTGGCCGGCACTCAGGTTTTATGTCTTACCTAAAACAACAGAGCACGTCTAGTAGCATCCTACTGAGGCATCTGTTCAATACCAACTCAGAATGAAGAATGCCACCGATATTTGCCCTCAAAGGTTTTCCCTGCTTTCAGTTTAGTGCCCAGCAAGATCACAGCTAGAGGTGATCCAGCTGCAGATCAGCTGAACTCCATTACCCATTTTCATTTTTTTTTAAAAAAAGAGTGAATCTGTGGATTGCTTTTGTGTTTACAGCTATTTAAAATTCTCACACATGCCTAATGTGGCCAGAGATCATGAGAGCTGTCCTGGCTGGGCACCAGTCAAGTCACGACAACAATAAATTAGCACGTTTTGGTCACAGCGACATTAGACGACAACCGAATAATTCTATTGACTATTCCAACCGTTCCCGCAGTAACACACGGCCTGGCAATGAAAGAGTTAGATCAGGGGTAGCAACCCCGGCACGCGGCCAACAGTGGCACACGAGCCCGTTCAGAGCAGCACTCGGCATCCTCTGTGGCGCCACAGAAATTGCCACTCCTGCCACCAAAAGACACCGCGTGGCTTCTTTCAGGGGTGGCTGCAGTGCGGGGGTCCCTGCCACATCCATGCCCAGGCATACTGTGTAAAGAAGCCCCCCAGAGCGGCCAAAAGGAGTCACTCCAGGTGGCTTCTTTTTGCGAGAGGGTCTTCGGCACCAGCTGAGAGTTGAGGAGGAGGGGCCGGCACAGGGATTGGCAAAGGTTGCTGCCCCCTGGGTTAGAAACTGCACAGCACTCTCAGGCCCACACTGAAAGGTACGGTGTTAATGTCTGACTAATGCAGAAACTAACAGGGGACCAATACGTAGGCTGAGGCAACCTGTGTTCACTCAGCCCCAGATGCAGTAGATTGTGTCTGTTTGAAACTCATCTATCTAAAAATGTTTCCAGAGCCAGCAATCTGCAGCCCCATCACTCCCATTCAGTAAATTCAAAGCACTCTGGAACAAAACAAGCAAGCAATCCGTCCACATGGCAAAATGGGGAAATGATGAAGGGCTTCTGGAGGCACTTCCGTATTCATGGAAGTCAGGAAAAACAAATCCCCCCTGTTTATGTATCTAATGTTACTAATCTGACTTTCCCTTAACACAACCTCCGTTTCTTTCAATACAGGGTTGTATTACCCAAATAGATATCAGCATCAAGATGTATTTGCACAAAGAGGCAGGAAAAAAATCATTTTTCAGCTTCTACTCTTCCATTACCACAGGATCTAAGCACCTCCCAAAGAACTCGGTCTTTCTAGTGTCCGTGGTATGACCGCTATACTTAATCCCCTTGGTGGCTGAGTCAGCAGAGAGGCTAAGGGTGAACGGCTTATGAATAATGAATTACTCTCACCCATTAAAGTGTGCCTTCCAGTTCACGAGCGAGGCACAAGGGCAGGGCAATGTGGACACAGCCACGCTCCTGCTGCCTTGCTTACTGTGCTCGCTCTGAGGATAAACGGAGGACTCTTTTCTTCCCGGGGCTTCCAGTCCACCTCCTTGTTCCAACTTTGTTCTTCATCAGATCATTACTAGTCCCCTACTCTCACATCCTAATTTTGTAATGATTTATGCTGTAATTCATCAATCTTATCCCTGCATGATGGAACCTGCTGAGGGACTGGAGCGACCTGAGACTGGAGACTGTGTGAGAGTGCAGAAGAGAGGAAAATTGAGAGAAAACAAGAACCAGCCGGAGGGGACTGTGGGAGAAGGGCATCCTTCCTGCATTTCAGGCATACACTATATCACCCCATATGTTTGTATGGGACCTGTCACAATGGGGCTCCTGTCCTCATTGGAACCTCTGAGTGCTACTGGACTAACAAATAAAGAACCTCAAGGGCCATTTTACTGAGACACAAAACGAGGTGCTGACGAAGTGATTTTCCCCATGGCCACACAGGGACAATGGTCCAGTCCCAAAACTGAAGGCTTGCCGGATTTAGACTTGTCTTTTAACTACTAGACCATGCTGCCTACTTGGGAAAGTGAGCCAAAAGTGACGTTTTTGGAGCCCAGTTGGTGAAAAAGCATGGTTACGGTGCAGGGTGAATGTAATACCTCCGCAGTAGTTAGTTTACAGATCTTTGCAGTAGATCTTAAACTGTGTCCAATGGCACATTGCTGATCTACAGAACCACTTCTGTCAAAGGGGTGAAGTATCTAGCCATTGTAGAGTAAGGTTCTCCTGCTATTTATTACAGGTACTTTAATATACTCAGAGGCCCTTGTTCAGACCAGAACAACACTCTGCTAAGCATTGTACAAACAAGCACATAAGTAGATATGGTCCCTGCCCGGATGACATTACAATCTAATATGCAACAAAACTCAAATACTGTAACAACATGGAAAGTGAGAATCTGATGGCTGTACCTCAAAGAGGTTTTTTGTTCTTTATTATAGTTGGCCAGTTTCCTGTAGTTGTCACAGTAGAGTTGGATCTCAAGAAGGGTTTCTGGGACCAATGCTTCCAGAGATTTTTACTGAGAAAACCAAGCCACTCTCTGCATCATATGTGACTGCTTCCTGCTTTTGAGGGGTGTTCTTTTGATGGACTTTAATCATGATTAGATTATGTTTACAGGTGACCCCAAAAAACACAAAGGCAGCAAACTGCAATAGCACCCTCCTCTTGCATGTAACCAAAGGGATCTCTATTTTAAACTGCACAAAGGAGTGAATAATTTACTTTGGATTGTTTTCATACACCACCGCTTTAAAGTACTGGATGGATAAAGTTTAAAAATAGAAAGTGGAAACACTAACTTAATTCCAACCTGATTAGAATAGTCTGTTGCCAAGTTTCTATGCAAAGTCATGTTGCACTCCATAAACAACAAGTGCAGACAGACAAAATGTTAACAACATTCATCTCCATGTATCCCTCAGCCACCCAGCAAAATTACTTACACTTTTCTGATGAATTCTACAAAAGCTTGTGTATGGTGCCAAAAATTTTGTGGAAACATTTTCATGAGGGCAAGAAACGAGTATGCTTTTCTAAAGAAGGGGGAGAAAGATTACAGTATTGTTAGAATTAATTGTACACAACTATGTGTCTTATGCGCGCACACACATGGAAAAACAATCTCCCCAAAGAAAACATCCTTACTATCCCTCCACCTACTACCTGCTCATTTTGCTGACTAACTGGAGGCGAATCAGTTACAGGAGAACAAGTTTGACGTGATCAGTTTACCACACCGCTGTCTACTGTACAGTTTCTTGCACCTTCCTCTGAAGTCAATATCGGCTACTGTTGGAGACAAAAGACTGGCTAGATGGACCACTGCCCCACCCCCAGTCTGGCAACCACTATGATCACAAGATAAGTCAAGCTGCAAAAGATGTGTGTTTCGCAGCCTGGCCACACACCAACACAAGTTCAGAATATTTAGAGAACATTCATTATAGCAGTAGCTACATGCTAGTACACCTCAGCGGACAAATATTTGGCCTTTCACTTTTAAGGTTAAAGATTAGAGAGTGAAATAAGTGTGATGGCCCCTTCATGTCTAGAAGACATCAGTCCAAAACCAAAAACTCTCCATGGGCAATTAAATTCATCTGGTGCAGTTACCATGTCTAATCAGGACAAATTGTTGAGCCTTTCTAGGTAAGGTTCAGATCATAAAGCAGGACAGGGAAGAGCACAGTGTATTGCTGGCATCACCTATTGAATGACTACTGCATTTTAATTTTTTGCACTGGTTACCTGCTGATCTCTCAAACATACTAATTCATTGAACTAAAGGTTACCTTGGTTATTTCATTTACAACAAATCCTTCAGAGGCTGAGATCTCTGGAACCCCATCGCAGCCCACTCCTTGGCATGTCAGACTGCCATAGAAAGTAGATTTCCCTGCAGTACAAAGATACATTAAAGATCAGAGAAAATAATGATTTAACAACTAATATATCTCACATGTAAATATAACCCTGTATTTATTTTCCGCCTTCTGTAATCTCAGTGACACACAGGCAGCCTGTTTAGATCCAAAATCTAGTCTTCCTTTATGAGGTGGGTTTTTTTGTTTTGTAATTAAACACTCCATCACTAAGTGAAATTCAATTTGGACAAAAGCACTGAATACATCAGGGAGAAATTTCATGAATATGATTGATACACAGAGCAAAGTTTGGGATTTACTGATCATAACAGGGCAACACAGAGGATAAGAATGGGAGTTTCTGCTGACCTCAAAGGATCTGACAGGTTCATAAAAAATAAACCATACCAGACAAGCTTAAATTCTTTTTTAAACCACAAAGTTAGTAGATGAAAAGAAAAGAGTAGATATATTTTAATTTAACTAAAGCAGTTCATAGTACGCAGGAACACTTACTTGAAAAATTAATTCACTTTAGCTTGGGTGGGAACCATGTCATATGGCTTGAAGTTTGCAGAGGACATCAAATTCAGAGGAGCTGGACAAAAGTGTAAACACTGACCTAATAAAAAGGGGCCTAGACACAGGCAAAAAATAAAACTGGATTTGGCTCAGAAAACTGGAAGACACCCAAAAAATAGATAATCCTCAGAGATGCAAGAGTGAAGCTTGACAGCAAGTCAAGACAAGCCAAGATGGCAGCCTATGAGGTCAGGCTGCATATGAAGTGGGAACACATCACAAAATGCAACAGCTGTTCTCTAAGCAAACTCCATATGAGAACACCTGGAAAACCATGACCAGTTCTGGGCATTTCTACTAAGATATTGACAAGTTGGAAAGAGCACCTGGAAGAGCAATATGAATATGGGGTGGGAGTTATTGACTTGCAAGGTGAGCAAAGGAGTGCTATTGAGTTACGGGAGGGTTGGGGGTGTGACACAGAAAGCTAAGAGAAACAAACAACTATTTAAAGCAGTGGTGCACAACCTTTTTGGCTCAAGGGCCACAAATATTATTTTTCCAACCCTAAAGAGCCACTAGTCTATCAACTCATAAAAACTGTATTGATGTATGCACCATTAAGGACTACAAATCACTACATATTTAAAATACACATGCTGATGCTACTGTGCTCATTTTTACATTCACTATTTCACACCTACAAATTACTCTCAGCATGTCACATGTTCACAAAGCACTAGCATAGATGAGTGACTGTCACTACACACTGAAGTATTTGGTCTGGCAGCTAAATCATGGAGGGTGGCCAGCTAAGTGGAAGCCAAACCAGTAGGAACTGATTTTTAAAGTCCTGCCTCTTTCTTCAAGCACGGTGGGTCCTGGCTGCTCCGCCACCAGCCCCTCTCTCCTCCCCCAACTCCCCTCTGGCAGCCAGGGAGAAGAGTTCAGAAGGCTGTCTCCTTACTGAGAGAAACCGTATGCATCCTGTAGCCCCATGTGCTCCACCTGGATCCCGAGAGACAGTAGCTCCCTTTTGCAGTTGGGGGGGGGGAGGGGGTATCAGTGCTCCTCTCCCTCTCTGTCTCCAGCAGGAACCTAAGCACATAGGGACCCAGGTAGAGCACTTTGCTGTGCTCCCCACTGGACCCAGGGAGGGGAGTGCTGATTTCCCATCACCTTGGGTGCAGCAAGGGCCTTGCACCAGTCTTATAGCACCACACCAACGCACGCCATCTGGGTCCTTAGGCAGCGGCTCCTTTCTGCAGCCAGCAGGAAGGGAGTGGCGGGCCACAATGAAAGACCTCACAGGCCACTTTTGGCCCCCAGGCCACAGGTTGGGAACCACTGATTTAAATGTGGTGCAAATGCCAAGGAGGGAGAAACACTCTTAAGGATCCTATTCTAAAGAAGTTCTTATATTACCCTCCTCATCTCTTTCATATCTGAAGAATGCATTAAGTGACGTGACTAAAACCAGTTACATATGGCTCATTCTTTCTCACTTCCTCTCATCAGGAAGAGAAGTATGGGCAGTACAAGGTTTTGGTTCATTTGGACTTTTTACTTTTAACGTGTCCATTCTCCTGTGTGTTTATGTTAGGGATGGCAGATCAAAACAGCGCACAATGCACTTGAAATGGAAGGTGGGGAGGTTTGTGATGGTCCTTAGCTCCCAGCAGGCTTTGTTCCACAATCTGGGACCAGCCCTAGAGAAAGCACAGTCCTGCACAGTGTACACAGATAAGCTTCACTCTTAGGGTAGAAAGTTCCACTGTGTCAGAGAAGCAGAGCTGTTGACTGCACTCTTCACCCCAGAACTTTAGGCTCTTTAGATATCCCAGCCCCAGGCCCTAGGAACACCCTGAAGATAAGAACCAAAAAGTCTTGCACTTGACTTCATATTCTACATAAAGACAATGTCGAGAATGGAGGACAAGTGCAATGGGCTTGCAGTGGCCCACGCTGATGAGGAGGTGTCCTGAAGCCTTCTGTACTACCTGAAGTTTTCCAAGAATTGATGGCTTTATGTAGTCCACAACAGAGGCGACATAGGCATATTAACGGACATCAAGCTGTTGTCCACTAGATAGTGACTTGTGGATGTTGCTACATGAGAGATAAGCTTTGATGAGGAATCCAGGTAACACCCAGACTACAGAGTCCTCTGACCAATTCTGAGTTTGTACCCTGAACAAACCAAAGTACACTACGGCTGCTAACTCTGATCTAACAGGGCTTTTCCCCCCTGTGTTTTTATTCCAGAGAGCAAAGCTCTTGTTCACTCCCACTCCAACTCTTTTGAAGGAGAGCAGAAGGGCTTCATGTCTGGTTCTGGTTCCCAACCTTTCTGAGTGAAAGCCCCAAGGGGATTCCACCCCCTAAGTTAGGAAGAGTCACCCTATATGATGCATTGTGTTCTAGTGAACCCACAGGGCTGGGCTCTTTCAGGACATCGTGGCGCTGTACCAGGAAACCTCTTCCAGCTATAGGGGAGCCCTTTCATTGGCGACTGGATTCAGGAAGTGGGGGAGTCACTCTCCACTCACCTGGGCTCCTGCAGCTCAGCCAAGCTTCACCTTCGTTCCTTCTGTAGATAACCATAATGGCCTGTTAATTACAGACAGGGCCAGCGGCACCAAGCAAAGGAGTCATAGGGCACCAAGAACATAATGGGAGAATCACACCCCAAGGAGACGGGGGGAGCAGCTCTGGGGCAGGGAATGGGGGGGAGTCGCTCCCCAGGAGAGGGGGGTACTAGAGCAGGAGTCACTCCCCAAGAGAGGAGGGAAGTTCTGGGGGCAAGTGGAGGGTCACCCCCAAGGGGGG
>ML686031.1:730112-755043 GCA_007922175.1 Pelusios castaneus | reverse complement strand
CACCTTCCTCTGGCCACGTCTACACTTGAAAAGTTAGGTCGACTTTATGAAGTTGACTTAATAAGGTTGACTTTATGTCGACTTAAAGTGGACCTTATTAAGTCAATTTAACAAAAGTCAACTTAACTTTTCAAGTGTAGACGTGGCCCCTTTTTGGCCTTATTAAGTCAACTTAATGTTTTAAGTCAACTTAAAAAGGTCCAACAAGGCGCTACTCTACATCTCCACCGGCTTAAGTCGACTTAATAAAGTCGACGTAATCGCTAGTTCGAATTAAAACGAGGTGTTATTAATTCGAACTAACTTTTCCTTAATTCGACATAAGGAGCAGCTGAAATCAAATTAAGGAAAGCCCAGTGTAGACGCTGAGTAAATTAAGTTGTCTTAATTTCCAAGTGTAGACGCACCCTCTATGTGCTGTTCCCCGATGTTTGAATCCTAACATCTATTTTGATTTGCTGTTACAGCCTGACCTGATCCTATGTCAACACTTCCCTGCATTTAATTTCCTCCCATTCTGCAAGTTTCCCATCTTCAAAGCATCTGATGAAGTGGGATTTTCTCCCACGAGAGCTCATGCGATAAATAAATCTGTTAGTCTTTAAAAGTGCCCCAGGACTTTGTTCGTTGATCTTGCGTGGTGTATGTACAGGGATCGCGCAAAGGGTTTATGTGCTAGAAATACATTCTTTGTGTGTTTGGCAAGCGATGAACAAGCCCTCCCTAGACAAAGGAATGTGTGTTTGCTTGTCTGACCAGCCTCCTTCTCAGGCGGGATTGCATTTACATACACGATAACCAAAGCCATCAGGAGAACAAGCGTGGGAAGGTGACCATTTAACAATCTTGCTCAGGGCTGGAGACTGGCCCCCCCCCCCCCCCGGAAGTTTGCCTGCCTCTTGCAGGAAGGTCAGGGAACTTTGAGAAGATATAAGCAGAAAGAGAGAGCCAGTCTGTCCTCCTTCACCTGAAGAGACAAAAGAAACAAGGAGTCCTGTGGCACCTAACAGACTCACAAATTTGAGCATCAGCTTTTGTGGGCTCCATATGCCCAAATAAATGTGGTAATCTTTAAGGTGCCACAGGACTCCTCGTTTGCTTTGCTGAAACAGACAAAGACAGCTACCTCTCTGCAACTTGAAGACCCAGAGTCTTTGAGATCTGAGAGCCTCAGCTGGTTGTCACCTGCTCACCACCAAAGCATCCAAAAGAAGATCCCAAAAGCATCTCATTAAGAGGGAAGGTTTGTTGGGTTTGGTTGCTTCGTGCCCGTTGCTGCAGTATCTGGATGACTCTCGTCGCCCTTGTGCTAGTTAGGGTGAGGCTTTTAAGAGATCTCAGGGCTTCTGTTTCAGGTGGGCAAAAAACCCTCCTCCCCTATGCTATAGGATCGCGGAAATGGGGGCTGCTGCTAATTTCCTCTGAATACAAGGCCCAGGCTCCTTGCTCCTGCGTTCCTGGTGCACCCGAAACTGCTGTGGAAGTCAGGGGTGCTCTGCAGTTCTGTGGCTGATCATCAGGTTGGAAACCCACACTATTGGACGCCCCAACTAGCAGACGCCAGTGACCTCGGTCACTATATTCACTGGGCGGCTGCGAATTGGGCTTTGCTTTCCTGTACTGCTGCGGCCCACGCAAATAGCACAGAGTATTAGCGGCTCTGCAGCCCGCACATGTGTAACTGATAAACAGCGGCAAGTAAGTCCCTGCCCCATAGATCTTACAGTGTGATCAAGGGGCACTTGAAGCCACACCCAAAGAAGCTTTACGAGGCAAAGCAAGAGGAGTGGCTCAATGAGTGAAATGGTTCCCATCCTTCCCTGGTTTCTTCTTAATCCCGGTTCCCCTGGCAGAAACACTTTCCTTTCGGTGTAGCCACAGGGCCCCCAGCTGGGCTGGGGGCTGTCAACCACCAGAGGAGCCCTGCAGGGATGGTGGGGGGATGCTTGGCCATTGACAGCCCTGCAGGTGGGCGCAACAGGAACAGCAACAGCACACGCTCCCCCGCCTGTCCGGGAACTCCGTTCAGAGCTGCCAGGGGCTCCACTCATGCAGAGGCTCATCTGGCCCCATTTACAGCTGCCGCTGTTCTCCTGCAAACCTTGGGACCGGCAAATGGCTGTTTTCACGGCTAAGGCTTCCCACCGTCCTACCTGAGCGGGCCAGCACTGCCCACTGTGCGACGATGCAGACTTAAAAGCCTCAGCTTGCACTGAGAAAGGGCCAGGAACTGGCTTGGAGCCCTGGGGAGGTGCCGTGCTGCTGGGACAGACCCTGGGAGAGGCCTACCAGACCCATTTCACTGGAGCAGCTGGTGGGGGGGAGAGGGGGCGTAGGCTGCAGCTGAAGGTCGACTTGTTTGCAAGGCTGCAGCTTGCCTCTCGCAGAGCTTCGCCAGGAGCTGCCCCTGGATCCAGAACAGTCAGCACGGCTGGAGGAGCCAGGGCCCCACTTGCTGTGTGTGTCGCATGCTGGGTAATGAGAGGCCTCCATGCTTCTTAAATGAAATTGGCTCCTTAGTACAGCAACTAGTTATTGATCTGCTCCGGCCTGTGCTGCTAGGGGGGCTGCTCGCACTGCCCCACACTAGCAGCCCTTGCAGCACACCTGGGACTCCTGGCTGGGCAGCTGTTCTGCAGAAAAGGACATGGGCTTACGTGGACAAGAAGCTGGAGCTGAGTCAACAGTGGCACATTGGGCTGCATTCATAGCTTTGCCAGCAGATCAAGAGAAGTGATTATTCCCCTCCATTCGACACTGGGGAAGTCACATTTGGAGTACTGGGTCCACTACAGGATGTGGCCAATTGGAGAAAGTCCAGCAGAGCGCAATGAAATTATTAGCGGACGAGGATACATGACGCATGAGAAGAGGCTGAGGGAACCAGGTTTGTTCATTCTGCAGAAAAGGGAGGGGGGATTTGACAGCGGCCTTCACTACCTGAAGGGGGTCCAGGGAGGAGGGAGCCAGGCTGTTCTCAGCGGTGGCAGAGGACAGAACAAGGAGCCATGGCCTCAAGCTGTAGTGGGGGAGGTCGAGGTTGGATATTAGGAAAAGCTTTTTCCCTAGGAGGGAGGTGAGGTACTGGATCAGTTACCTCAGGAGGTGGTGGAATCTCCGTCCTTAGAGGTTTTTAAAGCCCAGCTCAACAAAGCCCTGACCAAGATGATTTCATTGGGGTTGGTCCTGCAGGGGATTGGACTACATGACCTCCTGAGTCCCTTCCACCCTAATCGTCTGAGTGAGGCTTCATTTGACTCAGAAACTGTGACGGTCTCACACTCCCTTGGTGAACTGGCATGTCTGCCTTTCCTTTTCAACAAACCAGTTGGTTTTGTGCACAGGGTGGGCCCAGAGGGCAGCACCACTCATTGCCTGTTGCAAGAACAGGGCCCTTACACCAGCCACCTACAGCTAGATCGCTCTGCCTGTCCGAGTTCTGGCCAGCACGATGCTCCTGTCCTGCAGCTGCCTTCTTTCTCTTGCATGGCTCCCTGCTGGTCTTCTGTACGTCTCTCACACCACACTGCTTCTGACTCTCCTACGTCCAGCAGGCCAATTGGCGTACATGGCCCTGACGCAGAAAAGGCTAATTAGGACAAGGCTGGGGCCCAGATATGAACAATTATTCCAGTCCCTTCCCCCATCTGTGCATAGCTCTCCCCGGCAGGGTGCGGTGTGGGAGCTATATGGCTGCTATGTATAAAGCACGTCTCTGCCCACTTCCATCACCATGGTGCAGGACCCCTCCATGCTAAATCTACTGCCACCATCCGTACCTGATTAACCAGCACTCGGATTTTAAAACAAAGGGACTGACCTTCCTTAGAGAACACGGCTGGAGAACACGGGCAATTTGCAGTGGGCAGGATGTTTCCAGCCCCAGGTTGGCTCTAACTCAGCAGAATGTGGGGGCGCCAGTTGCAGACTGGCGAAAAATCAGGCTACAACGAGGAATAAAGCTTGATATTCCAGCCCCCCACGCACACAAGAGGTTATGGTCTAACTCTAAACTGTAGGGATGAAATCTTGGCCCTCCTGAAGTCAATTGGAGCTTTGTTGTTATTGTCAATGGAGCCAGAATTTGCCTCTAAAATACCATTGTGTAGATCCCTGGGTAGGGTGTAGACCAGAAGATACAGATGCAGGGAAGCAAATAGCACCTTGTTCTCCACCTCTCCTCACAAAAGCCATCCCTGAGAGTGCCAACTCTACCCTCTCTTCCTAATCTACATCTAAGGTGCTGTTCGAACCCTCCCCCAATCAAAGCAGCACTCGGATTTTAAAACTGGGCCAGCCGCTTTCCTCCCACCAGAACTAAAGGGAGGTAATTAGGCAGCAACTGAGACGGCCCAAACTCAGGGTCAGCTCAAACTCAAAAGCAAACGTTCACATGGCAGAACACGGGGACTCAGGCACAGAGCATAGGAAAACTAAAATAACGAGGACTAAGAAAGGCCAATCTCTGCCAGTCAGCTCAATCCAAGGCACATGTCAAACCACACAAGCTATCTGACCAATGCCCTCTATTTCCCAGGTCCAAACTAGGAACAGATCCAGCATCTGGGAACCTAACAGAAATGCATTTTCCAAGTGGGGCTGTTCTCCCTTTTCTGATGTGGCTGGGGGTGGGATGGGGGGAATTGGTTAAATAAAACCACGGACATATGGAGCCTCCTGTTCTTCATCGCCTCTCCAAATACACTCGCACTAGAGATACAGGGTTTCTCACAAGCTAAGGAAGAAAACATTTGTGGGAGTCCCTTGTTAAGATTGGCAGCACATCACAGCTCTTCAATATTCCTGGGTGAGCGCAGGGCTCGGAGACTCCAGCCTCTTGTAACAGCTCTTGTAGGATACAGGCGCTTAGCGCTTTTCAACACAACTTGCATGTCGACTGTGGTATTCATTTAGTAACTGAGGGATCTGAGAAAGTAGTGACCTGATGATCTGCTGGTGCAAGGTCCAGGCAAATGCACCAAAATAAATCCCCCCGCTTTTCTATTAGGTTAAAAGTCAAGACTTTCTAAATGAGGCACTTAAATAAGGACTAAGGATCCGAAAGAAGTGGCCTCCTGCACTGAATCAAGACGCATGGCAAAAAAATAAAATAGAAGCGAGGATGCTGCGGCACAGGCCAAGGCCACGCCCACGTCTGAACTCGGGTGGCCACCCTGAGCCTCCGCCTGTGCGGCAACATCCACGTTGCCGTTTTTAGCCCACGCGCATGAGTGCCCACCCAGGCTGTGAGGCTCACTCCCAACTGCAGTGTAGACATGCGAAAATGCTGAGCGCCCAAGTAGCTTCCTTTGCAATTAAGTGGTGTTACTGGCTGATCAGCACTTTTGAAAATCTGTAGCAGAGTGGAGGGGATAAGCCCCATGTCTTCTTCCAATCCCTGCCTACCTGGGCCGGAGTAAGCTGGACCATCACAGCCATAACAGTAGGGAAAAGGCTAACACTGAAGGCCCTGATTAACCCAAGCTAGAATCAGGCTTAATGGGATGAGCAGGAACATCTGTACCCCTGGAGGGAACATAAAAATAAGCCAGGGAGAAACCACGGGAGAGGTGTGGCCATGAAGGAGTGTGGCTCCTTAGTTTGCCTCCAGCCCAAAACCTTGGCCCAAGCAGGTCTGATTTGGAAGTGGAAACTGTATCGATGCACTGTAAACAAGCAAGCCTGGGTAACCGCACTGGGTGATGCCTTTGAGTCCATTTATTGCAGGGGGGACCACCCCTGGCAGTCCACTGCAGTGCCTAAAGACCACAGAAGCTGGACTATGGGCATCTGATTTTGAAAATCTCAGCCTAAGAATCTGCAGCTAAATCAGAAAAACAGCAGCCTGGATTTCATAAGAGCTTCACAGAAATGTACAAGAGACAAAGCTTTGAAATATTCCACCAGCCCCCAAACTCCTCAGCAAGCTCCCAGGGGACAGCCAATGAAATAGCAAGAATCAAGTCCCAGTGGCGGCTCACACTGAGGAGCTGGGGAAAGCTGCCTTTTCATAATTAACCTTTTTGTGGATACCGCACCCCAATTACAATTAAAGTCAAAAGGACAACCAGCAGGGACGCTAAAAACAGTTTTGGTAACAACTGCCATGTGCGAAAGTCAATTCTATTCCCTATGCTGGTTAAGCGTTCCCTGCAAGGTGGATAGGGACCTGCTTTCTCTCTTTTCTACCAGTGTAAATAGGGAGTAGCTCCAATTTAGTACTGGAATGACACTGTGTAAAACTGGTGCAAGTCTTAGCAGAATCAGACCTATTCTTTCCTAACCACTCAAACAGGAATCAATAGGCCAGATTCTTCTGCATCTTATGCAGTGTGTAAAGCAAGTGCAGCCTGGCTCCAAAATGTTACCTGTCGGAATTCACCATTCTCACCCCCAGTTTTGCACCAACTTTACCCAAGTGAAAGTGACTAAGGAAGTTTCAAGGCAGTGGAGAATCGGGTCCAAGCTATGTCGGCTCTGAACATTTTTCAAAATTCAGATATGCCTGATGTCAAGAGCAGATCCAAGGGAAAATTATTCTTCAGCTGGGAGGGAGTAAAAATCAGATACAGCCAGTCAAAGAGTAATTTGCCTATGCAATTTGATTGGCTGACAGTGGTCCAACCTTCACCCATTACTGGCCATTTTCTCTTGCTGACTTATCTCGTGATTTGTTCGGCCACTCATGAATCAGGATCTCTCGTTCCTGATTAGTACTTTCCACCATCCCCACCACAGGGATGTGAAGGCTCCACCCATGCTGGCAAAATGCTTTGAGGACCTCCCATGCAAGGAATGATTGTGGCCTCCGCTGTAGCAAATGAACTGGATGACACCAGTAGCATTGGGGGGTATACTTTGGATTAGATGTTCACTTACACCGTTTCTGGACCAGGATTTGATTGAGCAACATATTTCAAGGTTGGATGAGATTTTCCCTACACCCTGATAGTCGCATTCACCTTTCTCTGGATGACTGAGAAAAGACAGACCAGTGCGGTTGGTAAAGACTGATCCACTGCTGCCTTCCATCTTCGCTGTCTCTATCCTCCATCACTCTGGGCTGACTCAGCTCCCACAGCAGTCAATGTTCTATTTCCTTCAACAAAAGTCAGAGCAGGACCTAAGGGGGCCTCCTTCATTTCTAGACCACAGTGGGAATGGTGCCTGGGCAAAGACTGCAGGATCTAAGCCCCTGTGTTGAAAGGGCACCCAAGGCAGAGCAAAGAGGCACTAGGGTGAAGCGCCCAGCCTTTTCACTACCACACTGCTGCAGATCTCTCTGAGACAAAGCACAGACTAGCCAGATACGCAATGTGTCCATTTGACTTCATTAAAATAAGCTCCTGAGTGGCGCAGCAGAACTGGCTTCCAACCAAGGAACATATCAATAAGACAGTACTAAGAGTTGCCTTTGAAGGTGACCAGGAACCAATTAAGAGACACTACAGCTTCACAGAGATGACTTTGAAAAGGATCGGATGGCTTCAGCTGGCCACCGGTTCAGCCTAATTGTGCAATCAGATCTTCGAGTTCTGGTCGGGCCTTTAATCGAACCTTGAAGTCCTCCTCAGTATGCTGTGGGGAGGAGAAACAGAGAAGTAAAGATTAGTCTTGATCGTTTGCCAAAGTAACAGCAAGACAATTATCTACTGATACCGAGAGAGGCCGCGTGGGGTCAGGGCTCACTGGTTTCCCACTGAGCCGCACAGCGCTCGATCCTTTTCAAATGGGGCTTGACGTGCAGCACCATTGTAGCTCAGGATGTTTTAATCTCAGATATAAATAATGTGTAATGTCTTTCATCCCAGATTTCAAAGCACTTTACATCCATTAGCAAATCAAGCATTACATCACCCTGTGAGGCAGGTTCGGAATCAGTGTTTCCCAGAGAGGGCTAGGAAAGCAGAGAGGTTAAGAGACTCACCCAAGGATATAGTGAGTCAGTGGCAGAGCCAGGAATAGCATTGAAGGGCCATAATTGTCAGTCCCTTGTCCTGAACCACTCTCTTCAGAATCCACTGTATATTTGGGTATCAGTATTTGTTTGTACAAAGACTGAATTATACAGAGCAGATGGAAGACTTTCCGAGAGCTAGAATTTATATTTCTTTAACAAAATATGTTATAAAGGGAGTCTTAACAGGGATTTAACTGATGCTGGTGACTGAGGGCCTGATTTTCTCACTTACACTGGTCTAAATCAGGAGTAACTCCACTCAAGTCAATGGAACTGCACGGGCGTAAATGAAGAGAATCAGCAGCTGAGTGCGGATGCCTCAACTTAGTGAATGAGTATTCCAAACATATACCCTCCACAGTATGCCCAGGTAGCTTACACACCCCTCTGTGAAATACATCCCTTCCCTAGGCTTCCAAATCAAACACCTAAGATCCGTCCTGATTGGTGAGGTTCATAGATCATCGTGAGCACGTGCAGATGCATGTTAGGAATAAACAGAAAACTAGGCAAACTGCTGAACATATGGTTAAGTGGAGTTATCAAAGTGCAGAAGTTCATTTTCAAAGACAGATGCAGCTGAATTACTCGGCAGGACGGGGAAATGGAAGATCTAGCTCTCTTGGGCCTGTTTCAAAGCCCTTTGATTCAGTCCTTTACATTGTTCATGTAGTCCATGGATGCAGACAGCCCCATTCCAACTGCCTACATCATACTGCAGCTGAGTCTGTAGCATGGCACGTCAGCAGTTATTTCTCCTAAAGTAACGCTCTCGCTCGGTCTCTCGCTCTCCAAATTGCAACCCTGAGCCAGAAAGGTGGGACCAGGACTTAAAAGAGTATGGGGGTGGGGGCCCACAAGCCTCTTCTGCAATTCTCTCTCCATGAATCTAATGCAACTGGAAACTCTTCACCACCCATTAGGATGCTAATTGTGTTGCCCTACTTTGAACATAGACATTGCGTATTTTTTCGTCTACAAAAGCTACCTTGGCTAAACAGAGCTTCCCAGAGCTGATCTGCTTTTGACCAACAAGGACCTACAATGTCTGATGGCTCGAAGGATTAAATTTTCCTCACCCTCAACACAGTAAAGGTTCTGTCTACCCGGCCCACCTCAGTCTCTGTTAAAACAGAATATAAGAGGGAGTGTCTGCAGACAGCAAGCAAAAGCCCTTCCCAGGAAGAAGGATGATCTAGTAGTTACAAGTGGACACTTGGAACTAGGGCTTCTGGGCCTGCTCTGTCCTGGCCTCAACTCTCTAATCTTGTGTAAATCAATTATCCATCTTTTTCTTCATCTGTCCAACAGGGATGGTGCTTCCCTGCTCCTTAAAGGACTTTGCAATCCTTGGATGAAAGGTGCAGGATGGGCGCTATTTAGTATTAAAGGAAAGTCTATTCTGACCCAGCGGGTTTTATCTCAGGGCAAAGCCATTTTCCCTCCACTCTCCTCATAGGAGATGATGGGATTTGGTTGGAAAGGTGCTGGTGATGGGGTAGGAATATCACAGGGCATGGAAGTCCAAATGCTAACCAGGACACTGGTCAATGAGCAGGGGTCTAGTCTCTGGTAGGGGGCCTGAGAGGAACTGAGCACCCACAAGTTAATGGAAGAGGCGGGTCTTCTCAGGATCAAGCCCTTGTTCTGTGCTGTTGCGAGGCAGATTTCACCACATATGCTGTAAATGTGTTCTAAATGGGCACATGTCAGTAAACTTAAATATACCTCTTTCACTGCCAGATGGACCCCTTCGGGCTGGTTGCTCTGAAGAACCTCCAAAAGTACAGGAGCAAACGTTGAACTCAAACCCCTGATCTGAAAGAAGAAATCACACGCTGCGGGAGAAAAGTCAAACACGGAGCAGACCCAGTAGATTAATGACTCAGCAAAGGAGTCGATTTCAACATGAGCCCAAGGCAGAGCCCAAACAGGACCACTGTAGTCCAGTCACTCCGGGCCAACGTACATCTTCCATGCACGCTGTATTCCAACGTGCCCAGATATGACCTTTTGATATGAACGACTACCGCTCATATCCACCCATAGTCTGGGTGAGAATTGCAGCTCCGGCTCTCTGGAGGATGGATTTTGTATCTCTCCACCTCACTGTTTTTCTGTCTCAGTTGAAAATATATCTCCTGGTCCTTTCCTATGCCCCTAACTTCTTTCTCTGTGTGTGACACACAGCACCCCTGCATGCGCCCTTACGGTGTGATTGTGTCTCATTTACGGTCACCCTCACAGTGTAACTGCGTATTGCTTAATGCAAAGGGCGACATGTACGATGCTTTTGGAATGGCCAAGACATGCTGAACAGCAGTGTGCTCGCTGCAGCATCACGTGTGTGGTTGAGGCTGCGCTACGTAATCTTTCCAAACATATGTCTCACGCTTGAGGTAGATCTAGGTAAAACTCTACGGAGCTGGAGGGCCATTCAGACCTCACTAAAACCGTACCGAACAACCCAGTTTAGCATTCCAGGAATAAAGGACCAGCCCAGACATCAACAAGCGAACACACAAAGAACCACAGCGTCTCGGAATGTGGAGAAAGCTATGCGCGGACACTGTTTGTCACCTGACCCTATGGGGGGGGGTCCAGAAGGGTGCAAAGGGACATGTTGAAAAGGGGGGACATTTTGGCTGTGAGCTCTCTTCCATCCCATCCACAAACAACATCAAGGAAGTGAAGCGCTGATCACAGGGGAAGGGCCAGGCTGGAGACAGTCTGTGGTGAGAAACATCTAAAACTGTGAGGTTGCTGAAAATGTTACGCTTAGTTTAGAATGCGATTTGCCTTTTGTTTACTTTTGATCAAACCTGACCCGCTTTCCTCTGAGTTGTAATCACTTAAAATCTTTCTGTATTTAGTAAGTGTGTGTGTTTGTTTTATGTAAAGCGATGCAGGTGGTTTAAGGTGGGGAGAGACTCCGTGGAAAGTGACAAAGCTGGTGCCTCTCAAGTTCTTTGCTAAACTGACAAACTAATTCTGAGTATGCAGAGGGCTGCGTTGAACATCGTAAGACGGAAATTCCTAGGGTTGCATTTGGGACTGGGGGGGGGGGGGGGGCCATTCTATCGCATAATCTCACGAGTGGCTGGCCAGAAGCACTCACTCACTCACTGAGTGGAGAGCAGCTGGCTTGCATGAAGCTGTCCATGAATAGCCTCACACACAGCACAGCAGTGTGAGACGGGTTTGGAGAGCGAGGGATTAGGTGACACAGCACAATACTCCAGTCACGAATGCAGGGGGGAACGTCACACTCTGCTAAAGAGAAGCAGCAAGGTTTATACACAGAGCTATGAATTGGCTTGGACACACGCTGGAGGTATAGACACATTCACACATAGTGTAGTTTTTTTTGTAATTAGGTTAAACTGTCACTATATCGGGATCGCTGCCACGGAAACTTGGGACATCAGTGTCCACCCTGAAAGTTCTCACTATCAACTCTCTGCAGTGGAAAATTTCTACCTTTTAAAGCTTTGAAGTGTAACACAGAAGAGACGGAACCACAAGACTGAGTGTAGGTAGCTATACGATGAAGGGGAAGACATCACTGAGGAAACAGATTCCAATTTCAAAACTGCTAGGGGTCAATATAACCAGTGAACCTTAAAGAATTATTAAAAATCCCTTCCCAGTGCTAAGACCTAGTGAAGAGGAGTTTGTTACGACTTCCCCATCAACACTGTCTATCATTCAGTGTAAAAGAGACAGTTCCTCTAATGGTCAGAACTGGCGATTGGGGGACAAGCCTTCTGCATGTGGCTCACCAGGAACTTTTGTGCCTCGGTTACAAGTGGGTAGAGCAGGGGTCAGCAACCTTTGCCGGCCCCTGTGCCAGGCCTGACCCCCACACCCTTACAAGGTGCTACGGGCGAGGCCAAAAGGGGCGGGGCCCGGGATACTGTGTTGGTGGGGGCAGTGGGGTCCCCAGGCCAGGACCCGAGCTGACCCTCGAGCCCCGGAGCTGGGCCATGCCAGCTGGCTCCCCCCCCCCCCAGCCCCACATTGGCCCCTGAGCCAGGCTGGCCGGACCCCCGAGCCCCACGCTGGGCTGCACCGGCCCCAAACCCCACGCCAGCACCCCCGAACCGGGCTGGCCAGGCCCCAGAGCCAGGCCGAGCCAGCCCCAGACCTGGACCACACCAGCCCCCAAAGCCCCCAGGCTGGGCTGCGCTGCGCTGCCCCCCCCCCCCCACCCGCCAAGCCGGGCTGGCCAGGCCCCCGAGCCGACCCCAGAGCCCCGCGCCGGGCCACAGCAGCCCCCAAGCTCCCGACCCGAGGCTCCCCCCACCACAGCACTTACCTTGCTGTAGGTACGGGTACCGGGGACTGGAGCTTCCACCCTGGACAGGGCAGAGTGGGGAAACGTAGCCAGGGGGAGGGAGCCTGGAGCCGCAGCATGCAGCTCTTGTGGCCCCAGGCCATGCTGGGGGGCGGAGCCAGCAGGGGGAGCCTGAGCAGCGCTGCATGCCGCTCAGGATCAGCCCGCGTGCCAAATTTGGCACGCGTGCCGGGGGTTGCCAACCCCTGGGGTAGAGAGTTAGTTCACATGTATGGTGCTTTGAGATCCTCAGCTGTAAAACACTTTACAAGAGCAGAGTGTCGTACGCAAACAAAATTTCATACCTGAACAACTCGCTGGTGGATTGTAAGAACAGCATCTAGGGACAGCTTGAAGCCTTTCTCAGACATAAGCAACATCTCCATGGTTTTAGTGGGCATCGCATAGCTGCAGAAACAAGAAGTCAGCTATCTGCAATCAGGGCGAAGGGTGGAGGGAAATGCTGATAGCCCTCAAGAGGAATTTTCAGCAGAAGCGAAAACGACATGAGATGAAGCAGTCATGAAATTAACTGTGCAAATGAGGTGGATTGCATTCAGGGCTGGATAATCGTGTGTGTGACGGGACGGAGATAAGAGGAAGTCTACAGCATTACTGCTGGCCAAAAGCAATTTTGGGCCCAAATGCTAACGCAAGAAAAGAGAACTTTATTCAATGGTTGTTGAAGAGGAGATTTAAAGCAAACATCTAGTATCTAGTTAATGTTTCTGGTTTTATTTTCATTAGCAGTAACTGAGTTGTGCTTTCACAATCATTATTAAGAAGGATAATGACTGGTATAACATGCCATGAGGGAAGACTTTTTTTCCTCCAGTATTGCCCTAGTATGCACAGAGAGAGACTCGTCCAAATTCTGTCCTCATTTATACCAGTCAAATCCACAGATTTCAGTGTTGTTACTCGGATTACAGTGGTGTAAATGAGAACAGAGTTTGGCCCACTGTGTACTGAATTCAATTAGAGAGGAGAGACAAATTCTGACTCAGCAGGTCTGGGTTCAATGGCCAGGTCAGCCTCAGGTCAACATGACACTGGTCAAATAACAAAATCTCTGGGCCTCAGTTTCACATCTGTCTAACACGGCTGATGTTTCTTTTCCCCTGCATGTTGTCTGTCACATTTATTTAGCTTGTAGCTCCTGGAGCAGGGATTCCCTCTTATTACGGGTGCAGCACCTCGCATCATGGCAGTTGAGGCACACGCATTACTGCAATACAAGTAACAATCTGTATATGAACCACCATCTAGGTATGAAGCAGTCATCTAGCCTGTGAATATTCACAGGTGCATCCGAGCCGAAGGCACCTCTCGCAGCTGTGGGTCTCAAACATTTAACGGGGCTGGATGGCTCGGGGGATTACTGATTCAAAGAGTTTGAGGGCAGATGGGATCGTCTGATCTCCATGGGATATCCTAATAGGACCCAAGAGCCTTTTAATTTGAGGGCGCTGTCTCTAATCCAGTCCAATTTGGTATTGGTCAAATCTCGGCCACCTGACAGCTGGTCACTGAATTATGCGGAGAAATGAGGGCATCGTCCCAGTTTATCTAAGCATCCACATTAAAAGAAATACGAGACCCTCACAACTGGGGGAATTTCAACTCCCTTGCTCCTGATTCAGGACCTCGCACAGTGTCTAAAGAAAATCAATTTACTTTCTTCACCTTTTAAAATAGGATTGAACCAGTGAGCATTATGGCCATACACGTGTGAGAGAGCGTTCAGAGACAGATTCCCCTACGTACTAACATCCTTTCGCAGTGGTTATGACAGCCCCTGGTCATACCATGAAGGTCCCAAAAGACTCATCATCATAGGAGTCGGTCAAAGCTACACACTGCTACAGATAATCTTTGTGCACCCCTCACTGAATTGAAACCGATGGCATGGTTCCATCTTTGCTCTCCAAACGTATTGCCTCTGCAAAGACGCTCTAGAGCAGTGGTTTTAACTCAGGGTCGGGACTGAGCACTGGGTTGCAGACTCGCAGGCACTGGGTCACAGCGCCCCTTTCTGTTGCCACCAAAGGACTGGAAGGCATTGCTCAAAGATGTCATTCTTGGGTCGCAAGAAAAAATGAATCTCTTTCATCTGGGTCCTGAGAAAAAAGGTTCAAAAACCCCTACTCTAGGCATACACCCTGCTACAAGATCAACAGACCCATTCAGAACAGTACAGCTGTTGAGAGTCAGAGCCTTTCCTAGGGCACAGTAAATCAGGGTGACCGCCCCGGGCTTTAGGCCAGGACCGGCTGGCTGCCGCCAGGATCCCGACGAGGAGCCGGTACCAAGCAGGAGGTGGTGGTTACAGCCCGCCTCCCAGATGTGCACTGAGGCCCAGCGGGAGGTGAGCAGCTGCTGTTAGGGTCCCGGCCACATACTGACACTCTTTGGGGGGCAGGCAGCGGCTGCTACGGCCCTGGCTGTGTGGCGAAACCCAGCGGCTGGTACCGGGGGGGAGGCGGCAGTTGCAGCCTGCCTCCAGCTGGGAGGCACTGGCCAGGCTGCTGCCGGGGCCCTGGCCCCCCAGGGACAGCCCTGTGAAGAGTTGCATGTCCACTCCTCAGATCTTATTTTGGAACCACAGTTATAAGAGAGCCCACCACTCTAGCCCCAGGAAAGCATCACAACCCTAAACGAGCAGAGGACTGAGCTCCGACAAGGCAAAACATTCAGAGAGCATTTCCTTAATGAAACCACCTCTGCAGATCCCGCTGCAGGAAAATTCTAATGTGGTCATCATTAGCATCCAAAGCTAATATCACGTTTAGCGGAACAAGGACACCACACAACGTTGACCTGTTTCAAGCAATCGGTCGGATCAGGCAGACGATGCTGCAACCGCTCGCATCCTTCACAACCCAAATGGACAGAAACAAAGTGAAAGTGTAAATCCTGGCAACGAAGTTGGGATCCCTGGAGAAGAACTAGTTGAACTCTTCCCCCATATGTAGTTCAATCTAGTCTCTGTTGGTTAGAAAGTGAAAAGTGCAGCCCAGCCCCTCCATGAGTGCTGCCTGTGTGACAAGCATCTCCACGTCTTCAGAAAGCAAATTAAAATACAGCCTTCTAAAGCTCTCTTGTCCTATTTTTAGGAAAATTACAGCTGTGTCAGAATGAGCAATTTGTAGGACAAAGCCCACAGGTCACTGCACTGCCTGATACAAGCTCCACACTGCTATTGCAATTTTCCAAGAAAAAGATCAAGACAGAGTGGGTGAAAAGTAACCTTGTCTCCAAATGTGGGGCAGCGAGGAGAGATCCATCCACGCAACAGATGCATGGGAACAAAATCTGACTGAAATCAGCAGTTCTGTCTGCTTTACGTGCCCCATTTCTTTTCGAAGACAGACAAAAGTGAAACGTATAAAAGAATCGAATGCCACTGAAAGAAGTAAGACAGGGCGTTTTAACCCCCGCAATATGTGGGTGACAGGGATTCTGACTAATTATATTTGTGGCGCTTCTCTTCAAAGAACTCTACCCACATCCGGCCACCCTCGAGACCTGCGATGTACACAAGCATTAGTCAACACATTTTGCACAAGGAAAATCTTGGGCAGAGAGGTGAAAAATCCATGGCATAGCTAGGATTAGAACTCAGAAACTCTCCTTTCACTTCCCTGTGCTCAAGTGACTGACTAATGCCCCTTTCTCCATTCACTGAAAACCGAGAGCTAAATTCTTCCGTGAGCTGCTCAGCCAGCCTCTTGATACCAATCCTGTGGCTTTTCCTACTTGAACAGAGAGGTCAGTGGAGAGTCCACAGAGACTGAAGGAAAAGAACAGATTCTAGAGAATCACCCTGCAGATCAGAGAGGAAAATTCAGACACATGCAAATGTCACAAAAATTACTGTGCTGTCTACGTAACACCTTCGCCTACTGTACTGTATCCCCGCAAGAGCAAAGTATACACAGCATGTCACATAAACAAAGAGGTCACATACCTTTCAGTCACTTTAATGGAGAGTCGGTTGCAGAGTTTATGAACATACTGAGCATAATTCTCCACCAGACACATGTCGTAGGCGGTCATCTGTATGTTCAGGTCTCCATATTCATGGTCTGATCCGGGATTAATCTCTTGCATTTGTATCTTTTCCCTCCTCTTCTTTGAAGGCTATAAGAAAGTGAAAAACTCTTCAGCAGCCTTGGAAATGTCTAACTATACAAGATTCATGCCCAACAGTGCTTAGAGGACTGGTAGCCCAGACTGGGTGTCTGGCTAATGGGACTTGCCCACATGCTCCGGGTTTAACTGATCACCATATTTGGGGGTCGGGAAGCAATTTTCCCCCATGGAAAATTGGCAAGGGCTCTGAGGTTTTTTCACCTTCCTCTGCAGCGTGGGGCACGGCTCATTTGCTGGTGGTTTCTCTGTACCTTGAAGTCCTCAAATTATAATTGAGGACTTTAATAACTCAACCATAGGTTAGAGCAGTGGGTCTCAACCTTTTGCGGGTCGCAACACACTTGGCAGCATATTGCGACCCTAGAAGACACACCAGTCCACTTCCCCCCCGGCTGAGTCCATTCACCTTCCCGGCTCTCCATGACACACCTACTGCTGTGTGGCGACATACTCCGTGTCCCAACACAGTGATTGAGAAGCGCTGGGTAGAGGCTTATTACAGGACCAGGTGGTGGTTCAGTGGCCGGCATTGTGCAGGAGGTCAGACTAGGTGATCATATTGGTCCCTTCTCACCTTAGAGTCTATCAGTCTCTATTCCCACCTCTGACACTGATTTGCTGAATAACCTTAGACAAGTCAAGGCTTCTCTGTGCTCATTTTCCCCAGCTGTAAAAGCAGGATAAGACCCAATTTTCAGGAATGTTCTGAGACTTTACTGGTTGAGGTCCTTGGATGACAAGCCCTAAAGAAGCACCGTAGCTACCTGGGCAATGCATGCGTAGCATGATAAATTACTTCTTCCAGAAGGAACTGAGGGGTTGGAAGAAACTGCTTCTATTTCCACCTCTATCTTTGAGGCAACTGTCCAGATGAATTATTATTTCATTTTTCCAGAAACGTCTCTTCTGAAATTCTGGGTGAAGTTTAAAATGGACCAAGACTTGACTTGTTAATATTCAGCAATAGCTTGTGGCTGGTTTGGTTAAATTCAACGTAATTATTAAAATAAGGATGTAATGAACGTGCGAAAAGCTTTGTGTAGGGCTTTGAACAGGATATTTCTCACTGCACATCATCTACACTGGGAGAAGCAGAAGGCAAGCGGCATCATCCCTTGTATACTGAAAAGCCCATAGAATTCGCAGTACCAACATTTGAATTGCTCTATACATGGATCCTAAGAGACTGAAAGTCGGCATGTCAGAGAGCTGAAACGCCTACCTCAGGGGGAAGGAGGTGTCGGAACTTCCCAATGCCATGGGTAGGCTGGGACCTGTAGTGTCTGTTGCAACTCAGCAACGTGCTGCCTTTAAAGAGAAAGACAGAACAAATACTTTACAAGTTAAATGTCAGACAACTTCTTTCCTGACGAAGCAAGAACACAGCGGAAGAGAGAAGTAACCAGGTACCTATAGTGTGTGCTGAGGGGGGGGGAAACCTGGAAGAAGTCTTTCTGGCTGTAATTAGGTGTTTTAGAGAAGGAAGAAATGGGCAAGGTGCTTCACGCAGAAGACATGTCCCTGCCCTATACTAGGTGGTTACTTAGCATTAGGCATGTATCCAGCACACCATGGTGGGTCAGTTAACTAAATACGTGCAACCTGTAAGGGTGTGTGTGGGCATGTTCCCTTGTCTCTCGTCTTATTCTCGGGTGAGACAGAAATGAGAAAAGGGTAGTGAGGTAGGATGAAAAGGAAGGCAGCCCTAGCAGAAGGACATTCAAGGAGTCCAGCATGGAGAAGGCTCGAGCATGACGGTGGTGGTGAAAGCGTGATGGATCCAGGATCCCAGTTATGCTTAAATCCAGGCCTGCTCAAATACTCATGTATCAGAAGAAAAGACAAGCTCTTGTTTCTTCTCTTTACTGTGGGGAAGAGCGCTGTAAAGCAACCTTAACTTTAATAGTCCACCCCAAAGTCTGGTGATTTTGGCATATTCCAGTCCAAATCAACAGCAAGTTCTTACCTACTGCACAGATGCGGCTCTCCCTGGCTGCTGCTCCTCTAAAGGAAAAGTCAAGACGAAAGTTAAAAGCTGTTGTGGTTTCATTTATAAAAGCGTATACAGATTTCCAGTCTCTAAATGGAGAGTTACAAGACCTGAGTGACAAGTCTTACAGGTAGAGAGTGTGTAAAATGGATTAGATCTGAACATAACTGTGGCCTCATTACTGCATTATCTGCACTCCTCACACCCATTCATGGATGTTACCCTCCCACCAACCCCAGCATTATCCCCATTTTACAAAAGGCACAGGGCAGATTAAATGACCTGCCCAAGGTTGCACATGGAGATGAGGGTTGAGCTGGAAATGGACCCAGACATCCTAAGTCATAGTCCGGTGCGCCACCCACTAGACCCAGGGTATCAGACTCATTTGGGGGTGAGAGAGCAACAGATTCCATGTTTCATTTGGGTTGGAGGCTGGGGTGGGAGTTCAGGGTGGGATACTCTGCTGATCTGCAGTGGAAACTCGACTGATATCAATGGGAGGATAGCACAAAGATCAGAGAGACAATATAGTAACTTACTATAGTAACTTTATAATATAGTAACTTTACTAGTAACTTACACTTGTTATTTATGCTTGTATTTCTGTGCAGGAATTCCCAATTCCCACCCCTCGAGGGCTTCACTCCCACCCCCCACCACTCCCTCTACTACAGTGACCCTTTTATGTTGACATTACAACCCCATCAGTGAGCTTCAGAGCTGTTGGGCTCATCAAATTAATAAGGAGTAAGGTCACCCCTGGGACTCATTTTTTCAGTTCTCTGCAAACACGGACGTCCATCATGACATTAGTTTACCCCCTCATTTATGTCTGGAAGGTGATGGCTGCAGCCATGACCTCTAGAATTTTCCTTTTAAAAAATGTTCGGATTCTGCAGCTTGCGTACGGCCCGCGAGCCACAAATACATCACGCACACCAGATCTGGTCCATGGGTTCTAGGCGTGACACTCCTGCACTAAACCATTCTGTCTACACCAGAGGTCTGCAACCTGTGGCTCTGGAGCTGCATGCACCTCTTTGGCTGCTCCCTTGCAGCTCTGGGCTCCAGGTCTCCCCCCCCCCCCCTTCCCTGCCACTGGCAACCACTACAGGCAGCCCACTCCTGGCTCTGGGCCCCCCTGCCACCCAAGGACCCTGCAGGCAGCCTGTGCCAGGCTCCCCCACTCATGCCAGGGGACCCTGCGGCAGGCACCCTGGCCCAGCTCCCCCACCAGGAGGCTACACCCATTGCAGCTCTCAAAACACTTGGTTATTGAAGGAGTTTTTAAAAATGGCTCTTCTTATCTTTCGGGTTGCTGACCCCTGGTCTACACCAATAGAACAAGAACCCTTCTGTTCCAGAGATCCTGTTATTCCATCAGCTTCGAGACGTCATCTGAAACATTCCTTTCCCTATACGTTAATGGTTTTACCTTCTCACAAGAACAGCTATACTGGGTCAAACCAATCTAGCCCAGTATCCTGTCTTCCAACAGTAGCCAATGCTAGGTGCTTCAGAGGGAATGAACAGAAGAAGATAATCACCAAGCAAGATATAAAAATGTTATCTTGAATCCTACATTTGCTCAGTCAGATTTTAGAATCCTTACCTGCTAAGAGCAAACGCCTGTATAAGAAACATTTCCTTCCCCAGGCATATCACCTACAACAAACCAACACTGTTAGAATATAAACAAACACGTAAGAAAAGCATCAAGAAGGTTTTCAAAGCAGTCAGCTGTTGGCTTATTCATCTTGGAATGCATCTTCTATAACAAACCTTGATAACTTCCGAACCCACCAATACACTTCCCAACCAGTTGTCACCGGCCTAAAGCAAATCATCACTTCTCAGTACATTGCTACAACACAAAAGAGGAGAGAACACCAGGGAGATAGATGACAGCAATTTCTGTTTCATCCACTCCATCACTTGTACATGTGAATTCCAGCAACTTGATACTAAGGGACCCATCAGCACGGACCACATTCATCCCTGGTGTCACTCCATTGACTTCAGCTTCAACTAACGACATCAATTACCTTCCTATTGACTCAGCTGCATCCAGTTTCGTAAAGATACAATTCCTCTTCTCTGCGATGTTATTGTGTTTTAATCTAGCATCCACCCAAAATGTCTGATATAATTTCTTATAGTTATTTTTTTTCATCTCTCATTCTCCTTCTTAGAATCATAGAACTGGAAGGGACCATGAAAGATCATTGAGTCCAGTCCCCTGCACTCAAGGCAAGAACACGTAGGTCATCCCTGACAGGTGCCTGTCTGACCTGCTCTTAAAAAAGTCCAATGTAGGAGGTTCCACAACCTGCCTAGGCAACTTATTCCAGTGGTTAATCACCCTGACAGTTAGGAATTGTTTCCTAATGTCCAACCTAAACCTCCCTTGCCGTAATTTAAGCCCATTGCGTCTTGTACTGTCATCAGTGGTTAAGGAGCATAATTTTTCTCCCTCCTCATAACAACCTATTAGGTACTTGAAAACTGTCGTCATGTCCCCTCTCACTCTCCTCTTTCACAGACTAAACAAACCCAGCTCTTCCAATCCTCCCTCGTAAGTCTTATTTTAGTATGGGCGCCAGCAGACAAGGAATAGCGCAGATCTCAAGCATAAAATATCAAAAGAATGATAAGAGACTAAAGTGCTCTCAGGCTATGTCTACACTTGTAAAGTCAACTCTGTTAACTGTAGACATAGCCGTCCTCACTGGCTCTAAGTCCACTTAGCGCTATTCCCCGTCCACACTGGCTCTAAGTCGACTTAGCGCTATTCCCCGTCCTCACTGGCTCTAAGTCCACTTAGCGCTATTCCCCGTCCTCACTGGCTCTAAGTCGACTTAGCGCTATTCCCCGTCCACACTGGCTCTAAGTCCACTTAAGAAGTCGACTTAAGGCTTAAGTCGACCTTCAGAGGTGGTGTTATTAAGTCGATTTAAGGAACCACTTAAGTCGACTTAAGAAAAGCCCAGTGTGGAGGTGGCTTTGTGTAAGTCGACATAAGCGTCTTTAAGTCGACCAAAGTGGCCAGTGTAGACGCACCCAAAGTATCCAACAAAAGCTCAGGATTTAATCCTTCTCCACACTAGATATTTTTGGAATATCCCTAAGCAGCTCCTCTGGCGGTAGCCATATTTGGAGTAATAGCACAGATAAAGCACTAACGTTTTTACCATTGTCTTGTCTATGCAGGGCGAGACAACACAGTGGTAAGGACGGGGACCAGCTCATCCCTCTGCTTTCACTGTTCGCCGCTGCTAACTGAACTAGGGATTTGCATCGGTTTCAGTTCAATACTGGGTTATTTCCACATGTAGACATCTGCAGATCCTTCCATTTCACAGATGAAAGAAATGAGGCACAGAGAATAAGTGCCTTACCAAGGCCACACAGCAAGTTAAGATGAGAACGAACTTCTCCTGATTCCCACCATCCCATTCTAAACACTGAACAACAGTGCTTTCTGATGCAAAATACACTATTGGAAACAATCCCCCACTGGTCATGGGGGAATAAATGGGTGGCCAAAGCATGACTCGCTGAGGTCCAAAGCGGTGGCTGTGTCAGTCTAGTTCAGCAAAACAAACAAGGAGTCCTGGCACTTGGATTTGTTAGTCTTTAAAAGTGCCAAAAGACTCCTTGTTAGAGCCCTAGAGTGCAGCCCACAGGTCCTTGTATGTAGTGGCCTCTCTTGATGAAAGCAGAGGATCTGTGATCTACACAGCAACATAGGAATCTCCATACGGGAGAGGAGGGTGTCTATATTCAGCTCCTTTTCACATCAAATACACCTAAAACTGATATTGACCGTATGTTGCTCAGGAGTGTGAAAATTTCACACCCAAGAGACATCGTTAAGACAATCTAAGACCTAGTATAGACACTATGCCATGGTAAAATACTTCCACTGACATCAACCTAGCTAGGGGAAAGGAGTTATTTATGTTAAGGGCCAAGAAAAATGGATGTCAACTGGCCATCAATAAGTTTAGGCTTGAAATTAGGCAAAAGTTTCTAACCCTCAAAAGAGTGAAATTCTGGGACAGCCCTCCACAGGGGAGCAATGGGGGCCAAAAACTTGTTTTAAGACTGAGCTTGATAAGTTTGTGGAGAAGATGGTATGTGAGATTGTCTGCAATGGCATATTGTCCATCTGCAACTGCTGTTGACAAATATTTCCGACAGCTAGAAATGAGTGGGAGAGTTACTACACAGAATTCTTTCCCAGGGATCTGGCTGGTGGGTCTTGTCCATACGCTCAGAGTCTAACTCAGGCATGTTGAACCTACGGCCCGCGGGCCAGACTGAGGCCCACCAAGGGCTCTTATCCAACCCACAGCACCGTCGGGAAGCTGGAGCGCCAAGGCCTTTTTAAATGTGCCACTGCAGCCCAGCTGACCACGTGTCTCAGGGCGGAAGAGCTGGCTGGCTGGATTCTGAGAATTAGAGCTCCAGTCAGGTGTGTGGGGGACGCATAGCAGGAGGATCAGAACCCCTGCAGTGCGGACCCAGAAAAGGAAAGAGGCTGGGAAAGCGATCGGAGTTGGACCTGGCCAGGTTCGGGCCGGTAGGGGAAGAAGGAAGGTGTGGAGCCGGAAGGGGTGGGGAAGAGGGCTGGGAGCGGGGAAGGTGACTGGACCACCAAGGGACATGCAGAGCCGGAGGAGAAAGGGGCTGGAGCAAGCAGGGAAGATGATCGGGACCAGGGAGGTGTGCAGCTGGGAGGAGAGGGACCAGGGGCTAGAAAGGGGAAGGTGATCTGCAGGAAGTGAAGTGCCTAGCCAGGACACAGGGAAGGAGGCTGGGAGAGGAGAGGAAAAGCTGATCGGGACCAGGGAGGGTGGAGCCAGGTGGGGAGAGGATTGGGAGAGGGAGGAAGGTGATTGGGACGTGTGGAGCCAGGAGGGGAGAGGAGAAGCTGATTGGGACCAGGAGAGGTGCAGAGCTAGGAGGGGGAAAGTGATCCAGATGGCCACTTGCAGGGCCAGCAGGGGAAAGGGACTGGGAAGGAGGAATATGATCAGGATGGGGGATGTGCAGAACCGGAGAGAAAAGGGGCTGGGAGCGGGGAAGGGTTCGGAACCAGGGGAGGTGTGCAGCTAGGAGGGGAGAGGTGGGGGCTGGGAAGTGGCAGGTGATCGGCAGGCAGCCATATGCCTAGCCAGGAAGTGGGGGAGGAGGAAGGTGATGGGGACCAGACAAGATGTGGGACCAGAAAGGGGGAAGGAGGGCGGGAGGGGTGGAAAGTGATGGGGACCAGAAAGGGAGAAGGCAGCTGGGAGGGGAGGAAGTTGATGGGGACCAGGCGAGATGTGGGGCTAGGAAGGGGGAAGGAGGCTGGGACCGGAGGAAGGTGATTAGACCTGTGAGGTGAGGTAATTGGCAGACAGTGAGGTGCAGGGGTGGGGAAGGGGATCTGGGAAATAGTGGGAGTCCCACCACAGTGCTCCCCATACTTCTTTGCCACTCCTGCTCCTCCCTGCTCCTCCCAGCCACCCTACCTCTCCCCTGTCATGCTCCCCATGTTCTCCCCTGCCACCCGCATGGTCACCCTTTCCCTGCCACACCCCACTGCCACCCCACACATTGTCACCCTTGCTCTGCCATGCTCCCCACGCTCTGCCTTGCAACCCCATACAGCCTGCCATGCCTCCTTATCACCTGTACACAATGATGCTTTCTGTAAAAAAAAAAATAATAATAATAATAATAAAGGGAAGCCCTTTTCAAGTTCTCACAAAATGTGGTTTTATTAACAAGTGAAAACTTGGGCATAGTTGTGAAAGTGACACTTATATAAAGGTTACTGTAGGAGGACGGATATTTTTTGGAAATTGTGTTTAGGTATGAAATATAAGTTTCTGCTTTTATAGAACCAAACTGAGTTTTTGACTGTTTAATTTTAATGAATAAGTTCAATTTCTATGCCTTATTTTTCTAAAATTTGCTCACCAGCCCTCCAAGTGAGAAAAAAATTGCAATGTGGCCTCTCATACTAAAAGGTTGGACACGCTGGTCTAACTGATCACCCTATCTGGGGTTGAGAAGGAATTTTTTCCTAACTCAGATTGGCAGAGACCCTGAAGGCTGGGCACGGTTTACAGGTTAGTTTGAATTACAGTAAATGTTGATTCTCGGTAATGCAAAGTCTTTAGATCAAGATCTGAGGAATTCAGTTACTAAACCAGATGTTGTGTGGTTACTACAGGGGTGGGTGGGTGAGGTTTTGTGACTTGCAATGTGCAGGAGGTCACACTAGATGATCACCAATGTCCCCTCTCGCCTTAAAATCCCAGTAACCTTCCAACAAACCCTTTTTGTAGGGCAAAGTCTGGCCAGCTCCTCACCTAGCTGATATGAAGAGAGCTTTACATGACAACATCTATGCTTATGTTCCGGTCAGGCCCCCCATAACTTCCCCAGTGACCCCTGTGACCAACCCCTGGAAACCCCTTCCCCAGTGCCCCCC
>ML686031.1:701914-725112 GCA_007922175.1 Pelusios castaneus | reverse complement strand
GGACTGGGAAAGCAGGGAGCTGGATTTCATTCCTGGCTCTACAAGGTTGGATGGTGTCACCTGAAGTCCAGTTCGGCTCCTAACTTTCATTGACTTCAGTGGGACCAGGGCGGCATGTGAATCCCTGTGAGGATCTCTTGGCTTCAGCGGGGCCATCCATAAGGGCCATAAAATATGGTCCTGAGGACAGGACTATTGCACAACTTGTCCCTTCATGATTGTAGGGAGCCTCAAAGGCTAGGAAGACCTGTAGCCCTGAGGATGTTCCTCTTGAATTTCCTGTGGAAAGTGTTCTTTACAAAAGCAAGTTATTCGATCTGGCTTGTAACTATGATCTGATGGGTCTCAATGTTGTCTCCGTACTTCGTTTTGAAGCCTCAGTGCCTGTTAGAGAGAAAGAAATCATCCAGGAACAATCTTGTGAAACAGAACCCATGTTTAACATGGAATTGTTTGGCAGAAAGGAGAGACAGTGTTTTCTACCTGCCTGGCCTGCGAGTCTAACCTAAAGGAGAGCTGGATCTATTCCCTGATCAGCTGCTAACTTAAGGCATTCTGGGCCTCAGTTTCCCCACCTGTAAAATAGGGATAATGCTCCTGGTCCACCTTTGCAAAGTGCTTTGAGATCTAGGAATGAAAAGCCTAATACAGGCTTGACAAATCTGCCAGACACCTAGAGGCCAGTCCAAAAACTGCAGAATCCCTAGATGTGCGGCAGAAAAGGGGCCCTCTGCTATCGAAAGACCACCATCGCCACTTCTTGCAGCGGTGCAGAGCACGCCAGGCCCCCCACCGCCGAAAAACCGCTGCAGCCATGGATACTTTTGGTGGTGAGCCAGTGTGCAGAAGGCCTCCGGCTGCCAAAAGAAAAAAGCCAGTGCCAGCGCTGTTTTTGGTGATGAGACAGCAGCGATGAAAATGTCAGAGTTGCTGGCTTTCTTTTTTTTTTAAAAAAAGGCGCCAGAGGGTGTTTGCCTCCCTGGCTACTTCGGTGCTGGCAAAATCCTGTGTGCCATAGCAACCTGGTACCCAGGATTCGTCGAGCCGTGTCCTAATATATCTGTTATTTCTCTTCAAGACAACGACTTTCCATACTTTGTGTCATGGAGCCAAACTTATTGTGTTAGTTGTTCCTCTTCTCTAATTCCCACCAAGCAAAAGTAACTAGGAAGTTAAAACTCTTTAGACAGAAAGGGAAAACTCTGAACGACTTTCTTCATCTCCACTGATTGGAAAAGAGCTGTGGCCAGTGGAATTTAATGCTTCTGAAAGGTGGCGACAAGCAGTTTATAACATTAACTAATCCACAACATCCTGGGCTTTTTTCCCATTTGCAGATGGGGAAACTGAGATAGGGCTCTTGTTACTTAATGAAAGCTACAGAGCAAATCAGGGTCAAAATAAAGATTAGAACCCAGGAATCCCAGCCTCCTACGCACATAAGTCTAGCGTATCATATCTTGCACCATTGCTGTCTAACCAACCTCCAACTCTCCCCTGAATGGTGCTAAGTGCACCAAGCCGCCGAAGTGTCCTTTTCCAAATAAGACAACCCCAAGGCCCAGCCCTTTAGTGATCATAGGAGGTTTTTGCCAGAATGGGGAGTACTAACCCAGTGTGTCCTGGCTAGATTCCAATTAGGCTCACTACATTCTACCTCCTGCATTCAGTTTCATTAGGATGCTATTTTTCACATCCTGCTTTCAACTTTTGGGCAGGGTTACTGTTAAGCAGCTGCTACGTTCCACCTCAGAGGTCGCTGCATTTCAGCATTGGGCAAAGGGATTCCTTGACCCTCTGAATAGTTCGCGCAGTCAGTGAAGTTTGTGCGGCACTTTCATATCCACTTCTTGACAGGGGTGTTGCTGGGCATGGGCCCACCAGGGTCATGTCCCAAGTATATTCAGGAATGCCCCGAGCCATCGCTGCCAGCATTGCCTGGGAGGTAAGGCCAGGGCGAAGCCTTTTTAAATCTCCTGCCCTGCTGCAGCATGTAGCACATTGCCCAGGGGATGGGAAATTTAAAGCCTCCTGTAGTCCCCAGTATTGAACTCCAGTAGATAAGGAGTGGGCTGGGGACTGGGCCACATGGAGGCTGGGGAGAAGGGCTTGGAGGGGCTGGGGAATGGGGAGCCACTTGGGGCCTGAGAACCAAGGAGCAGGGAGCAGCTTGGAGCTGGGAGCCGCACCAGGGCAGGCACCAGTGGGGCTCAGGGCAGCTTGTGGCCTGAATCTCTGTTTTGTGTCCCAATGCCCCTGCTCCTTGAGTGGGGAATAAGAAAATTATAAAAGTCTGCGATGGAACTGATGTACGGTAGCAGTGTGGCTTGTGTATTGGGATAGTAAAGGCAGGACAGGGAAATCCCAACACAGAGATCAGCAGGAGGAGTCTGCTCAGAAGGAAGAGCAATTTGAGACCAGTGACCACAGAGGCTAGGCCAAGCAACCCAGCTGGCCCTTCAAGCACCAATATTAGAGCAGTGATGTACCCAGGTCTGCTTGACAGGCATCCTAGAAATACCACAGAAACACAGACACAAGATGCTCAGGGCCATGCAGGTCTGGGCCTTACCTACATCAGGAATCACTTGGTCAGCCAGTGAAATGCAGCTGCATCTGGGGTGAATTGTAGGACATTCTCTGACAGCGCATGGCAAAGCTACACCACAGGAAACAAAGAACACATTTTCCAATTGAAATTGCCCTAGGAATGTAGGGAAATAGAATGTAATTTACTCTATCAGAATTTGGACAGGACTTCTAGACTAATTGTTAGAGACCATGATGTGGGCAGTCTTACCTAGGGCCTGCAGCAGGAGTCAGTTGTGCAGAATCTGAGTCAGGGATCATCTGCCAGAGGCAAGAGTCAGAGCCCAGGGTCTGAACCAGGTTACTCAGCGCAAGGCAGGCTCAGGGCTGGGACAAGCAGCAGCTAACACAGCCATAGAAAAATGCTTTGAGCCACCAGCATCCTGCTTCTGGTCTTAAGAGCAGTCTGCTGATGCCCAGCCAATCAGGCAGTTTGCCAAGTTTGGGACCAGCTGTGTTCATCGGGAGATGGAGCCCGTGAGTAAACAGACTAATTGCGGGTCCTCTCCTTATCCTGACACTAGTACCCCTCTCCTATGTGCTGTTTATGCGTGATTTGTCCTGATAATACACCCACAGTCGTGGTAGTCAATAAAAACCCTGTGGTTTATTGTTTGGCAGGCATCAAAGGAGCCCAATAAACTCTTTTCTTTGTGGCTGCTCTGGGATGACTTTGGCAGCCACTGTTCTTTGGAAGAGCCGTTGCAGCAAGGGGAAGATGTAGGAGCTTTGTGCTGCTAAGAGAACTGTCACCCATGCGGTGAATTGACCTAGAATGCCTGCATCTGACATTTTAGAGTGTACGTATTGCTAATCACAATGTACGACACACCCTGTTTACAAGACAGACCGGATCGTTTGTGAGAGAGACTATAAATTGCACTCCATCCTGGATGGTTAGGAAAGCTCTCTATAGTACCTAAGAGTTTCTTGCCACATTAAATATTCAGGATCAGCACAGGCAGTGTCAAGAATGAGGAAAAGGAGCAGGTGATGTGGCCAGGTTAAGTCTGCTGTTACTCAGGTTTAAACAACACAGTGGCAGATGCTGGGTTTTGTTTTTTTTAATGGATCTGTCTGGGCAGGGGGACTGGGGGAGAGAAGAAAGATGTGAAAAGCAGCATGCAGTTGTAGAACAATGAAGACCAGGGAAGGTTGTCCCATCTGAATAGTCCCATGTATTCTGTGCCCTGTGGGAAAGAAGTGAGAAAATAACTACCTGGGAAAGTGACCAAGTGCTACATGTTCTGGAAATTTCAGCTGCTGATGGTTCAATTCCAGCCCAACTTTTGCTGGCCAAAAGTTATTGCCATTTGATTTGGGGGCCTGTATGAAATGAGTGGATGGCCAGAGAGCAGGCTGTAATGGACAGATGGCTACGACAGAAATCCTTAATGGCTCAGGATTGGGTGGGGAGCCTGCATATTGACTAGTGGCTAAAAGGAGAATTTCAGTCAGCAGAGCATCTCTCACTAGCACTAATTGCACCATGTCGCTAACAAGAAATACTGGAACAAAATAAAGATTTTGTGGCTGTCTGTGCTGCAGCTTATGAATATTTGGAAATTCACAGCAGCAGCAGGAGAACCCACCTTCTCAACCTCCAGAAACCACAGACTTCTACAATGTTATAGAATCAGAATAACAGGGATGGAAGGGACCTCATGAGGTCATTTAGTCCAACCCCCTGCTAAAAAGCAGGACCACTCCCACTAAATCACCCCAGCCAGGGTTTTGTCTAACTGGGCCTTAAAAATCTCCAAAGATGGAGATTCTACCACCTCCCTAGGTAACCCGTTCCAATGCTTCACCACCCTCCTAGTGAGAAAGTTTTTCCTAATATCCAACCTTGACCTCCCCAGCTGTAATTTGAAACCATTGCTCCTTGTTCTGTCCTCTGTTACCATCGAGAACAGCCTAACTCCCTCCTCTTTGGAGCACCCCTTCAAGTAGTTGAAGGTTGCTATCAAATCTCCCCTCAGTCTTCTCTTCTGTAGACTAAATAAGCCTAGTTCCTTCAGTCTCTCCTCATAAGTCATGTGCCCCAGCCCCCTAATCATTTTTGTTGCCCTCTGCTGGACTCTGTCTAATTTGTCCACATCCTTTCTGTAGTGAGGAGCCCAAAACTGGACACTGTATTCCAGATGCGGCCTGACCAGTGTCAAATAGAGGGGAATTATCACATCCCTCGATCTGCTGGCAATACTCCTACTGATGCAGCCTAATATGCCATTGGCCTTTTTCTCAACAAGGGCACACTGTTGGCTCATATTCATCTTCCTGTCCACCATAACCCCCAGGCCCTTTTCTACAGCGCTGCTACTTAGCTGATCGGTCCCCAGCCTGTAGCGGTGCATGGGATTTTTCCATCCTAAGTGCAGGACTTTGCACTTGTCTTTGTTGAACCTCATGAGGTTTCTTTCGGCCCAGTGTTCCAATTTGTCCAAGTCTCCCTGGATCCTGTCCCTGTTAGCTAAAGGAGAATCACTAGTAGGTGTTTGCCATATAGGGACTATGAAAAACGATTCTGATTCCATCCAGTGGAGGGTAAATGATCCTTTGTTCATATCTCTGGTGGCAGGAAGGCAGACAGACAGACAGACAGACAGACAATCGGTCTCTGCACAACACTCATTCAGCCATGGAAACTGACGGGCTGAACTAAAAATATTTTCAAAAGTTTATTCTGTATCTGCAACAGTCACTAAGGGCTTGGTACCGCAGAGCTGTGAGCATCCACAACTCCCATTAAAGTGACCTTTGAACACTGAGCCCTGAACTGATGCCGTCTTTAATGCCATACAGGATTTGGAGAAGGACATGAAATGATTTTAATGATTTGCCATTAAGCAAGTCGTCGTACAAGAATTCTGATCTCCAGCTCTTTCTATAACCTAAACCACAATGACATTTTCCAAGCTATCTTTGTAACTGGCAGAAATCTTCTATTATGCGGGTCCCATTTCTAGGCAGAAACATGAGCCAATTATATTTAAGAACTTAAAAAAAAAAATCCGTTTTATAGAGTGCCCAGAATTATTTTGCTAAGAGTTGGACGCCGTTGCTTTTCTTGGGTCTGCAACATGCAGGCTACTGCTTTAGATCACTTTGTGTAAAATACGATGTGGAAAGTGATGTCACCACCACGTAAGTGGCTGTGACAATAAGTTACATGGACCACTCAGTTCCTACCCACATAGTGCCAGTCCAAAAACAGCCTGTGGGTCAAACGCAGCCCACAGACACATGCCGCCCTGGTCTTTTATACCGAGATGCAGCCTGTGGAGAAGACAAATCCCTCCGTTCAAAGCCCCGTTTGGGTTCAGTGGAGGCTGCTTGGGCGGAGATGGACCATCACCCAGCACGGACCTGTTGTCTCCCTTCACCGTAAGCACCACAATAGACCATCGCATTTGCAAGCTGTCATCTCAGGGGCCTGTTCCCATGGAGATGGCATATCACACCCCATGATAAAACACCACAGCAGGCACATCTTGCCCCGCAGGCTGTGGGGATGGAGACCTATAGCATGCAGGAGGTCAGATGAGAATATCACGGTTGCAATCTACAAATCCAATAGACTAAGGGCCTGATGCCTGTTCCCTTTCAGACCATTGGTCCTGGCTTAAGCAGCCCAGAGCAGATGTCCCGATTTTACAGGGACAGTCCCAATATTCGGGCCTCTTTCTTATATAGGCACCTACTGCCCCCCATCCTCGCCCCAGATCATTCCCACTTGCTATCTGGTCACCTCACCCCGGGCGCCCTGGGGTGCACCCTGCCAGGCTCCAGCACAGTGATCTGCTGCAGCAAGGCTGGCTGCAGTGGCGTCAGCGCCTGGGTGGGGCGAGGGGCAGAGGCCGCAGCGCGTGGCACCGCCGGGAGCAAAGCTCAGACCCGCGCAGGGCAACGTGGCAGCTCAGCAGCTGCACGGCGCAACCACTCTGTGCAGCAGCCGCAGCCTAAACTGGTGGGTGGCAGGCAGTATCTCGCCCCTCCGTGATTGGCCCGCGCACCGTGCTTTGTCACTGGACGATTGCGGCGTCAGTCAAGACAAGCGGGCCTGAGAAGGCCGCCCTAGCCACTCGCTTTGGTCGTGGGCGGGGCCCGTCCCAGCCCCGCCCCAGCCCGGCCGGGCGGCCCTGTTGAGTGTGGCCAAGAAGAGTGGGGGAGGGGTAGTGGGGGGGGGACCTCGGGGCTGGGGCGAAGGGGCAGCATTGCTCCATGCAGGGCCACTCCTGCCTGGTCCTAAGGGCAGAGCCAGGCTCACTGCCCAGAACGGGGCCCATTGGTGGTGGCTGCTGGGACCGTGGCCCAGGGACCCCCAGACCCTCTTTGCCCCTCCCCCGCGTCGGGCCTCTATTATTATTGTCACTCGAAAACCGAGGTGCCTCCCCGCCAGGCTCAGGGCCCTGCCAGGCTTGGGGCAGTGCAGGCCAGAACAGAGACAGGCCCAGTCCAAAGAGTGGAGGGGCCTCTCCGTAGGGGCCAGGGGGCAAATAACCAAACTCGTTTAAGGCGGAGCCTGGCAGGTTTATGAACAGGATTTTATGGAGGGGGTTGCCAGCGAAATCAGGGACTGGACTTGGTGGTCTGTGATGTGTTGACAGGCGGTGACTGACCCCAACTGTGTCCCATGAGATACAGTCAGTCAGGTAGCAGCCTTCAGACGCTACATATGGTGATTCCAGCTGGTTATGCGCGGACTGCTGTCGTCAGCTTTTAATATATGGCTGCCCTTGACAAAAATCACAGAATCATAACATTATAGTTATCACCTGTTGCTTTTTAGAGAAATCAAGGGAATTTTGGAGTCTCTAGGGGCAAATTCTCTGCTCGGTGCACAGCCCATTTCCCAATGATTTTTCTTAGACTGTGTAGTCATTTCCTTGTGAGTTATAACACTGGCGCCATCCCCATACACTGAAATAGAGAATAGTTTCCTGCCCTCCCCAGGCCCCCAGCTGCACAGCTATGTAGCCAGTCACTCACTTACAGCTCGTCCACCAATGTCATTGCGCTTTCTTCTGTGCCGTCCCTTACACATAAAACACTCCATGAACTCAGGGCCAACTGTAGGGAAAATGGTGCCCTGGGGGAACTTGTATTTTGGGGCTCTGCTGCCTCAGCAGGCCCCTTTCCATTCCCGCCTCTATCCATGGTCCCCACTGCCTTCCTGACCCCTAACATTCCCATGGCCCCTGGGTCATGCCTTCCCTGGTCCCGTTGTATTTCTACCCCCATGGCCACCCAATGCCTCCCTCAGCCCACTTCCATCCCTCCCCATGACCCCAGCCCCCGTGCCACCTCACGCATCTCCTCCCACATTGCCCTATCCTCAGGTTCCCCACCCATCTCTCCCGATTCCCTCTGCCTCACTGAGCTCTCTGCCCTCTCATCCCATCAACTTGGGCCCCACTGCCTACGCACTCCCATTGCGCCAGCTTTGATCCCAGCTGCCCTCACTCCATGGCTCTTGACATCAGCACCCCCAGACCACGGTGCCATCTTATGAGGGCTGGGCTGAGATGCACATGGGGAAAGTCTATAGTTTTCTTATTGATTTGTCTCATTACAAGCCAAAATAAAGCCAGTGAACACAAAATTGCATATACATAAAACAGCATAGCTTTGCCTATATCATTCTCTCCCAGCCTTTGAATATCCTTGGATTTAATCCTAAGAACACAAAAGTCTTTTGAAGTCAACAGAAAGATTCCCATTGGTTTCAAAGGGGTTTGGATCAGGCCCATATAGGTTGAAAGCTCTTTCGGGCAGGTAATGTATCTTCCCGTTTAATTGTACAGCACCCAGTACAATGGGATGATCAAGACCCTTGGCCCATTAACAATGACTCATTTCTCATTTGGTCCCACTTCTCTCAAAACAATGTCTCATTATTAATAATAAATGAGAACTGGCCCCAGTTCTCCCAATACAAGACACAAAACTGGTTCTGACGTCAATGGACATTACAGGGATCCAGTGAGAAAAGAATCAGGATCAATATCAGCAAATGAGTAAATTAAAAATAAAGAAAAGCTCTTCATTTACAAAGACATTAAATCCATTGAAAGCAGACTTTTAGCTGCATGGATTCCCTGTTCCAGCCCCCATCAGAGCAGTAAAGTACACAAGACGAATTGTATTAAGGTACTGCACGAGCCAGGAGAGATGAAGGCGTCCCACTAATGCCAGGTGCCACAGGGAAATGAGAATGCTTGCTCTGTCCTGTCCTATTAAAACTTATCTGAGATTAATCACTCTAATAATGTTGCATTAACTCCTCAATTCACGGCCTGAGACAGCCCCTCAGAGACATAGTTAATCATGTAGGGGAGATAGGATTCAAATAATTGAAAATAGGAACTACAGTCTCCCAAACGGAAAGTGGTGGGTGTGGGTCATAGTGGGATCTCTGACTGAGAAGGTGCTTGGAGCAGAAAGGTTCATTGTATTCTTCTCATTAATCAAGCCAATGACAGGAAAGAGCAGAAATGGAACGGTGAAGTTCACTCAAGGAGATGGACAACTGGCACTGACCCATTTGAAGGCAGGGAGAAGTGTCTACCCATGAGTCAGACATCTGGCCACACAGACACTCTGAGTGACTTACAAACACAGCGGGTCTAGCCATGGGCACTGGAAGAGACAGGATTTTTCCTCATGTAGCTATTCAAAGAGCAAGTGAAATGTTCTTGATGCTGTTCCTTTAATGGGAAAAAGGATGTGATACCTGGGGCAGCTGAGAGCAGTGGCCGAGGGTGGGGGGCAGTTGAAAAGGAGACTGGGTAGTTGAGAAGGGGCCAGTGCAAGGAGCAATCGAAAAGCCAATGAGGAAGGGAGCCTGGGAATGTGGAATTGGCCAATAGATTGGGAGTGGCAGCTCATAATGACATCTGGGAATGGTGGTGACAGCTGGGAGTTAGGAATGCCAGTCTCTTCCGTGTAGGTATTGTTTCACTGGTCCCATCAACTTTCTTCTCTGGGGGTGTGACAGGTGGACTTTCCCTACACTGGAGACAAAGGGGTTAAGCCAGTACCCTGGGCAGCCAGAAGCCACACCGCCTTCCCCCTATTAGGCATGCTCCAATTGCTGCCTCGGTATAAAAGAGAGCAGCCCAGCACATTCTAGACTGACTGCTGGGAGGGAAGGGATGTACTTTACAGGTTCCAGCCCAGATGTGGCTAACACACCACCAGACTACTGAAAACCAAACAGATTCCCCTGGTACCTGTGGATACCTCAGAGGGATTGGAGCAGCTGGGAGCTATATGTGCCGATGAACTCAGAGACACCACCCATCCCTTGACTACAGCACTGAGAAACATGAAAGGAAGTGCTGTGGGGTAGGGGAACCACTGTTAGTTTGGGTTGCAGTTAGTAGGTTTTGGTGGGATTCCTGTTGACTCAGGGGCAGGACACCCTGCTGTTTCTAGGGCTCTGGGCTGGGACCCAGTGGAGCAGAAGCTCTGTGCTCCCCACGCCGGTCTGGTAGGAGGAAGATTTGTTGGGGGGTGGGGCTTGGTGAGCCACACTCTAATGGTAAAAGAGCCACAGTTTGGCAGTCTCTGCTATAGTGCCTACAAGGGTTCTTGGATTTTGGATGCCTCAGGCTCTAAATGGCCAGCTTGAGATGCCTGATGATCCGAGCTGCTGAGGGCTTGCTTAGCCAGCTGAACCCAGGTACAGTTGCTCAGCTGCCTTGAAAAATCATACTCAAGGGGTCTCAAGCTTGGTCCCCAAAACTGGATGGACCTCAGACTGATGGAATAAGTTGCCTAGGCCGGCTGTGGAATCTCCATCAGTAGGAGTTTTTAAGAGCAGGTCAGATGCACAGTTGTCAGGGATGGATTAAGAGGGTACCGGGTCCTGCCATGAGTGCAGGGGACTGGACATAATGACCTCTCCTGGTCTCTTCCCGTTTTGATGATTCTATGACCATTTCATTTAGAGCGTTGGCCTTTGAAGACGCACACAGGGGTTCTATCAAGCCCTAGATGTCAACAGAACACTTGGCTCAGCAAATGAAGGGAACCCCCAGTATCAGAGGGCCCTCCATAAATTTCCTTCCAGGACATACTAGAGGTCTCAAACCTGGGCAATGTTGACACTAGTGTATCAGCTGATTTCAATCTACACAAGGGTGCAGAGAGTAGAAGGGGAGCTGGGGCCAATGGGAATGACGGGGGGAGCAGGGAGTTGGAACTAGGTAGCTGGGAATGATCACAATGAGACAGAAGGAGGGAACAAAAGGAAGAGAGATGATAGTGTAGTGAGAACAAGTCCCACAAGAGCAAAAGAGAAATAAGGACCAAAGGCTGAATAGGGAAATAGAGAATAAGTGACCCAAAGAAAGCATCTGTTGCCAGTTTTAGGCTTGGTCCTAATTTCTAAGGAAACTAAAAGATCAAGCCATAGCTGCGTTTTGATCTATGGGCCACTGGGTGCTTCTCTGGGAGTTAGACAATGGAGACTGCAAAGTGTAGGCCAAGCATATGAGAGCGGGAGACAAAGTGTTCTGGGTCCTAGGAGATCCAGCTATGGGACAAGCTTCCAGAGACAACCAGGCAAATCTACCGTCTTAGGAAATACTGCAAACCCTTCCTTTGTGGCAAAGAGCCTTTCCTCTATCCAAATGACAGAACCGTGACTCCTCAGCTATGATGGTGAGAGGCAGCAGTCTGAGAATGAACAAACTCTGTTCAGGGAGGTAAATGATCTCCTGGGCCCATCTTGCTGCATTGAGATGTCTTAAGGACTCGCCCAACTTCTTCTGTTTGTTTCAGTGGAAACAGAGTTTCTTGCGCTGCTGTTGAATCCCATTTTATTCTGAAGATGGCCAGGAAGGTAAATTGGTGCAGAGAGGAGCATTAAGCTACTTCTGTCCGATGTCGTGGGGTTTGGTGGAGAAGCAGGGACTTGCGTCATCCACCTGTAGTGACACCACTATCGGGCACAGGTCGAGAATGCCAGGAAGTGTTGGCCCATCCCACCCTGCCACCCCCTCTCCCCCCAACAGCTGAAGGAACATTCAGAGGTGCCAGAGTCAACCTGCTGGCTTGGACCCTCATAGAAACTGGAGGCTGTAGTCATGCAAAAAGTCTCTAGTGTCTTCTCCATGGGGAGGCCTGCAGCTCGCTTCGCTGAACCCAAAAGGCAGCTGATGCTGGCTTGCAAGGAGACATGACAAGAGAGAGATGGGAACAGGCTGAGTGGAAGGAGTCCTACAGCAAAAAATCTTCTGAACCTCCCAGGAGAACTTAAAGCTGCTCCCCCTCCACTGCCCACTGCGGGGAACCTACCCTTTGGCACGTGTGTCTTTCTGCACTAGGAAAAACAACTCCAGCCCTCTGGTTCCCCTATGGCCTTTCTATAAACAGACTTCCCAATTGGTCCGGAAATGTGCTCATGCAGTAGTGGGGCTGGCTGCCTCTTGTGTGGCTTCCAATGTCTCCCCTTCTCAGGGCCCCTTCATTCACCACTTATTACAACAGTCCTTTCCAGGGTCTCATACACACTGTCCCTCCAGGCCCCAACCCCACTTAGTTGTAATCTCCCTTTCGGGAGGCTCTGATCCTCTTTCCTAGAATTAGCTTCCCATTCAATGTTTCTCCAGCTGTACCTAGCTGAAGCTCAGCCTTCTGGGTCTGGCTGCCAGGCCGAAACCCTTCTCTCATTCAGAGCCGCCTGCACGGATGACAGCGTCTCTCCATCATCAGGGTTTTCCCTGTACAATCCTTTGCCTCTTTCAAACACTCTCCCATTTCTGAAGGGTCATGGCCACTTCCTGCTGCTCTTCGCAGAGTCCTTCCGCTGCTCAGTCGCTGGTGCACCTCATTTTCTAATTGGAGCTGGCTAGCCCCTGGCAAGCCACCCCTTATGTGCTCCAGTCTGGCATTTACTAGGTGTGCAACACAAGCCTAAATCATGTGCATTTGGTTTTCCGTGAAAACCAAATCCAGCCCTGGCATAGGGGGATGCAAATCTGACTGAAATCAATGGGAACTGTCTGCTTATGCCAGGACTCTGTGCTGCCTGCGAGTTGGGAGACAGCGCAGGAGTAAGCTAAAATAGGGGAGCTGCTTTGTTACACCCTCCTGGCATCACTTTTCCACCAACAAATTTCTCTCCCTCTCAGTATGTAAATCATACCCATTTTGCACACTCAGAGTTCCCAGGAAGCTGCCCTCCTTAGCCACTGATGCCCACCTACACCTGTTGGCTGATTAATTTACTCCTGATGTGTCAGCTTACACCAATTTATGTCACTGTTCCATTTCTCTAGAAGATCTGTGAGGGATTGGCACCTATTAGTTACAGGCTAAGTGTGACTAAATTTGTTCCTATATCTAATCTAGATGGGAAGGGTCCAATTCTACCCTAAAATATTTGGGTGTGGTAATAATAACAAATAGCAATAGTAACTATTTTAGTGAGTGCTTTTCATCAGTAGTGTTCATTACCCCATTTTACAGATGGAGTAACTGAGGCACAGAAGGGCAGTGATTTGCCCAAGGCACCAACATAGCCAGGAACAGAATGAAAGTCCCAGTCCAATCTTCTATCCACTACTTGGCCAGACTGTGAATGTCACTGATTTTGCTGGGACTTCTGCCTATGTTTCTGAGGGCAGGAGCATTATTTCCAGCATTGGTTGCTATCACGTTTATGCACTGTTGTATTTTTCTCAGGCTAAATAAATCCGCCATGGTAGATCACAGCTTCAAAGAAGTCCAATTGTTTGACAGACTCTGGCAGACCAGGGTTGCAAGCATTAATGAATGAGGGAGATATAAATGTTTGCAAGGGCTGCAAGAAAGAAACAAAACGGATACTGATTTTGGGCCCTGTTTGCATTAGTCTGAAACAGCCAGAAAGCTGTTTTACGTGGCCCCTGGAGAATTCCCCATGCACAGGGACATCCTTGGTTGGCTTTTGGCTTCACCATCTAACAGAGGGATATGGCCAGGGAAAAGAGAGCATGGCTAAATGATCTCTACACGCCATCAAACTCTGGCTGCTGGAATGGCCCCTTTCTCTCACTTAGGCTGGGGACCAACCCCATGGCTGGATTTGTCTTCAGATCAGGGGAACACAGAAGTCACTAAAACCCATGTTTATGTACACCTTGCTGATCTGCACTTTTGTCCTTAGCATTTGATCTGGTCTAGACACTGTGTGCATCCACCAAAGGATTGATTTGGCTGGCAGTTTGGAAAATTCTAGTTCTCTCCAGGATAAAAAGAGAGATGTGAAGGACAAGATTTTAAATGTCTTGTTAAAACAGATAGCACTGAAGCCAAAATGAGTGAGATTTTTCAGGGCTGGGGCTGGAGATTGGGGAGGGAGGAGGGCACAGGGAAAAAGCTCTATGAGAAGACAGTGCTGCAAATGCCTTATCTTCACTGGGAGCAGCAGCAGCTGTCTAAAAGCCTACAGAAGCCAAAGCAGCAGTGACAGATTGTTTTATAAGAATCTGGAGCGAGTCCAAATTAATTACAGTTCCAAACCCCAGATCCATCTCGATGGTTATTTCTGAGTACAATAGAAATGAACACCTTTCAGTAGAAAAAGGGTTCCTACTACTTCAGTTGGGTGCCATCAAGAATTCTTTTAAACAGCAGGGGTTTTGCTATGCTGCCCCTCTTCCTAGGAAGTGTTCTAGGTATGCTGTGTTGGGCTGCCAAGCTGTGACGGGTCTAAATCATTCATGACTCAGTTTGTTAAATGGCTCGTTGAGATGTGCGTAGCTGGCGCTTTCATCACCAGTGGAATGACAGAACACGAATGTGAGTGAGCCTCGGGTGTGCAGGTGGGAGTGTGACATTCCTGCTGCAGCTTTTTGGGAGCAGTAAGTAGAGGGTGTGAAGAGCTGGGGTTCCCTTTTAGAGGGAGGGGGGATCATTTAGCACGGTCTTTTTCTGAGAAAGGGGTGTGTTTAAAGCACAAGAGCGGGAGCTAGTGTAACCCATATGCCTCTCTTTGAGGGACCTACTGAGGGTGAGTTACTGTTGCTGGGCAGATTAGCTACCCACAACTAGAAACTTCTAGAAGCAGGGAGTGGTAGCATTTTGAGCATGCTCCACAGGGTGCCCTGCTGGTGTGATGTGATGTGATCAGATCAGATCAGATCAGTCAGATGACATGAGAGCAACAGTCTATGCAGACAGCAGGTGCTTTGAGAAGAGCCCATGTGCTCAGTTTTCAGGAGAGAAGCTGAGCCAGGAGTGAACAAGATGTTTTCTCCCTCTAATGGAGTCATCTGCAACAGACTTTGCAGACATGCATATGGGACTGAGGGCTGGTTGCAAAGGAGAAGGAAAAGCCTGCATGGAATGCTGCAGAGGATTCCAGCAAAGGAAGAAGAGGACAGCTATTTCAAGCCTCTACACTGGAACAGAGACTGTAGCTGAGAGTTGGGTGAACTCCACCTGGACTTTGGGACTCTTGGGTATCTTTCATGCGGGGGTTTCTGTAGGGATTGTGCTTGGTTAATTGTATTTTGTTTTCTTAGGATAAGGTTCATTTAGTTAGTAGTTAATAAAGTTCATTGTTATGTTTGTTTTTAGTAGTATTTTAATGTGGGTTGGTAACTGAGCAATCTTTGCTGTGAGTCCCGTACGGACTGGATCCTGGGTCTCCAGCTGCTTTCTCCATAGGGATTGGGATTGATTTCTGTGAGGCACTGGAGAGGGGCAATTAAATGAATTTAGCCCACCTGAAGGTTACACTAGGTTTCTACACCAACTTTGGCAGCTGTATGGCAAAGTAACTGGGGTCATGACTGCCGTACACACTTTAGCTGACACAAATTACTTTGCCATACAGCTGCTAAAGTTGGTATACAAATCAGACACACACGCACTTGACTGATTGCATTGGTCCTGCGTGTACTCACCAGCAGTGCTGATGTGAAGTGTGGTGAACTGTGGGTAGGTATCCGGGGGTGCTATATGCTACCCTCTGGTGCAATGCCTTTTGCAGTATTGCCTACTTCAAGAGACCATAAAGCATGAGATTGGCCCCAGAATCATGAGATTAAAAAAATACTATTTTTTAAGTCAGTCGCTTGAGTTTTGAATTCCCCCTGCCGATCCGCGGCGTGTGCACATGTGACAATTCATGTTGCCCACTCTCCCCCATGTCCAAAATAAGGTGATTTTTAGCTCCTGCACCAGGGGCTCTCATCTCCACTCATGCCCGGCAATTAACCCTGTCCCCCATCAGTTCTGTCCCCACCCAACCCTGCTCAGTTCAGTCCCCCTACCTCATTGTCCCCCTCAGCACTTGCTCCATCTGCTCAGAACCCACCATCAATCCAGCCCCCTTTTTTAGTTCCCCCTGCAACCCTCAGACCATAGTTCAGCCTCATCTCTGGGCCTCTTAGGGTCCTTCACCTTTCCAGGCCTGGGAGAGCTGCAGAAGGCTCCCCTTCCCCACTTCTCAGCTGGCAGGGGAGCAACTCCCTGGGACTGACAGATGGAGTCCTGCTCCCTGGGGCTGCCTACCAGGCTGGCCAGGCTCCTGCTGTCAACCCTGTGTGGAGGTGGCCGGGGAGCTGACAACGAGAGGTCCCGCACAGTGAGGCTGACTGCCAGAGCCCTGCTGCCCAAGACTGACAGTGATTTCTAATTCCAAAGGGGTAGCCGTGTTAGTCTATTGTAGGAAGACAACAGAGTCTTGTGGCACTTTTAAAGACTAACAGATTTATTAATCGCATGAGCTTTCATGGGAGAAAATCCCACTTCGTCAGACGCTCCCACTCTGTAACTTTCCTATCTTCAAAGCGTCTGACGAAGTGGGATTTTCTCCCATGAAAGCTCATGCGATTAATAAATCTGTTAGTCTTTAAAAGTGCCACAAGACTCTAGTGATTTCTAAGTAAAATTAAGCCTCGTAATCTCAGGCTAGAACTCCCAAATGTCAACTCTCAAGTGCAGCTGAATTTAAAAATCATGGCACTTGCGAGAACTATCCCGAGTTTGTGAGCGAGGCTTAATTTTACTTAGAAATTGCATCTCGTGTGATAAATTCACAGGAGTTGATACGTCTGTTTTAGGGTTTGGGAAATGCTTGCTATCTGTTGTGGGATAGAAACGACTCGTGCAGGGATCTGAGAGAGCCAAGGATTAAGTGCCCAGCAGGTAACTTCCTCCATCCCATAATGCCATCTGTATCCCAGAATTTTCACAACTCTTTTTAAATGTCCCCCAAATCTGTGTGGTGCTTTTCAGTGCCTGCTATCTCTCTGACAGAAACACGGGGCCTACAGAGCTCTGTGTTATAGTGATTGTCATGCAAATATCAAAGACAGGATGCATGGGTCTCTTGTCTGCAGAGCCACAGGAAGTATTGCAACATTATGGTGATTTCTTGGAGGATGTTTTGCTGAGGGAGACACTGATAAAGAATTCAAGGTTGCTGGTGGCCTTCCTCGAGCAACTGCAGGTGGTGGAGGAGAGCCGTATCTGGACCTGCGGACAAGCTCTGACAGGTGGGTTTGCACTCTAATGCAGGTTTGGGACAATGAGTAGTGGCTACAGAACTTTCGGATGTGAAAGGCCACGTTCCTGCTTCTGTGCCACGCACTTTGTGGCATGGACACCAGAAGGAGAGCTGCATTTACAGAAACAAATGGCAATCACACTCTGGAAGCTTGCAAGACCAAACTATTGCTGATTAGTGGGAAATCATTTTGGAGTTGAGAAAATCTACAGTGTGGGCTGTTATCATACAAGTGTGTCGGGCCATCAATAATCGTCTGCTCCACTTGACTATGCCAGGACATAGTAGATGGATCTGCAGCAACGGGGTCCTGTTTAACCCTTTTTTGGCAGCGCACACATATTTGGTCCTAAGGCACCTTGCCACCGAGTACATCGACCGAACACTTTTCTGTGGTCCTGCAAGTCTTAGTGGGTAACAGAGATACTTCGCTGATGTCTTTGTGGGCTGGTCCAGGAAGGTGCATATCACACACATCTAAGAACACAGGATTGTTCAGAAAGCTGAAAGCAGGAATATTCTTTACCAGTCCTGGAATCTCAGAAGATTAGGGCTGGAAGGGACCTCAGAAAATCTAGTCCAATCCCCAGGACCAACCCCAACTAGATCATCTCAGCCAAGGCTTTGTCAAGCTGGGCCTTAAAAACATTGAAGGATGGAGATTCCACCATCTCCCTAGGAAACCCATTCCAGTGCTTCACCACCTCCTGGGGAAAAGTCTTTTCCTAATATCCCACCTAGACCTTCCCACTGCAACTTGAGACCATTGCTCCTTGTTCTGTCATCTGCCACCACTGAGAACAGCTTAGCTCCTTCCTCCCTGGAACCAGGTAGTTGAAGGCTGCCATCAAATTCCCCCTCGCTGGTCTCTTCTGCAGACTAAACAAGCCCAGTTCCCTCAGCCTCTCCTGGTAAGTCAAATGCTCCCTCCAGCCCCCTCATCACTTTTGTTGCCCTCTGTAGCAGGGTTGGGCAAATTACGGCTCACCTGAGCCTTTCATCCAGCTCGCCAGCTGACCCGGCTGCTGCAGCTGCTCTCCCTTCTGGCTGGTAGGCTCCACCGCTCTCCTGCCATGTGGGCCCAGTAGGGCCTCATCCAGAGGGGCCTCTCTTCTAGGCTCCACTGCTTGGGGGCGTGCAGGGGCCACAAACCAGGCGCTCTTGCCCCGGCCCTGGGCTGGCTGGTCTGCCCCTGCGGCCAAGGTGGGCCCACACATGGGTGCTGCGCTCCTGGGGCAGCACCAGCTGGCATGTGGTGTAGCCTCCGGTGCCATCCCCCCTCTAAGCCCCACCTCTCCCCCACTGAATGTGGCCCTCTACACAGAGGTTGTGGCCTTCTGGCCAAAAAGTTTGCCCACCCCTGCTCTATAGATTCTCTCCAATTTGCCCATATCCTTTGTGTAGTTGGGGGCCTGGAACTGGACACAATACTCCAAATGAGGCCCTCACCAGTGCCGAATAGAGGGCAATAATCGTTTCCCTCCATCTGCTGACAATGCTCCTACTAATGCAGCTGATATGCCATTTGCTTTCTTGGCAATAAGGATGCAGTGCTGACTCATATCCAGCTTCTTGGCCACTTTAACACCCAGGTCCTTTTCTGTAAAACCGCTGATTAGCCAATCGGTCTCCGGTCTGTAGCAGTGCATGGGATTTTTCCATTCTAAGTGCAGGACTCTGCATTTATCCTTGCTGAACCTCATCAGATTTCTTTTGACCCAGTCCTCCAGTTTGTTCAGCTTGCTGAGGGTGCGGTCCACCCAATCCTCAAGATCATTAATGAATATGTTGAAGAAAACCAAATCCTGGGGCACACAGCTTAGTTACTAGCTGTCAACTAGACATCAAGTCATTTGATCACTACTCATTGAGTCCAATGATCTAGGCAGCTTTCTGTCCACCTTATAATCCATTCCTCCCACCCATACTTCTGTAACTTGCTGGCGAGAATACTGTGGGAGACTGTATCAAAACCTTTGCTAAAGTCAAGGTATATCATGGCCACTGCTTTCCCCACATCTACAGAGCCAGCCATCTCATAGAAGGCATATGGTTTGGTCAGGTATGACTTGCCCTTTGTGAATCCATGCTGACTGTTCTTGACTGCCTTCCTCTTTTCTAGGTTCCTCAAAATGGATTCCTTAATGACCTGCTCCCTAATTTTTTGAGGACTGAGGTGAGGCTGACTGGTCTGTAGTTCCCCCAGATCCTCCTCCTTCCGTTATTTGAAGATGGGCACTATATTTGCCTTTTCTTCCAGTCATTTGTGACCTCCCCCAATTGCCACGTTTTCAAGGATAATGGCCAATGTCTCTGCAATCACATCAGCACCCTTGGATACATTTCATGAGGACCCATGGGCTTGTGTATGTCCAGCTTTTCAAAATAGTCCACCTGTTCTTTCACCACTAAGGGCTGCTTACCTTCTCCCCATTCTTTGCTGCCCATCACATTAGTCTGGGAGCTGACCTTGTCTATGAAGTGCTGGTGGGTGGGGGGAGGACTATTGAGTACTTCAGTTTTTCTCACATCTGTCACAAGTTTGCCTCCCCTGTTTTGTAAGGGGCCCACACTTAATGATCTTCTTGTCTCTAACATACTTGTAGAAACCCTTCTTGTTACCCTTCACATCCTTTGCTAGCTGCAATTCCAGTTGCACTTTGGCCTTTCTGATTTCATTCATGAATGCTCAAGCAGTATTTTTATACTCACTAGTCGTCTGTCCAAGCTTCCACTTCTTGTCAGCTTCCTTTTTGTGTTTAAGCTCACCAAAAATTTCTTTAAGCCAAGCTGGTCACCCATCATATTGGCTATTGTTTCTGCACATTGGGATAATCCTACACCCTCAGTAAGGTTTCTTTAAAATACAGCCAGCTCTCTTAGACTCCTTTCCCCTCATATTAGCCTCCCAGGGGATCATCAGCTCCTCGAGGGCATCATAGTCTGCTATTCTGAAGTCCGCATGCTGCTTTCATAGTATTTATCCAAAAAGGGTCACGTAAGGGGTCTAATACAAGCGTATGTCACTTTTTTCCTCATAAGGAGGGCGAGATGGATGGATGATAGTTAAGTTACGTATATGTACCAAAAATGTCTTGCAGTCTGTGTCCCAGAAGATTTGCCAAATGGCTTTTGCCAGCCAAAGGGATGTTGATTCCCCTTTCTAAGTTCATATGTAAACTAAGCATTTTAAGTCCACAGAGTAAACTTCATTTTTCATATGGAGTCATCATGTGACAGACAACATGGAGCCAGCACCTTAGGAAAGGAACCAAAAGGGTCATCATCACTTTAGGGACAAATGATGGACTTTTGGGGTGTAAGAGGCAGACCAAAGTGCATTTATTCTTCACTGAGGAAGAAAAAAGGAGAGCATTCTTTGCTTTCATGTAAAAGGAATTCCAGCCAATGTTGGCTGGTGATGCTGGGGGATTGCTTTAAGTGAGAAGCCAATTGTTTAGACTACAAGAAAGGTGTTTTATACTTTTGCTTTACTTGTAACTATTTCCCACTTATTAGCCTTGCTCACTAGCACTTAGATCTTTACTTTTTGTAATAAACTTGATTTTCATCATAGATATATCTCAGTGCTGTGATGTTCTAAAGATCCTAATCCTGGGTTCTACCAGCTGAGCTGGGGGTAAACTATTCCCATAGGGGCAATGAACTCGGTGAGTTCTGTGAGTGTCCAGGGGCTGAACACCGCAGGAGAACACTTGAAGAAGGCAGGTGTGTATTTAGCATCTGGAAGACAGCACTTGTGTCACCACAGCTTGATGGTTTCTGGTAGCTCGATTACATCAGGCACGAACAAGGCTATCTCACAGGAAGGGGAGGTAGCTGTGAGATGCCTCACAAACCTGGGTACTGTCACAGCTGGGAGGAGGGATTTGAACTTGGGTTTTCCACATCACAGGTGCATGCCCTAATATCTAGTGTGAAGGGCTCTTCCTGTCTTGTAGAAACTGTTCTCCTTTGTCTAAACTACTTGAGTCATTTGAGCCGGAGAGAATTACTCTGTAGCTTAGGGGTAAAGGAAATTCATCTGGAAGGTGGGAGACTCAAATTGAGATCCTGCTACAGTGCCATGTGTCTAAATAATACAATGGAACAGCTTCAGGAAGATTGACTAAGGGTTGGTCTACATGGAAAACTACACTGGAGGTGTAGCTATGTCTCCGGGGTGTGAAGAATCCACATCAGTGAGAGACAGCCATGCTGGCCTAACTCACAATGTTAGGTGACAGAAGAATTCTTCCATGGACCTAGCTGCCACTTCTCAAAGGGCCCCTCTGTGGCTGGGGTTGGACTTGTTTACCCAGTGGCTGTGTGAATAATCTGCACCCCATGAGTGATGTAAGTTTTACTGACCTAAATGGCAAAATACACAGTGCAATGTTAGTCGGTGAGCTTCTCCTGCCAACATAGCTGCTGTCTCTCTGGGAAAAGTGGAGTAATTAAGCCCCTGGGAAAATTCTGAATTCTGTCCCCTTGGCTTAGAGCTATGCTGCCATAGTGCTTGTTCCAGGGTAGATGTAGCCTCCCTGTCTACACACTGGTGGTTTGTAGGGAGTGTTTACGTTGATGTGCTGCAACAACTTAAATGTGCACAAACCTGAAAGAAGACCCACCCCACAATATCGCCTAGTCCAGTAACTAGGATCATTTCTACAAGAGGGGAGATCTTAAATTCACTTTTTAAAACTCTGTATCAGGCAGCTGCTGTCTTCAACCTTGGTACCAGCTTCCTTTCTTAATCCAGCTGTTTTGTAAATGGTGCCTAAAATCACAAGCTGATATGACCTGGCCAGTTCATGTTAAATTTATTAGGAGACAAGGTGACACTTTAAATGTGTCACAGGATTCCTTGTTTGTTCAGGTTCCCATGCATCTCTATCCTCCTTTATAGGGCAGGTTGGAAGGTTGTCTAGGATGATTCCAGGTCAGCAGGCTTTCTGCTTCCACTCTATGCTGGCTGGGAAAAGTGAGGGGAAAAGTGGGAAAAGGGCAGTGAGGAGTCTCAGGGGCCTGCGCATTAAAGATCTCACTTCACTTACTGAAATAGCTGTGTAGGCTCCCCCCATGGGTGTGAGGACAGGGGCTGGGGGCATGTGATAGGCTGGAGCTCAGAGCTGATCAGCTGTTGCAGCAGCATTAAACTCTAGATCAGTGGTTTTCAAACTATGGGTCAGGTCCCAGTTCTGGTTCGCAGCACCCCTGCCGCTGCCGCCAAAAGACTGGAATGCGTTGCTCAAAGAAGTAATTGTTGGGTTGAAGGCAGAAATGATTGTTTTCAACTGGGTCCTGAAGAAAAACGTTTGCAAACCCCTGTTCTAGGTCTCTAACGTCACAAATAGATTGTGCTTGACCACTTTTCAGCAAATAAGTGGGCTGAAAAATTTGCCCCTGATTCGTGTTGCGGGGGCTCTTATAATTAGCCAGGAGGCGAGGACACAACACTTCCCTTCTCTGGGGCCTGGCACCAGCTGACTCAAAGACTTGGGTCAGGGGATCTCCCTTGGCAGCAGCCAGCCGGTCAGCTCCCACTCCCCAGCCACGATCCACCAGGGCCTAGGGGCCAGCAGCGAACGGGGCGCGCCCTCGCTAGGTTCCAGAGTGAACACGCGCCGCCGGGCGGCTTCGCGCCCCACCCCCTCTGTCGGCCCTGCCACACTCCGCATGGCTCCCGGCGCGCGCCGCTCCCGCCCAGGCTCCGCCCCCTGATCGGGCGGCGCGCGCGCGCACCAGCCGCGAGCGAGAGACGCGCGCGCGCGCCCAGGCCGGGCCAGGTTGCGCTGGGCGCTGCGAGCGGTTGCGCCGCGTTCTCTCGCCTGCCTCGGGACCGGCGCGCGGGAGGAGGCCCGGGCCGGCGGGGAGTCTCCGGCCCCAGCGCCAGCAGCCCCCGGCCCAGCCCCACCATGTCGGCGGGCGGCGACTTCGGCAACCCGCTGCGGAAATTCAAGCTGGTTTTCCTGGGCGAGCAGAGCGGTGAGCGGCCGGCGCCGGCCTCCTCCTCCTCCTCCTGCTCCTGGGCGGGGCCCCGGCCCCACAGACCGGCCCCACAGAGCCGCCCCTCTCCCCCGGCCCCACAGAGCCGCCC
>ML686031.1:505794-701904 GCA_007922175.1 Pelusios castaneus | reverse complement strand
CTCTCCCCCGGCCCCACAGAGCCGCCCCTCTCCCCCGGCCCCACAGACCCGCCCCGGGCCCCTCTCCCCCGGCCCCACAGACCCGCGGGCGGGCCCTGCGCCCCTCCCCCATCTCGCCCCCCGCGGGGGTCAGCAGCCCGTGGGGCAGGGCTCGGGGTCACGCTGGGGGGAATTGGGGCTGGCTCCCAGGGCCGGTCGGGAAGGGCTCTTCCTTCCTCCCCTTCCTTCCTTCCTTCCTTCCTCCCCTTCCTTCCTTCCTCCCTCCTCCTGCTGGTGGTGTGCGGGGAGCGGCTGGAGGAAGACACCCCGTGTCCCCTGCTGCCCCCGCCCTGCCCCTTGCAATGGCTTCCTTGCTTGCTGGGATTGCAGCTGGGAGGTGCTGGGCTGGGCCCCGTCCCCCATCAGCTGGGGTTTGCTCCGGCGGGGAGAAGGAGAGGGGGCAGTTCTCTGAGTGGATTTGGGTTGCCATGGCTTTAGGAAGGGCAGGGAGGGGTGGCCAGCAGTGTGCCGATTGATGGGATTTGGGGTTGGCTGGGGAATGTGGTCTAGGATTGGAGGGTGGACGCAGAGACGGGTAATTCTACTAAAGAGGGATTTTTTTTCCCCCCAGCAAAGTGTTTCAGACATGTTAAATATTGAATACAGTAAATGAGAATTCCCTCCCTCTTTTGGACAAATTCCCCCCCCCCCACCCCCTTGTTCCTCAGCAAAAGGCCTTTGCTCTCTCACCAGTGCAGTACAAAATCCTGATTTCACTTTCTGGCTCTCTGAAAGCTTTATTGAAGTGGATTGTTTTAATGAGCTGTATTGTCTGTATTTGTAAGGCCTACTGTAATTTGACTTCACACTGAAAACACTTTGGCTTGATTAGGTCTCTTCTGTCCCTGGGTGGGGTATCTGCTGCCATAGCCAACACTAATGTGGTTTGTCAACCACCTGGAAAGGGATGCTGACCTGTAAAGCATCTACTTTAAATGGTTTGGAAGATTGCTGTTGAAGCAAATCAAGCTATGTGCCTGGGCAATTCTCTGCCCCTTCCCTTTTTTCTCCCTTTTGTTGGGAGAGATCACCTATCCATATTATGCTCATGGAGCGAACACCATGAGCCCAACTTATATATCTTTTTGGGTGAGAAGCCTGATACAGAAAGTGTTGCATGGCCAGCCATTTTATGAGAATTTCAGGAGAGGGTTGTGTGCAAAGATGCTGTTTGTACCAAGTAAATATTGATAAAATGAATCTAAAGTGCTTGCTGTGCACCCATGGGATGCTGCTGCCTGTTAGATTGTGTTGCTGATGTTTAGTTTGGAAGAAGCCTTTTAGTATGGGTCTCAAAGGAAGATTTTTAGCTTCTAGTACTGCTTCATAGATCTCAGTAGGTAGCTTCCTTCGCTGACAAATGAATTTCTCACATATTTCAGTTCTGTCCCTCATAGTGCAGACCACCTAGTGTCTAAATCCTCCAATCCTGTTAATTTTTTTACTTGAGCTAATCATATTTGTGCTGGAAAGGCTTACGTGATTCCCATTGATAATATCAGATGAATTGCAGGAGGAGATGGGGCCAGAGGAGGAGATCACGGGCACAGTGTAGCAGAATGCTACCCACAAAAGCACCCTTCTGATGTACATGGTTAAATGAGGTCCTAATGTACAATGGAAAAATCACTACTTTTTCTGTGCTGTCAAAGTGAGATTCAGACAGCTCCACACCATCTTTGAGGTAATGGTGCATGAATTATTTTTTTAGTAGCCTGTGTTTGACTCTTTAAGCACCATATGTAATGGTACCTAGATAAATGTGCCCTTCGTGATGTTCTTCTATGCAAGGAAGATAATACAAATGCCTCTTCCATTATGCAGTGGCTCGGTGCTTTGAATTTTAATACTGGGTTTTGCCACCTTTTAGCTTGTTCTCCTTGTCCTTTCAGTCTTGGCATGCAGAGAAATTGAGAAACAAACCAACCTTTGTAGAATAGCAGCATTTACGAATCAAAGCATCTGTTTAAAAAATACAGTTAAAGCTGGAATGTCTTTTTTCACTTCTTGTTTAGCTAGATCATTCTCTGCCTTGTTGGAAGGCCATAATTAAAGGTATCCTACTGCTGCTCAGATGAGAACAGAAAGCTGCTTTTGCGCTGTTGTCCTTCAGTTACTTCACAGCAGCAAGTGAAATGTTATGGAGGGTTCTGCTGCTGATTAGCTGGAGCAGCATGCCAGGGCTAGGATCAAGCCTCTTGTGTTGGCTGCATTCAGTCTTTTCAATAAATATATGTGCTACTGCTCAGTGATTCTTAATGGAGTTGGTTAAAGGCTTTTAAAGCTTGCACAATTGATATCCTTGATCACATTGCTACAACATCATGCGCTGTGAAACTGGAAATGTTTGTAGAGATTCTGTTTTCTGTGCCTTGTTTAAAACTAAAAGGTGACATTAAAAGATGCAATTCACATCTGTTGTATTAAGCTGTATTACGGCAGTCTTCTCTCTTGGCATGTTCGTGTGGTCTGCAGTGATTCTTCCTGTTTGTGCCATTCCTTGTTCTCTTCTGTGAGGTCTCCTGCTATACTAAGATGATGGTGCGTCTGATTTGGTGGTGTTTTTTTTGTTTGTTTTAAAGATTAAAAGTACCACCTTTTCCCCACTTCCTCAGTTACCTGTGTTGCTTGCCATTTGTGCTTCAGTTGCATCAACATCTTGGGAGCTCTCCATGCTGGAGAAGGAAAGCTAACACATTGCTGCAGTCTTCTGCCATCAGTTGGTGGTGGTGTGTGTTGGCTGGATGACATAGGGTCACTAGTAGTTTCTTTTGGGATTTACTGCAAGTCGCAGCTTCTCAGCTGAAATCTGTTTTTGTTTTCAAACTAGATTAGCAATAAATGCTGTGGGTTCCTCCTCTCCAGCCTGCAATTTAGTCCTTGTCTGGTTAAAGGGAGTTCTGTTTGTGCTTGTCTTTTCTGACTGTGGTATATAAAGACACTTATTAAGAGGACTAGTGTTAGCCGTAATTGAATTACTATACTATTTCTATGATTGCAGATTACATAGAGTTTAGTGGAGTTATATATGTTAATCTTCACAGAAAAGACAGAGCTTTGTGTTGAGGGAGCTACAGTAAAATACATATTTTAAAAAACCCACAGAATCTTGATCTTGTTTTCTTTCAGGTGATTTCCAGCAGCCTCAATGTCTCAGGTTAATACTTAATTGCACTATTTCTGGGTCAGATGGTCAGCTAAACCACCCAGTTTTCAGATAATGTTGCTTGTGCTCAAAAAATATAGTAAATGTTCAGCAGTCTTGTTCTCTACATTTTTGTCTTGCGTGTATGCTCCTTTCATTTTTGTTATGTTATCAGTTCCCTATCCGAACAGGCAGGGAGAATTGTATGCCAGTGACGGGTAATAGAAGCATTACTCTAGCTGATTGCATTGCATGTGTTTGTGCTGTGAGCTTTATTAGAAAGGAAACCTGGAGGGCATCAGTAGAGGGACATCAAATGTAAAGCAAGAAATCACTTGCTTTGGTATGTCATACCAATGGGGAGAGAATGTCTGTCTTTTGCCTTTTCCCCAGGCTGTGTGTGCTGCCCTGTAATGGCTGACCAGAAAAATCAACTATGTTAATCTGTATCTATCTTCTAAAGCACTTTATCACCATGGTATCAAAGTGTTGTGCAACAGCTAAGGCCTTGTCTTCACTAGGGAATTTATTTAGCTGTGTTTTGAAAATTATTTATCAATGGGGTTACTTTATACAACACCGCTCAGTGTAGAGCAGTCTGAGTCGTCGTGTCCATGTCAGCTAGCCATGGGACCAGAAACTTGCTTGTGACTCTCTTACACCAGTGGATCACAGCTTGCACCAGCAGCTGAGGATAACATCCCATGTAACTTGGTTCTTTATGTATGATTAAACTTCCAGAAGAGACAAGTCCAGGGAAGCACTGAGTTTGCCCATCAATGATTAAAATCATGTCTCCTCTTTCTCTCTCGTGTTTTCTGCTTGCTTGTTTATTCCATTGTAGTTAGCTTATTGTTACAGAGGAAGGGGTGGTCCCATGGTTAGGACAACAGTCTGGGACTTAGAGACTGTGGTTCAGTTCCCTGTTCTGTTCCCACGTGACTGTGGGCAAGTCATTTAAAACTCTTTTTCCCCATCTGTCATTTGGCATTATTTACAATACTTCTTTGCCCTATGGGTGTGTTGTGAGGAGAAATGCACCAAGGCTTGATCTACACTTAGGTCAACCTAGCTACATTGCTCAGGGGAATGAAAAAGATGTAGTAAGATGCACTAAACTCCAGTAGAGTCACTGCTAGACCAATGGAAGAATTCTTTCATTGACCTGGCTGCTGCCTCTTGAGGGGGATTTACTACAGTGGTGGGAAAACCTTTCTGTTGCTGTAACATGTCTCTGTTACAGTGGTGCAGGTGTAGCTGTGCAACTTTATTGCTTGCAGTGTAGATGTATCCTAAGTATTGTGAGGCACTCTGATACTATGGTACCAGGGCCCATCTGTTGGAGGAAGGCTTCATTAGAGTGGTTGATCTTGCATTTGCAGGATCCATGGACGGTTGCAGGACTGTCTGACACATTTGTGCAAATTCTGTCTACAAAACTGATAGATTAAATGGACTTCCTTGCCCCTAAATATGAACTGAATTGTTCTAAAAAATACAGCTGTTCAGGAGGTCACCAGATAGCCTTTGGTTCAAAGCACGGTATAGATGTTAAGTAGCTAATCTTTGCCACACTGCTCTGAAGATGCGGGTAGATGTTATCCCCATTTGACTGTTACAGAAACTAAAGCAAAGGTGAATTACCTAGTCTGAGCCTACTTGGCTAATGACAGAGCCAGGATTAGAATTTAGGGCCCCCAGGAGGCTGCTAATTCCAAGCTCTTTCTTCCAGACCACAGTGATTATTAACACCTTAAAGAAGAGATGTAAGATTACATTTTAAAATGAGAATAAATAATTAGCTCCCTTCTCACTTGCCTGCCAAGACCTGGGTTTGTAGTTCTTTGTTAGTTATAAAAACAGTCCCACCGCCAGCCCCGTCGGGGCCCCCCTGCTGTCTCCCCTGGCCCAGCTGCAGCCCCTCCCATAGCCAGGCACCTCAGTTGGCATAAGGAATTTTATGCCCAGCCATGGCGCAGGTGCTGTGATGTCTGCTACTGCATGAGAAGTGCAGTGTCTTAAGAACCTGAAGTATGGCCCAAATGGGGTAAATGCATTTCTGCTCACATTCTGTGTGTGACTGTGTCCTTGTATGCCCTTGCAACAGTTGAAATTCTCTCGTAGTCTCTAGTTCCTAACAGTAAGGAGAAGTTAGCTAATAACAGTTGCTTCTGTGCTGGGTTTGAATGAAACTCTTGAATGGCTGGGTCATTACAAAAGGTAATTTCCTTTAAATCATCCTTCTCAGTCCTGATTCCCTATTCCACAGTTTGAATCCAAACATCTTATTTACTCTAAAGAGCTAGGCAAGCATCCTGTCCCTCTAGATCTGTTTGAATTTACCTTGTGACCCACCCATCTCAATCTTTATATTTACAGCATACAAGCTATATTTTCCATTTCATTCATATGACGACGTGGGATTGTGCCCATGAAAGCTCATGTGACAAATATATTTGTTAGTCTTTAAAAGTGCCACAGAACTCCTTGTTTATTTTTCTGTGCTGGGAATAACTTCTCCCAAAGAGAAGATTAAAGTCTTTGGAAATGTCTTTCCTCCTCTGAATGAGACCTTGTGAAATTCCAAGTAAATACCTAGACTGGCTTTGTGGTTTGAGCACGACTGAGTTCCTTGAGCCCCCTACAGACCTATTTATGTGTACAAGCTGACTTGGAGCTCACTCTTCCTATATAATTCTTGCTGGCTCTGTTAAAATGCTTTTTCACTTACAAACTACCAGGAAAAACTATTTGACTGAAGCTCTGATCCAACTCTTCATGATAGTGGCCCATGTTTAACTTACACTTATTCTTAGTGTACCTGTGTGTTTTGTTTTGCATACCCAGTGGTGGTCTTAGGGTATCCGTGGCCCAGGGCAAAAGGCAAGGATGGGGCCCCCCCAGTCCCGCCGCCAGCCCTGTTGGGGCCCCCTGCCTCTGCTGTGGCCCCTGCTGTCTCCCCTGGCCCAGCTGCAGCTCCCCCCGCAGCCAGGCTCACCGGGGCCCACCAACCCTTCTGTGAGGGCCCCTGCCGTGACCCCGCCCCACTGCCATAGGCGGACTTAGTGGAACCTGCGGCCGCCAGGAGCATCGTGGGGTCCTCTCCCCCTGTGGGGCCATGGACAGTTGCCCGCACAGCTCACCCGCTAAGACTGCCTATATGCATACCAATCTGAATTCTGCTTCCCTGCTGGCCCACTCTACATGCTGACAAATCACTGCCGTGGCCAGAAGTCCAGCACGGGCTGCACTGAGCTGCCACGTCAGTTAAATCTTTTTGAAGTGTATTTCTTAGCCCTCTAGATGAGTCTTAGGTCACACTCCTCAATTAGCCTTGGAAAATCCTTCCCCTCCCCAGTCCCTTGAAACAAGTAGGTGCTCAGTGGAAGTTGTAGGTCAAACTGTAATTCATGGCTTACTTTGGAATTTTCTTTTCTTTATAGTCTTCAGAGAGATAAAATCCTTAACATACCATCTGCCAGTAGAAACCAGCCCCAACTAAAACCAATACTTGCCCCAAAGCCCCTCCCCATCCCTCATAACTGATCACTCTGCTGCCATGGCTGTTATGTTCTAACTTAACACCTGCTAGTTACCTCTACAGCCCTCCCCAAATCTGCTGCTGCCAGAACTGCCGCTAAACACCATCCTGCTTGAATAGGTCAAAAATAGTCACAACATAAAACAAATCGGGACCAATCAAAACTTTCCAAGTTCAGTGTCCATTGTACCATGAAGGGGAGGGAATCTCAAAGGTGGTGGTGGTGGGGGGATTCTGCCCCAGAGTTAACTCAACAACTCACAGCAAGAGCATCTCAGTTGATCTCAACTGCAGTATGAGGGATAGGCCGAGGTGTGTGTCCGTGACCACTGAGGGCAGCAGATGACCAGAGCCTTGAAATGTACCTGTACCTGCCTCGGTGGTAATTGCAGAGCTTTGTACACTGATGTCCCGTTCTCGTGACAGTCACTTGTCACAGCACAAAGTCTCGGATGACCTTCTGGAAATAGCTGTTAGCAGAGTGGTTGGAAGCGACATAGAAATGGATGGCTATTACATCCTTTACCAGCGAGGGGCAGCTGCAGCTTCCTGGCCAGGTCTGAGTCAAAGGACAGTAAAGGCCAAAATAGTAGACAAAGCATAAACTTGCGATGGTCTTGTAAATAACATGGAGTAGTAGATTGGGCGGGGAGTAAGGAGCAATATGTGATACGCTTGCAGCTGTGCTCACTAGCATATTTTGCAGTTCGTGGGCTGTTCGTGATCTGCACAGGGATTGGTTACAAAAATTAATAGACCAGTCATGAAGTGCATGATGCACTTACTATAGTTAAGGTCCAAAAGGGTAGCCGTATTAGTCTACTGCAGAAAAACAACAGAGTCCTGTGGCACTTTTAAAGACTAACAGATTTATTTATTGCAAGAGCTTTCGTGGGAGAAAATCCACTTCGTCAGACGCTTTGTTAATTCATCATTATGTACATTGGATGTGTGGTAGGCCCTCTACCTACTCCCTAGACTGAAGCCTGATCAAGTGTAGTTTGACTGTATGCCCATAAAGAAACCTTAGTGATGAGTCTGGGGTTGAACTGATTTCTTGGATTCCAGAGAACTGGGTGAAGTATTTTCCCAGCACTGGATGAGGTGTTCTGGATAAACCAAATGGAAAAGAGCTCAGATTGAATTCCAACACCTGCCAGATTAATTGAGCAGGCTGATATCCTGTCTTCATCAGTGTTCTGCTTCAGAGGTGTGTGCAAGATGTTGTGCAGTAACCTATGACATCAGATCCTTTCCAGCCTTTAAAGGCTTGCTGTTTTAATTTGCCAATGCCCAGTCACTTTTGAGGCCTACTCTTCCTCTTTAGCAATGTATTTTGTGGGAATGAATTCCCAGTTGAGTGACTGAACCATTGTGTCAAAAGATAGGGGAACTTGCTCAGTCCAGTCCTCTAAATGTTTCCTCTCTCAACAAGCACAACTTGCATCCGATTAGGTTTGAGTTGCAGCCAATTTACTTTCTTACAGTTCTTGATCTTTCTCAAACATTAGGAAAATAGTGGAAGCTGTAGAGTTTGGGTTAGATGAAAGGAGATGAACCCTCACTAGGGAATAACCTCATTGGCAAAGCTCTGAGCACAGGGAAAGTAGTCAGTGGCAGAATGAAATCGATGTGGCCCTTATCCATTTTGCAGCTGCCATCCAGGGTCTGGAAAGCTGCCTTGGAAACTGACAGCTCTGAGTTGGTTTTCACATCTATAGGTTGAGAAAGCTCTGGGCAGCAGAGGTACTGGAACAATATGCAGTGCTACCTTAATCTACTCTTGGAAGACTTTCCAGCTCAAAGGGCTGGTTTGTAACTACTTTTACTGAAGGTGTTAAGTTCTGCAGAAATTGGTGGTATTTGTTCCTTAACCACCTCCTCTACCCCTCAACCCACCCCCCCCCCCCCCCCCCCCCCCCACAAAAAAAAAAAAAAAAGGTAGCTGGAAGAAAATCTCTAAAATTTCTACTTGCCAGTAGGGTTTTCAGAGCCTTGGCGGAATGGATATTTAGCAAAGAAACCTGAAAGAGATGGGTGACTGAGTCACCCTGAGGATGTCTGGGTTGGAGCGCGAATGGAGGAGAACAGAATTTATTGTAGATGTGAAGCATGCACAAGGAGTGAATCTTAGTGAGGTCAGTAGGTGCTCTGAATCAGGTCGAGGGCATTAGAAATGCAGTAACTGGAGAACACTTTCTATTGCAGAGGTAAATTGACCAGTAACCTAGTCCATTGTGCACAGTTAGTACTGAGTAGATGAATGGAGCTGGTCAAGTTTTGTTTGCGTTTAGCAGTGTGGTCTGGTTCGGTGCCTGCAGCATCTAGTCCAGAGCAGATTCTAATTCCTCCTTGTTGTAATAAACAGCAGCACAGACAAGTCCCATGTAGGAGGTTTGGTGCCTTCTTTTGGTCCCTCCTGAGAGCTGCTGTCATTGGCTTGTTTCTTCTGGCGTCACATTAGTGAGTTTGCAGCAGCAGCTTCTAAGTAAAATGTGTCCACAGCTCACTCAAAATGGCTGAAACTCAAACTAAAGGAAAGGCTTGCTGCTGCAGAGCTAGTCTGGAGACCTCTGGGATAGCTTTACCTAAGCAGTGCCTGCTGCTACGGTAGAACATCCCAGTACATCTGCAGCCATCTCAGGCAGGCTGTGCAGCAAAAAAAGGCTCTATTTAAAAAGGCTGAACAGTCTCACAGCTTATCCTAAGTGATGAGTTTGGCACAGATGTAGAGTCTCAGGCAGGCCCAGAGCTTTCATCTCTGACCTCTTGAATGCCTTGCATAGAGCTTTCTCAGGGCAAGCTCCTTTCAGCTGCTCTCATTTCCAGACCCACCTGTCAGCTCATGTTCCCCCAGCTCTTCATCCAAGAGCCTCAGCTTCCAGAGCTTGCTCTGGCAATTACTTCCCGTTCCTGCCTTTCCACCCCAGTTCCATTCCTCTTAAAAATTCCTCAGCTTCCTTTAATTTAGCTCCCATCCAAATTTTGCCTCTCCTGTCAGACAACCACCTCTAGTGCCTTTCATTTCAGATCATAAGTTTTGCCTGGCAATTATTGTTCCATCCTGGTTTCTCTTTATTTCAGCCACCATATAAATCTCATGTGACCTAGAGCGGGACGGTCCTTTTGGCTTGATTTTTGGTGAGCATGAAGTAGAACACAAGGCCTGTTACCTATCAGGTTCTGCCTCCTTTCTCATTTGTTGGATGTCTCCAGATGTCTCATCTGTCTCCAGACTTGAGGGAGGGTTTCTGAGCTCATAGAAGCACTGAGGAAAAATTAAAGTAGCAGACCAGTCAAATCTTCTAAACGAAAAGTTTTAAGGCATTTCCCTCTTCACTCAGAGAAGAGCTTATGGTATTAAGAATAGTTGTAGGGCAATGTTGAAATATTTACATTGTGGTTGTCTAGATGCCCCAGCCATGCACGGGGGCTCTGTGGTACTAGTCACAGCACAAACATATAATGGAAAGGCAACTCCTACCGCAGGAACTTGCAATTTTAATAAATATCCAGAGAAAGATCTACCTGGTCTACTTTGCTGTGAATTCCCTAATTTAATCTCTTGGGAGAACCTTATCTGTAATCTTGCTCTGAAAAGGAATGACTTGGGATCCTAGGTCAAAATTAGTCCTTTACCCCAGAAGAAAATGGGTTCCTGACAGGTTGTAAAGTGGGTGGGGTAACTTTAAACAAACAGTAGTTACAGCCAAAGGTGGTTTTATCCTAATTGAGTCTTTCTATACATAACGTGGCCATGTGAGAACAGGTCAGACATTCCAGATCAACTACTAGCAACGTCTGTCCAATTCCTGGTTTGTGTGTTAGACCCCCATCTTGCTGAGTTTCCAGCTGAAGCTCATGAGCACAACAGTCCTTGCGGGGTATCAATTGATTGCTCTTTGCCCAACATTTCAACCATTAGGTCTTTCAGCAGAATATATGTAGGCTATTCGCATGATCTTTCCAGAGAAAGGGAGCAGGAGAGGAAAGAATTAGTTGAGTTCCTGCATGAGACATGCAGCAGAGTGTCAGAATTGCTTGTTTTGTTATGTGTAGAATACTTCAGAGAGTAACTCCTGGAAATTACTCATTGGAAATACCTCTGATTTAGATAAGCCAGGCTGCTTTTGTTTGATGTCTCCAGGATCTTTGCTTTCAATGAAGAATTCTTTTTACACTTCAGAGCAGGGAGGGCAAGGGGACCTGGATCTTCAGGGTATGGCTATTCTTCCTGCCCTTCCCGCCCCACAAAGGTTTAATTTGGGTTACCTAACTTGGGTTGCTGTTTTGGGTTAGTGTAGCAGTGAAAACATGGCACCTCAGGTTAACTGCTCAAATTAAAGCCTATAGAGAAGCCTGCGACTGGACTCCAGCACCTAACCTGAGGTAAAAACCAAGTTCCTATTTCTTCACTGTGTTTTTTTAACCTGGGGATCGCTAATCGGTTTGGGTTTGGGGTTTTTTTTTTTTTTGCAGTGGGTGGGCAGCTCCAGTTTCTTTGGGCTTAGCTTTAACAGTACTTCTGTAGGACTCTCCATCCCTAGATCTTAAACACTCAGAGTGGGAGATGTTCTTCAGTTGGAGGAGGACTCAGGCACAGCAGATGTGACTTGTGCATGATTGTGCAGTGAACTGAGGGTTGAGCTGGTATAGAAATTGCCTCCATACCACTCAGGATCATATCCAATCCACAGGCTCATGGTGCCACTTAAAAGCAGTTCCTCCTGCCCCGTGGAATGAATGCAGAAAAGATGTGCTTAATCGTCTGGTGTCTGGAGGCCTTTTAGAAAGGAGGGAAGAATGGTTCTATTTAATTGCAAGCACTAACAAATGTCTGTACTCCATACGGCTTTAAATTGGGATGGGAGGGCTATATCATTATTCCCCCCACTGAAGTGTTTTGTGTAAAGCAGTGGTTTTCAAACTTTTCTCCTTGGGACCTAGTTGAAAAAGAATCATTTATGCCCACGACCCAACAATTATGTCTTGGAGCAATGCATTTCAATTTTGCAGTGGCAGCAGGACGGTGGGGGTGTGATCCTGTACCTGAGTGTCTGTGACCCAGTACTGGGTCCTGACCCATAGTTTGAAAACCACTTGTCTAAAGCCTGGTCTGCACTTGCTGTGAAATTTATCAGCAGTCGACGGGAGATACGCAAGCTGCATGCTCCCGTTGACTTCCTAAATTATAACTTAGCGCGGCGTCCCCACTATGCTGCGGCACGATGGGAAATGCCTTCCTGTTAACACAGCATTAATCTTTTTGCGGGAGTAGGTTTATTTGGTTGACGTCTGCTCCACTCCACTCCCCTTCTCAGTCGATATATATATATGGATGGTGCCTCATCAAAGCTGGAATAGATCATTTGGCCAAAGTGTTGATCAAGAAGAACTGCAGCATGATCCAGGGGACTGGGAGTCAAGAGGTGGGATTTCTTTCATTCCCAGTCCTGGTACTTACTAGCTCTGTGATCTTGGGTCAGTTACTTAGTCTCTCTGTGCCTCTCATAGAATCTGGAAGGGACCATGAGAGGTGATTGAGTCAAGTTCTCTGCACTCATGGCAGGACCACGTACTTTCTTAAACCATCTCTGACAGGTGTTTGTCTGACCTGCTCTTAAAAACTTCCAATGAAGTACCGGTAGATTCCTCTCCCAGCTTTAGAATTCAGGCTTGTCAGTTCAGGGATTGCCTCTGGCTGTGTAGTGTGAACATGGGGCCCTGAGTTTAGGGTGCCTAGGAATTCTGTTAGGATATTACCAATGATAATACCTGCCTCATCCGGTAGATATCAAAATGCTTTACAAAGGAGATCAGCATCACTGTCCTTATTTTACAAATTGGGAAACTGGCAGAGGAAGGGGAAGTGATTTGCAGAATGTCGCCCAGTGTAGGAGCTGGGAATTGAACCCCAGTCTCCTGAATCTCTGTCCAGTAGGCTAATGAAAATAACCTATTTGTGCTGGTAAAAATAAACCTGAAGGCAAGGCCCTAAAGATTCTGCATGTCCTGAAAGTGATTTGGAAAAATTAGATTAGTGTGTAGAGAGGGCAATATAGGTTCCTATCCTCTAGGTTGTCTCACAGATAGAGGCTTTACCTTTGATCTCTTATCAATGGAATTCCGTCTCGAGAGGCTCACTGTTACCACAAGTATCATTTGACCCTGATACCTTCCAGCCCGTAGGAATGTGGGATTCCAGGTGGCTCTTGCAGACCTTGCTTACACCGAGAATCTCTGGACAGTTTGTAGGACTCAGTGGGGAGAAATTGACAAGTATGGGCTGTATCAAGTAGGACAGCTTTTCCAAGCTGCATGGTTATGAAGTCATCACAGTCAAATATTCTGAGGGTGGCAACATCTGGGCACAAAGGCATTGAATTTATAGGAAAAAGGTTTTTGCCAGTCATTAATAGATCAGTAAAGGGGTCTGTGGAACCCAGATAACTGGGTTAAAAAAACCCATCCCAAACAAACAATAATTAAGCATTACTTGTCTAGTTTTTTAAAAAGCTGCATTTCTGGAGAGGCTGCATTTTGGGGGTATTTATGGTGATGTAACATTAACTCATCTAATTGATTGTTTTTCTGTGTTGCTGTGGAATTGCATCATTTAGGTTAAATATCACTGTGCTTTTTGTAATGCAGACAGGATTGTGTGCAGCTGTGGTTCTCTCTATAGCAGTCCCAGAATGCTCTTCACAAATACTGTCGCTGATTTGGCTCAGCGAATGTTGCCCAAGTTATTGTGGTGTGGCATGGTAAAATGCATTGGATTTAAGTGTGCACTGAATGTACCTTCTGCACAATCTCTTCTTGCCTGTCACCTTCTGAAACTCCACTCCAAATATATCTTAAAACTGAGCTAATGTTAGGATTATTCTGAATACGTCTCATGTCCTTCCCCCCAAACCCATGTGTCAGTCGTCTGTGACTGAGGCAAGGGTCGAAGAGACAAGAGCCGTGAAGGTGGTTGAATTGCAAAGTTCTGTCCCTTCTACAGAGGAAGGGTTAAGACCAAACGCTAGTCTTTCCAGAAAGGAATTGGAGTCTGGGATTCAAAAAGAGATTGGATATTTATATGAATATCAAGAACATCCGGAGTGATCAAAGTTAATGATGACAAACACTTTGCCTAGTTGGAGCTGGAGCTTGTCTGAATTGCATCTTTGAAGCAGGAGAAAAACTGCTGGTGGCAGCTGCTCAACATGATGGGAGTGAATTTAACTTGCTGGAGGAAGGAAAACATTAGAAGGAATTTAATTTGTGCAGGGAAGGAAAAGATTGCATATGGATTAGAGCAGTGGTTCTCAAACTTCTGTGGGTCATGACCTGCTTGGTGCACCAGCCCACCCTCTCCCTGAGGCCGAATCCAGCATCACCCTGGCTCTCCGCGACACACTTAACCGCTGTGTGGAAACACAGTAATGTGTCCTGACACAGTGCTTGAGACCTGCTGGATTAGAGAGCAAGTGTGATTGCCATGATGCCAAGTGACTGGTCCACAGCTCCTTCCAGAGTGCCATGCAGCACCTTTCTGAGGTATCCTAATGTTTCCTCAATTCTCACATGTGGTGGGAAATATTTAGAGAGGTCAGGTGACTTGCACAGTGTTGCCCAAGAAATCTATGACAAAGTCAGGTCCCCTGACTCTCATCCTGTGCTTTGTCAGCAAGACCATGGAACATGCTTCCAAGGTTTGTACAGAAAGTACTAAAGAATAGGCTGAAGAGCTAGACAGCTGTGACTTACAGATTCCACTTGGAAACTGGCAAAGAGAATAATGGTTAGATCCCTTGTTTACATATTAACTGCAAAGCTGGAGTCAGGTAGCCTCAGAGAATGATGTTAACAAGGAAAAAGAATGGAAATTGCTGCTAAGTGTTTCGCTTCAGAAATAAATACCAGTGGCACCTACTCTTGTATATCTGCAAGCTCTTCCTGTTTATTTTTCGCTTCTGGACATTCCCATCTTCTAACATTACTCTCAGGGCCTGCAAAAAGGCCTTCCATGTCAAATACCATAACATTATGAGAGAGGAATTTCTCCCAGGAGACAGATTTAATCTGTTGTAACTAAACTGTTGCCATTGGACAAATGCTTGAGAATGCCCAGCCTTGAGGAGCAAGGCGTTCTGCCAAGCTCTTTTTCTTTTATAACTTCAGGGGTGCAATTCCTGATATTCTTTTTGCTGCTTCATGTATCGGATAAAACCAGGTTTTGTGTTTGTATCAGACTCTAGCTCATTAAATTATGTAAATGAAGTCGTTGTCTTCCCTCCCCATTCAGAAAGAGGAAATGAAGCACAAAGAAAGGTTTTGGATGTGTGTGCCAGCCCATCCACTTGGGGGCAGGAAGAGAGGTGAAAGAACTGCAAATACAACTCTTCCAAAAAGTGCTTTTCTTAATCAACTTCTCTACAATCTGCATGCTTCACCATGGTGACAGTGATCTCTGCCTCAAGAGACTGGTGTCTGCAAGTCCTACCTTTTGGACTGACATGTCTTTCTTCAGACATGAATAGCCCAGCTTTTACGCTACCTTCTTCCCCGAAGCAGTTGCTAATAAGGCTTTAGAGGAAATCTTAACATCCTTTTGTTGTTCTCAGTAGTGCCTGAGGAGCAACCAAGAATGGGCCCATTGTGCAAGGTGCTGTACAAACACACAGTAGTAGATGGCCCCTGCCCTAAAGAGATAGCAGACTAAATAGACAGGACAGGCAGCTTGAGGGAAGGGATGTAACACAAGCAGAGTGAACAGTGCTATGGCAGTGAATGTCTTGTTAGTTCCCTGGCTATTTTTGGCTGTGACTTAGGTAAGAGGGGTAAAATGAAGGGGAGAAGAAAAGTGAGGGGCAGGACAGAAGTGAAGCAGAGGTGAAGAGGCTGAGGGGGTGAGGAGGAGCGAGTTGGAACAAACAGCGAGCAGGCGAGGGCAGAGGTAGTTCAGTCAGAATTGTAGGAAGTTATCTGATTGTCCAAAGGTCCCCGTTTTGGCTGCAGCTGCTTCAGCCAGCTGGAGTCTGTGGCTGGTTCCTCTCTGCAGGTTCTTCCCAAGGCCATGTGGCTAGAGGGAGCAGACACACCCTAGGTCTTACTCTGCCACAGACTGGATGCAGGGAGTTTTAAATGCAGATTACCTCAGCTGCAATGGATGCTCTATCTACAGAGAAAAGATGGATTTTTCCCTGAGACTTGAAATGACTCTTAAAAGTCCAGAGACTCTTTTCCAGATAGCAGAAGGGACAGGGAAGACCATGTTGCCAACAGAGGACGGGTGATGATGAGACATGGAGAGGAGGCCAGTACTAAATGAGCAGGAAAGGCAAAGTCCATGAGTGAAGCTGGAATGAATCATGGAAGGTTTGAAAAACCAAAGGTCGTTGGGAAATAAATGTTCGCATCGCCTCTGCCCCAGTGAAATCTTTTGGAAAATAAGACTAGCTGTAGCATCAGTATGACTCATAAAGATGTCCATTTGCAGCCTTCAGTGTCCTTTTTTGCTCATCTAGTTCATCATTTTGTTGCTGAGTCACCCAGGCCCTCTCAGGTTTGCTTTTACACCCTGATAGCTCAGTCTGAGACTTTAATGCCATGGCTGTTTCCAGGCCATGGTTACTTTTCCAGTAGAGGGAGACTGGGCTCAGAGAAGTGGGGAGTGGGGTGTGAGCTTAGATGCCCTCATTGCAGTGGAAGAAGATGCCCTTCATTATGAGAAATAAGAATTACTGATAAGGAAACTGACTCAAACATGGTGGCACTGGCTGATTCTGGAGCTGAGGTAGGTGCAGCATTACTTGTATTCCTGGCTTCTGTTAGTTAAATAGCTGGTTTCGCATTTTTCTTAGTATGTTCCGCTGAAAGGGTCACACCGATTCGTACTTCAGTAGCTGCTTGAGGCTTACAGTCAGCATCAGGGTCCCATTGTGCTGTAGACGCAAAGCGTGCCAGGCCTTGCGGTGAAGAGTTCGTAGCCCAGTCTGGTACCAAGATGTCAGTGCTAATCCGTGTTTTCGATTCTGTAATAACTTCATTTTTATTAGTGTTGGTAGTGGTCCGACATGGTACCTTTTAGAGACCCCGAGTGACCGAGCTGTAACTACAGAGCTCTTGTTAGAGACAATGAATCATAGAAATTGGATGTGGGGAAGGTTGGCAGAGAAGACCTAAGGGGTGGCTTGAGCTTGCACTCAGGCTGTTCCTTAAACGTGACCAGGCTCTGAGGAAGGATGTTCCAATGGCTGATGCGCTGGCCTGGGATTTGTGAAATCAAAGTTTCAAGTCTGATCCGCCCCAGATTGTGTGACTTTCTGAAGTCACTGAAGTACATTCCACTCTATAGACTGGGGATAATAGCACTTGCTTACATCACAGGGAGGATGTTGTAAGGATAAATACACTAAAGATTATGATATGATCCAGTGCTGTTGTAATAGACCGTGTGGGTACCTACGACAGCGAAAGGGTTTTAGTCCTGCATGCCAGCAATCTGACTTTGTTGCTTTTGTTCCATACTTTACATCCTCAAAGCTGGTGATCTTGATCATTCTGCACCTTTACAAACGTCTGGTCAGGTTAAACTGATCCACAGAACAAATGTAAACTAAATTATTTTTATTGGTAGCCACCGCTACTTTACTTTGGCTCTGGCTGTCCATTTTGAAAGATGCATCCCAACAATTACTGACTCATTCCAGTCAGTCATGCACTTTCCCATGCTGCTGCAATCCTGCTTTCCTGTCTTTGCTACCAGCATGTCCCTTCCTTTCTTTAAAGGCACAGCACTGGATCATCACTCACAAGTTGCTCTTGTGAAAACTTGAATCAAATGTTGGATGCATCTCGAGCCCTTTGAGGGATCTAAAGGTGAGAACCTCCAGCAAGTGGGAGGAAGAAACAAAAAGCTTTAACATAAGCATATCTGTTGAAATCTGTGGGTGTACTGTGAAGGGAAACCATGCTATTTTAGGATTTCTGCAGTATTGCTGGTTTTAATTGTAAGGAATCCAAGCTCTCATTTTAATCTTCAGCATTTGTAGCACACCCTCCCCTATGAGTCCAATACCTGAGTCATGGACATGTTGGCTATACATGAATTCAATTTCATCTCTTCAAATTAGGGGGAGTGGTCCTGCTTTTTAGCAGGGGGTTGGACTAGATGACCTCGTGAGGTCCCTTCCAACCCCATTATTCTATGATTCTATGAAATTGTCTGACGAAGTGGGATTTTCTCCCACGAAAGCTCATGCTATAAATAAATCTGTTAGTCTTTAAAAGTGCCACAGGACTCTGTTTTTCTTGTTACCCTAGTCTTTCAGACTAGTACTGTAGCTGTTTCTGGTGACAAAAGGTGTGTCTATGCCTTCTCCGTTCACCATTTATGTTTATGTCAAAGGCAGAATGGGACCACTTAAATTAGAGACTCATCTGAACTGAACACCATGTGGTTTGGGGATGTTACAATTTGGATATATTCTCTTCACTTGTGGCGGCAAATTTGGTGCTAGTGGATTGATTCTTCAGGATCAATTGAATGGAAGTGGAGACCTGATCAATCGATTTGAAAGTCAACCGAATAAATCCACCCCCAGAAAAAGATTAATGCTGCATCAACAGGAGATACCTAGTTTGCGCATCCCCCGTCAACTGCCACCAAATTTCATGGCAAGTGTAGACCAAACCTAACTGAAATGCAGTCCTCAGGTGTAGCAATCTAAGGACAGTCTGATCCCAAGTGGGGGCAGAACGGTGCTGGCTTCTGCACTGATTAGACAATCATATTTGCAAGTGCACCCCCACTTGTGTTCCTCAGTTTATCCAGGGAAAGTCTCCTTTAGCCACTCGTTTTTCAGAACTCCTTCTTCCTGTCTTACTAACAGCAGAAGATTGGCATATTTTTGCTTAATATTCCAAATAAAATGTGTTGCCTTAAGGGTGCGAGGTGCAAACATCTTTAAAATAAATAATAAACCTTGGGCTTGTTTTGTTTTGTTTTTTAGGGTGCTCTGTCTACAAAGAGTGTCAATTTTTTTTTCCAGAAACAAGCTTCTAAGCGTGGCTCCTGTGGTTTGTTTTTGTTTTTCTTTTTTCTATTAGAAGAGTTAGGTCTTATCTTGGGCACTGTTGAAATCAGATGTTTGCTTAATTTTCTTTTGCATTCCCCATTTATATATAGGGGACCAAAGAGTGTGACTGAAGAAAATTGTAGACTTTCATTTCTGATGGGGAAAAATTAGATTTCGTTATACATCTGTTTAACGGTGGTGATGGCTTATCTTGCATTTCCAAGCTTGTCCTGAGTCTACAGGTCGCAGCACCTACTGCAAAAATAGAATTCAAAGACCTGAGCAAAGCAGTTGGGGAGCTTCCATCTCTGTTTGTAAGATGCATATTTGCAATTCCCTTCTGTCTGTCTCAGCAAAAGCTTCTGAAGATTGCCTGGGGCAGTTGTCATTTCAAAGATCAGGTGATGCCATTTGGACTTGCTTTTGTCCCAAGACTGTTCACCAAATTGGTGTTCACGCTTTGAGTAGAACCTAAGTGAATCCCGTTACCAGTATGCTGGTATCTAAAAGCAGCCATGCCTGCTCTCTATCTTACCAAAAACTGTGTCTACAAGGCGTCACTGTTCAAACATGAAAATTCATGTGCATGATCTTGACCATTCTGAAAGGGCTGATTTGACCAGGGAATTTTGTAAACAGGATGAAACTAGACTTGAGGGAAGTCTAGAGGAAGGCAATACTGAAAATATAGAGCCAAATCTTTCTCAACTGAATGAAAACAAGATACATATGGAGCCAATGTTGGATCGGGCAGATACATTGCCTGTATTGAACTGCGTAGTTGCAGAACCTAAACTTAAACAAATTCAGCTTAATAGCAGAGAAGACTCTCAAACAAGAAGAGAGAGAGTACAAAAAGGAAAATTGGAAGGAACTAAAAAGTCTTCCAGAACAAGACCAAAACAGAGAAGCCAGGCTAAACAAAATTCCAAAGAGAAACTGGACTTATCAGCTGGCTCCCGTAAAGCTTACGACTTTCGGTTTGAGGAGAATGTCCATCTCACACCTTTCCGACAAAACAAGTAGTCCCTGCAGCAATCATCCCTTAAACCTCCATGTAGATCCTTAAGTAATAGCTTGGGGAAACTGAGGCACACGCAGTAGTCAGAGAAAACATTAAGAACACTCCCACTTCATCACAAACATCAGCTGGATTTTGCAGGTGATCTGGCTTCCCGAATCCTATGGCAAAGGTTGCAGGCTTGGGGGATGGGAGGAAGAGTTTTTCAGTGGTTTTTATCTGGTGCTGTTAGATTATTCAAATTGTTCTCAATGGAAGCCAGTTTTTCTAGATTCCTCTGTTGCCTTCCTTGTATCAAAGCAAGGAATTCCTGTTCAACTAAAGTTTTGTGGCATTGCTAGGATCACTACTGCATTTGTAGCCTTGAAGTATTCCAGAAACTGGTCCTGTGAGTTGCCTCTTGAGGACCTGTTGGAGCTTTGTCTATGCGGATTTTTTTTCCTAACCCTTGCACTAGTGTAGCTTCAGCCCCTGGTGTTTCTGTCACTTTCTAGGCCAGGTCTGAGCATGTTTGGGTGACACCATGGTTAAAATCACTGCTGGCTGTTCAAGTGAATTAATCAGTGCAGTGATCAATAGCTGATATCAACTGCATTTGAGAGTGGTCTTGTTAGATATGGCATGAGCCTGCCAGTGAAAATCTCTGAACTCTTGTTGTTCACTTGATATGATACAGTGAGAGCAGCTTGTGTCTGGATAGCTCCTGAGATGAGAAATTCACTCTAGCAGGGTAGATTTGGCTAAACTGCCTTGTCTGAAATATGAACATTTAGGGCCTTTGCTAAAGTTGACACGATCTCTTGTCAGATGTCTTTTCCACCCCAAAATGAGTAATCTTGGAATCTCTTTCTTGCAGTGCACTCCTTTTGACGTATCCCAGTGTTGAGTGCTTTTCAGGGTTACTGGTGGCTAGCAGAACGGCTGATACTTCTTTCCACTGGCAACAACTTGCAGTGACTACTGACATGTGCTGGGTTAGAATGGGAACAATTGACACACGCTGGTGATTGAGGGAAATCTCCGTGTTCCATGAACTAATTCTGTGAGCCACTCAGAATTTTGCATTTTGTCTAGTAGCCTTCAGATGAGCCTGCAGTGAAGGGCATCATCAGAGTTAAACTGCAAGGAGGAGGAGTTTGAAGTTCCTAACCAGAGTAAAAGGAGCTATGACCTAGTGCAGTGGTTCTCAACTTTTTGTGGGTTGTAACATGTTTGGCGACATGTTGCGTCCCTAAATGACACACCACTGCCCAATCCAGCCATCTCCCTGCCTCTCTGTGACATACTTACTGCTGTGTGGTGACACAGTAATGTGTCCTGGCACAGTAGTTGAGAACTGCTGACTTAGGGTTTAGATTATTACTGAAGCAGAGATTCTAATAGTATGTATTAAGGGGCAAAACATCATATTAGCCCAGAGTTAAGGTTGTCCAGTGATAGCCCATGTCCTTCCAGCATGTCAAGTTCAGTAAAACTCAAACTTCTGAAAACCAGTAAACAGAGTTAAGATAAATGCCCACTCAGTCATAACTCCATCACTGTGGAGCTGGCACTAATGACTGGGAATTATCTGCGTGCACTCCAGATGCAGCTATATGGTGGAAGAATAAGTAGTAGCGGCTTAGAACAGCTGTGCTTGTGATCGGAAGAAATCTGTGTCTGAGCACTTGTCCCCCACCCATGTGGGTTTCCACAGGAAACAGGTACATGTGTACCTTGGAAATTCTACTTTGAATCATTTTGATGCACAATTGAGTAGGTTTTGTCAGTAGCAGGCCATGGGGGTGGTCTTGCAATGGATACAGTCTTTAGTGAGGGGGGTTGAGTGATGTCTGAATTTAATGATGGAGGGGGGGAAAGTGTAGGCTTAAGTGGTATCCTGAGTGTCTGTGGGAAGGGGTTGTAGAAAGGCATGAAGTGACTGTTAAATTTCACAAGTGTGGTATTATGGTTAGTACCTGTTGATGACAGCGCCATGTGGGGTGTTCAGGCTGTGGAGCTGTTGGGGCACCAGTCTAAGAGAGCAGCAGGGTTATGATTGTGTGAATGTTTACCTTGACTCTGAATTTCTGAGTTTTCAAGGGTTGAGTGTTGGTGAGCACTACGTTCCAGAAGGGCACAAGCTGTTGGCAGGCAACAGTAACTCTGCATTTACTCAGCTTTTTGCCATTTAATTTCCTACTGTTTTTATCAAACATTTCTGGTTATAGGAGTTAATGGTCATTTAGGCAACTATATTTCTCACATGCATTTGAAGTTGATATGTTACTGTGGTTAGGTAGTAATCAAAAGGTGTATAGTGCAGTTCATCATTATTCCCATTTTACAGATGGGAAACGGGCAAGCAGAAACATGACTTCCCCAAGGTCACCCAGCAGGCCAGAGGAAGAGCTAGAATTTTCCCAATTTCACTTTTTTCCCACTAGGCTACATTGCTGTCATGTGGTTCCCCAGTTCTCCTCCTACTCCGCTCCTTCCTCTCCCCCCCCCCCCCCGCCACCATACAATTTGTTACAGTGGAATGTGGTAACAGGAATGCTTTGAAATAGCTGAAATGTGGAGTTGCTAACAGCTGGTGAGAAAAATCTCATCCATGGTCTGTTCCAAAACTTTGACAGCTTTATTACGTGGTTGTTACAGTAACTTTAGGAGGGTGACAGAAGACTGTGTCATTTCTTCCCTTATCCCCCCATTCCCTGCAACATGTACCCCCACTTCAACATTTCCAGCTCCCCTGTCCCATTAAGCCATTAATTGGCATGGTAGAAACCATTAACACGTAAGCCATGTTCTTTGGTGTGTCCTGCTCCCTGCTGCTGCATACACATATCATGGGCAGCAGCTTACCAGAAGGCCTATGCTACCTTAGTTATGTAGCTTGAGCTTCCCACTGAGTTGGACCCCTCCTTCCCACCCCTATACCCTACTGGGACTGCTGCAGTCAAGCTGTCCCAGCCATGGCCCAGGTCTGTCCAGTCCACCCTCCTCCAAACTGGGCCCTTCTTCCAGACATTCTGGACTGCTCAGCCGCCACTCACAGGGACGATGTTCGTCTTAGCTCTTCGTTTTCTGGATTGCAGATGTTTTAAATCTGTTATCTTCAGTCGCTCTACCTCAAATCCCAGCTCACACAGAGGGGCAGGGAGAGGGGCTCAGAAACTCCAAGATGATCAGATCCCAGAGCACATGGCAGGCAGGGAGAAAGGCTCAGATTCCTGCACAGTGGTGGGGCTCCCTCATAGCCCAGCACATGCAGAGAAGAGACAGATTCGTGGCAGGCACCCTACTCACTCCTTAAAGCCCAACTTTGTCTGCTGTCCCACATATTCTCCAACCCCTTTCCTCTTCTCCACTTCCATGCCCCCAATCCCTCTTTTCTCCCTTACAACGTATTCCCATTCACCTTCCTCCTCATAATACCCCCATCCCTCACTGCAGACTCAAACCTCTCTTCTTCTATTACTACCGGTTCTAATCACCCCAGGAGTAAACATTTGTTTGTCTAATTTATTAGATGACCTTTATATTAACTTCGCTTTGTCTTTCTGTATTACCTCTGCTTTCCCACCTTTCTCCAGCAGATGGCATAATGTTTATAGGTTTTAATGGCAACCTGCACCGAGTAGAAAGCCTTCCAGGCATCTTTCCCTGTGGCACAGGGGTTAGGGCAGGAGCCTGGGAACCCACTAGTCACTGGTTTGAATCCCACCTGGGGCTGAAAAGCTGCTGTTCATAGGTTTTGATTAGATCTACTTTTAGTCTTGATTGAAAAATAATATTAAAAAACCAAGTTTTTTTTAGAACAGACGACCTTAAAACCAACACACTAAAAGGGACAAAACAAGTGCAGAAGTCATTCAGATTGGCTAGATTTCTTGTATGAAGCCTTTTAAGCACCGTGAATGCATTTATTTGCAAAAGGTCGGCTGGCCAGTGTAGCCAGAATGACTTCTGTACTTGTTTTGTCCCTTTTAGTGAGTTGGTTTTAAGGTTGTCTGTTCTAAAAAACTTTTTTTTAATGTATATTTTTTTCTTTTCAAAATTAGTTTCGGCACCTGAATATTCTCCTGTGCTTAGATTATAGTTCTCCTAAATGAACAAATAAAATCCGCCTCCAAAGGTTTTTTCCAAAATGCTTACAGTTCATCTACCCAGGATGGATTTCAAACTTCAGAATTGCTGGAAACTGTGGATTTAATGAAATGCTGTTTTTGTTTTTTTTACTTTTCTGGGCACTGTATTTCAGGAAAGTATTGCTCAAATGATCCTACATTTGGATTGGCGACACTACCCTGTGCTCCTCAGAGGCATAATAAAGTTCAAGACATTCGATGTCAACACATCTTCATGAATTGTTGGGCATTAAGGTTGTGTCTCTGCTCCAGTGGCACAGTTACCATTCTGAAGTTGTGCTGATGGACTTTTCCTATACCAATATTTTCCTGTCGCTATATTAATACAGTCTTTCTGAGAGGCAGTAGCTAGGTCGATGGAATCCTTCCAGAGACGTTAACAACAGAAGAGCCCTGCCAGTCGACTCAGCCCAGTCAAGACAGCGCAGTAAGTAGAAGTAAGTAAGTTGGCGGGAGATGTGCAATCTGTGTGCTACAGATTTCATATCTCCCATTAACTTAGTTACTCTTACTTACCGCGGTGTCTTCACTCAGCTGCGTCGGCTTGAAGGGCTCTCCTGTTGACGCAGCGTTATTCCACCTGGAGCGGTAGAGTTACTGAGTCGACCAGAGAGCACTTGTGGGATCGATTGATCGGGTCTACACTGGGTGCTCAATTGATCCTGCATCGACGCAGTATTTTCAGCATAGACAAGGCCTAAGATACCCTCATGGGACCTTCAGATCTCAGCTCATATGGTGGGAATAAAGATGGGCTGTCAATCTCCCAGATAGGAAAGTTCCCTTCAGAACCTGGGGTCATGGGGGGCGCAAGGAAGAGGGACATCTCCACCATATCGCTGGGCAGAGTGGCCCCAGATTGTGGCATGCACATGGAATGAGTCTATGGAGTTGACAGGTGCCCCTTTCCTGTTCTCCCCATCACTCACTCCCATGTCACCCTTCTGTTCATCACCTTCTCTTCCACTACGCCTTTGCTTGTGTAGTTTATTTTCTTTTCAAAACATCATTTCAGTGCCTTCTGAATATTGTGCTGTATTTGGATATTTCTGCAAAATAAAAATCTCCCTTTGATAGTGACAGATTGGCGCAACATGCCTGCTGGGTTAACCTCTGCCCTGGATTAGATTTGAGCTCTGTGCCTGGGGTGCTGCTCAGGTTTAATGAGTGTAACAGAGCCCCCAGGTCCTGTGAGATGGCTTGTTTTTCAGTTAGCATCTCTTGGCACTTGGCTCAGTGTAATGCATGGGGGTAACCCTTGAGTATTTGAAACACTATTGCAGTTATTGGAGTCCTGATTTGCTCACTATCTGTGAACAATGCCAGAATGTGTCAGTTTAAAGATTTAAGCTGCCTCCCTCCCAGGGCTGTTGCTTGGGAACCCCTTGATCAAATGCCCCCAAATTTAGATCACTGACCCATGCCCTCATGAGATGCACTAAATTTTAAGGCAATCTGATTGACTATACATAGCTCTGCTCTAATTTGTCTTTGTAGAAGGGTAACTGAAGAGCTGGGATAACACTGTTTCCTTTTTTGTTGCTTAATGATGTGAACAACCAGAACATTTCTTCTAATTTTCAGCTTTGTTTGAAAGTCATAACATGGCTCCCAGGGACACCAAATTAGAATCTTTTGTTACTCTAATGTGAGAATCCAGGAAATTAACATTGAATCAAGCTGATGGTGGGCTTTTTTTACATTTACGTCATTGAGGAAGCAAGGGGCCTTCATAAAAATTGTCATCTGATCTGGAATTGCGGAATTGCGGAATTGCGTTCATGCACAGATAAAGAGAAAAAACCAACAGAGGGGATTGTTTTTTACTGTCACATCTGAAACAACTTAGCATTTTTTGGGATGTGTTGCTAATGTAAAGTATTCACCAATTACAGGAATTGGCAACTCGAAAGATAAGATTGAGCCATTTAAAAAAATTCCTTCAATAGCCAAGCGTTTTGAGAGCCTCAATGGGTGTAGCCTCCTGTTGGGAGGAGCTGGGCCAGGGAGCCTGCCGCAGGGTCCCCTGATGGGTAGGGGGGAGCCCGGAACCAGGAGCAGGGTCCCCCAGTGTGGGAGGGAGCCCAGAGCCTGGCGCAGGCTGCTGGCAGAGTCCCCCAGTGGTGGGGAGAGGGTGGGAGCCCAGAGCCATAAGGGGGCAGCCAAAGAGCCGCAGGCTGCCGACCCCATACTTATTACTATTCCACCTATGATCCTATCCTGATTAGAGGAAGTTGCCATTTCACTTCGGTAAGTCTGCAAGGTTGAAGTGTGGTGTATTAAGCGAGGATCCTGCATTAAATCTAGACTTCTTTCATTTTTGGTGTATTTTTGTATCTGTTTGAAGAACTTTGTGTGAAAATACATAAAACCAAAGTATTAACTTTATTAAAAGCTTAGCTTAAAACTTCACACCAGTTTAAGCAGTACAATTAATTGGTGCCAGTTGCATGCATCCACATTAGCACAGTATTTGCAAAAATTCTGCTTAATTAAGTCATTGACCGTCGCTGCCATTTAATACACGTGGATTAAATTCATTTCTTTGACAACCTGGCAGCCTTCATGATCAGAATATTCAGAATTGCACCCTTAAATTTGATGTTCTTACTCCTTTCTACATGATAAACACTACATCATATGAATATGTATTTTTTGGCTCTGTGCCTCTGCACGGCATGTTTGTCTGCTTCTTGCACCTCTCTTTGCATTTTCTTCCACTCTTTCTCCTGTATGTGGAATGCCACCCCTCTCCTTCCAGATCACTTGTCAAAAGCCATTTATTGTCATGCCTACAAGAAATTGAACTAGAAAATGGCTCTCAAGGGCCTGTGCCATAGACACTTTATATAAAAATATCCAGCTGCTGAATCGCTCTGAACTTCCTGTGTTCTTAATCTGGGAGCTCTCTGGGGCAGAGTGTCTAACATGCTGTGAACACCAGCATAATCTAACAGAACGGTATTGTAGCATAAAGTTAGACACCAGTCATGCAACCTTTTGAAGACATTACTCTGATGCATGTCACTGCTTGAAGAATGCTTGATTGACTCCTACCCACAGAACAGGCATCAACAGAGGCAAGGTTCCTCTCACAACCCATCAGTACGCTTAAACTTTGAAGCATCCTTTGGGAGTTGTTTCCTTTGCTGATCTCCTGAGCTCACCAGTGAGGAAGGTAACTTTTGATTTGGAGGCCTGTCAGCTTGGAGCTGGATCGGACTCACCTAATTTATTTAACTGGAACTGAAATGGTAAAGTTTTAGTAGCTGTGCCTGGTTTGAGCCTGAGCCAATGATCTTGGGAGGAAAGCTTCTACCATCCCACTGGCAGTCTTCTGAGCTGTATACCCTCTTAGCTGTTCCTATTCTGATCTAAGTTTTACAGTTAGAGTGCTGCACCTCCCTGCCAGCACACTTGACGATAAATTTATAGTGTAAATACCAAAATTGCTCTTCTCGGTATTTAGAAATCTTCAGTTTAAACACACATCTCTCATCAATGGTGGCATCTTATTGTCTGTTTAGTAACTGTCCTTTTGATTTTTCTATTGTGCAGCAATATTTTAATGGAGGGAAGTAGAAGGACTGCATTACCATGGTAGCTTTCCAGTTTAGGGAGCAGTAACACTCGGACCACACGTTATGGTATACTGAGTATTATGTTTCAAGGGGATCGATTACACAGTAAGCCTCTGATTACTATTTGATTAAACGTCAGTGACACCAGCAGTCACTGATACGAAAATATTGTTGGTACAAAGGATACTGGACATATGGAGTTCAAATGCTCTTACATGTTGCTACGAAAACCCCATCATACTCCTGTAAACCTCTAACAAAAGAGGAAGTCAGATTTGGTGACTGCAGATGATGAATCAACAGGCAGTGGTGGCACGAGGCATGTAACTGGTTTTGTCACTTCTAGTGTGCAAGTGTTCAGATTGCCTTTGTTAGTGCCCACAATCTCCGGGGAAATGAAACTCTGCAAAGGAGAAATGTTTAAGGTTTTTGAAAACATTTGAAACATTTCTGCCCTGGAATAGAATGAATCTTCGTTGTTATTATGCCATGGCTCGAAGGCAGAATTTAGTATGGAAAGGGCAAAGATAAAAACAATGAATATCTTTTAAAGCAACAGAAGAGAAATTTTCTAGGGGGGCTTTCACTATAACTGTCTCGAATTGCTTACAGTGGGCTGTAACTCCTGTTACTACTATGTTGAGATGATGTTTTGGGGAGCACCCCAATCAGTAAGGCATTCTGTTGTTGCCTACCCTGTAACCTTAAGAAGCCCTTGTGATGTGCCGCTGTGGTTCAAATCCCTGAGACCAATAGCCAGACCACAAATGTCAGGTCTCACCCTGGCACTCACCAGCCCAGTTATTCTTTGTAGGGCGAATCCTGCAACCCTTCCAGTCATGAGTCTTCCCAAATATGCCCTCCCCAATTCCAGACACTTGGACTGTTCCCCTCTGGTTTGTCGTTTCCAAAGGAGTGACACCAGCTCACTTTGGTATATGCATTCCATACACTTTTATACACCAGAGACTTGTTTGGGATAAAAATGAAAAAAAGATGATTTAGTAGGAAGGACCATGGAGTCGAAGATGATCTAGTAACAAAGTGCAAATGTTCACAAGTTACACAGAAAGTGAATAGATGCAACTTCAGACTTCACTCGTTCATATTAGCTAAAATCACTTTTCTCATGATAAAAACAAACAAGAAGTCCTGTGGCACTTTTAAAGACTAACAAATGTATTTATCACATGAGCTTTCGTGGGAGAAAATCCCACTTTGTCAGATGCTTTGAAGATGGGGAACTTACAGCTTGCAGCTCATGTGATAAATAAATTTGTTAGTCTTTAAAAGTGCCACAGGACTCCTTATTTGTTTTGCTGAACTAGACTAACACAGCTACCCATTTGGAACTTTTCTCATGATAGTTACCTGTTGCCTTCAAAGAGTTTTCCCACAATCTCCTCCCCACCCCCGGTGATAAGAGGGCTCCAGTATTCCCAGACAGCTTCCTGCCTTGAGACTGTCCCCCAAGTTCCAGATGATAAATTCTTTGTTCCATGTCTGCTTTCAAAAGGCCTTTTCCTTTTCTTTTTCTTCTTTTCTTTCAGTCTGCAGAGACTCATGTTTAATCAGCGTGGGGAAACTTTCCCTTGACTTAACTTTAAATTGAAAGCTAACATCTCTATTTCTCTTCATTAACGCTAACGGTCCACCCTTTTCTTTTCCTGGGCCGGACAGTGGAGAGTCACTTGAAGCCTATTTCATGTTGACAGCTTGTTTGGGAGATGCCTTTCCTTGTTTGCCGGCCTGCTCTGAGGTGGAGCTGAATGAAGTCTCACTACAGGTTGTGAGCAGAGTTTTCTATGCTCACAGATACGTAAATTTATAACCACAGTCTATATATATATCTCATAGTGACCGTCAAGTTCAGAGCATTGCAAGCTTTCACAAAAGGCCATACTTGATTTACTTTTATAGTGTAGTAGCAGTATGCAATCAATTGGTTGGGAATTTAAACTCTCTGTTCTCCCCTTGGGCTGGCTGGAGCCTGATTTTCATAGTCTCCGGTACACATGACAGCTCTGATGGAGCTGGGTGCAGGTGCTTACTTTATCTGTTAGATGTAATGTCCCAAACCCTTAAACTTGAGGTGCCAAGGGAAATGCAGACAGGTTGATGTGAACTCATCACTTTTTAGTGCCTCCCAGCTTAATGCTGCTTTCCATCTGGCCCTTTGCTTGAAGAGGAGGTCAGCACTTGAGGGAAACAGCTTAATGTGGGAGCTTCTGCTAAAAGGATCATGAGCAAGCCTTATAGTCGACCTCTATACAGGTTGTCCAAAAATGAGTAACTAGCCATGGGCTCACCAGGCAGTACCAGACAGTATTGTGCAAGATTGCAGACTTGTGCACTTGCTTGGGTGAGCAGCTGTCCCGATTTTATAGGGATAGTCCTGATATTTGGGGCTTTTTGTCTTACATAGGTACCTGTTACCTCCAACCCCAGTCCCGATTTTTTACACTTATCTGGTCACCCTAGTACAAGCACCATGGCGTAAAACTGATCATGATCAGTTGGAAACCAAGTAACTAAGGGTAGCTAGAAGAAACCAAAAAAATTCATACTATTAATAGAAATTATGTGTTTTCTGTTAATATTTTGCTATGCTTGATATCTTAATGAGTCGCTCATTTATATTATAAGACTGTTGGATCTGTTTGTGGTATAATGACATGAGCATTTAAAAGAACGATTTATGTAGCTGCATTCAAAATTAGCAGTAAACTTGTGGGTTTGCAGGACAACAGAGTCTGTTCACATTCTATTGAACTTAATACCTTTTAGGCATGGGATTCAAGACCTGAATTATTCTTCTTACTCTTCACCTTCTCACACCCAGGCAACCTTTTTGTCCTCACAAGAGGAAGAAAAGCGTCAGTGTGGGTGATTACAACTTTTCTAGGAAGCTGCTGCAATGAGAAGGCGTTTTTTTTCATAGTTGTTTGACTTGGAAGTTCATCATGTGCTATAATTCTGCACATCTTCTAGGCTGGATGTTAAGTTTTATATAGTAGGAGCTCTTACCTCATTCTTCCTTTTTTCTGGAAGTGGCGCTCATTTCAGAGAGGAAAATATAACAGTTGTGCTACAGCCACTTTACATAAATAGCAGATCAGCATTGCCAATAGACCACCTCTCTATAATGAGCTTTAATTACTCTTGATCTATTTATGTATTTAATATATTTATGTACTGCCATACATATTCAAAGCACTTTTCAAATAACCAATTAGCTGTTTAAAAATAATACAAAACATTAGTTTTATGAATGATTAGCTGCTCTTCAAGGACTCCTTGTGGATTTTTGCTCTGTGTAGCATATGTTCTAAATTCAGTATCTGACCAGTGTAACCCTTATGTAATGTGTACTTCAAAAAAAAATTGATTCACCTTCATCAATTTTAGCTGCCATCTCCTTATATTGTAACTGCCATCTCTCATATATAGGACCTAACTTAAAGTTTGAACAATATTGTCATTTAAAGGTTAATGTCAGTCATATCTTCTGATTTTGGTTGGGCTCACAGCTCAAGGTAAAACAAACAAGGAGTCTTGTGGCCCTTATAAAGAATAACAAATTTATTTATCGCATGCGCTTTGTAGGAGAAAATCCTATTTTGTCAGACACTTGAAGATGAGGAACTTACAGAATGGGAAGAAAATAAATGAAGGGAAGTGTAAGTCAGGATCAGGTCAAACTGTTTCAGCAAATCAAAGCAGTTGCTTACATTCAAACAAGTATGGACAACATATTAGAAGGTGGGGGGGGTGGAGATAGAGAGAAGAGGTAGAGAGAAGGCAAACTCACCTATTGTAGAAAGACAACAGAGTCCTGTGGCACTTTTAAAGACTAACAGATTTATGTCCCTATTTAAGCCCAAGGCAACAGTTTCAAATCTGCATAAGAATTCCAACTCTGCAGTTTCTCTTTGCAGCTTTGATTTGTAATCAATTTGCTTAAGAACGGCAATTTACGTATTTTCTATGGCGTTCTAAGCATTAGTGTCCCTTTCCACTGCCAACACGTTTTAGCTTTTTATTGGGACGCTGTTTTGGGACACTGTGATTTCCTTAGAGGAGAACTGGAATAGAGTAACAAGAACTCCTCCAGCTTTTTAGCAATATAACAATAATTTCAGTAAACTTGCTTAAAAATCTTCTCTTTGGGAGTGCTATCTGAATAAACTTGACCCCAAAATAAAGATTTTAGTGAAAAACTATTTTACATCATCTGCAAAGTCAGCAAATACTTCAATTTATTTTTTTCATTTTAATTTTAAAAAAGAGCTTTCAAGCAATTCTTCCCCTGCAGTGTTTGCAAAAGAAATCTTGCAGCAGTGTGCTAGGGCATGAAAATTGAAATGAAATTAACAAGAAACTGTAAACTGAAATAAAAATAAGAGCTAGTTCTAATTATTTGTGGAATTCTGAACATATTAGGACCTCTGAGTGTGAATGTAATAAGTATAAATAATTCATCTTCCATGTTTTTGGTATAAATGCAAAGTATAAAGGGTGGGATTTTTTTTTTTTTTTTTTTTTTTTTTTAAAGTGCTCACTGTTGAGCCAAATTCTACTCTCATTGAAAAGGGCTTTGGCAGTTTTCCACAAGCTAAAATAGGAGCAAAGCTCAGCCAGTGCTGCAAGCATTTGAAAATCTTATCCAAACCATATCAAATGCGGCAATTCTGACAGTTTGTCCTAATATAGCTAAAGAAACTTTTTAAAAAGACCTGGATAAAACATTATAGACAAATGGAGACTGTTTCTGACTATGAGCATAAAATAAGTACTAAACATGTTGACCCTTTGGACGCCTGGTTGCCACCCAGTGCAATTTAAATGTAGTTGTACTTGACATCCATTAGGACACTTGAATGACAATCCAAAATTGATGACTTTGCAATTTCACCAGTCTTGGGAACTTTGAATCAGCATGTACGTGTCCACACCGAGCTTGAATTAACTCTCATTCACAGCTCCATTGGGAATGTAAAATCCATTTTTAAACTTTCCCTAACAAAATTGCTTAGAAGCCTCTTGCATTTGCATCTTTCAGTGTCAAGGTGTCTGCAGTAATGGAATTAAATAGAGGATTTATTCAGTGAGGGAAAGCTTGTATTTTAAGTCAGGTCACTTAAACCGACATATGCTGCTGTTCAAGTAAGGGCAGGTTTTCTTCACCAGCACTTTTTTCAGAGCATTAGACTGATGCAGAGAGCAATATTCCTAGACAAGATTTCATCAGGCTTTTTTCCCAGAAAAGTTCCTATCTCAATCTGTGACTCTTTGTCTAGTATGAATTCTATTTGTCCTCTAAATTAGGAATTTAATATTCTAGGTAATAAAAACCAATCTGGAAATGAGACATTCTCCTTCGAGAGCAGTCCCAGTGGGTGCTCCACAGAAGGTATGCTGGCGCATGCTGCGTCACAGTGCGGAGATTCTTTTAGTAGTGGCAGTTGGAGCCAAGCATGCGAGACGGCTGTCTCGCGTCGTCCTTCAGCGCTTGATTACACGAGCGCAGCTCCAAACCGCTCCATTCCTTTCTCTACCACTGGTCAGTCACACAATGGAGAAATCGCGCTTCTCAGAGCCAAGCCGTCCCCAGCTCTTCAAAAAAAACGTTTCTGCCTCTTTTCTCAATTCACTTACTTTTCTTTTCTCCTCTTAGTCTACTAAAAAAAAAGGCAAAAAACCCCCCCGACAAGCCGAACCGTTTTTTTTCTTTCAACTGTCAAAGATACCGGGTTCACCCAGCTTCAAGAGATGCGAAAAATGTTGGGATACCATACCGGCTTCCGACGGACATGCCATCTGCATAAGATGTCTAGGTGAGGGACACATTTCTGAAAAGTGCCCTCACTGCCAAAACTTGAGTGCAAGAGCCAAAAAAGACAGATTTGAGGCTCAAGCTCCTGCTTATGGAAAAGTCTCTGAGACTGGCGTCTGACCCCGGTCAGAGACAAGCAGTTTCACCGAAGCCTCAGGCGGTAAAGAGACAGTTAACCCCGCCACAAGAGGCAACAAAGAAAAAGAGACAGAGGTCTGCCTCGCCGCAAGATTTCCGTACCAAAGAGGCTCTAGGTCCCTCCAGTACGAGGAGCGTCCAACAAGATAAGAATCCAACGGCCAGGACTGACAACAATCAAACAGCATCTCACACCCTGGCACTGAATAGCTCTTCGGCATCGGTTAAGCCCCCAGCTCTGCCGGCACCTATATTAGACCCCTTGGCACCGCAACTACAGACTGTCCAATTAACTCCCATACAACTGGAGGCTAGGGGCAAGGAATCAGGGTCACGATCCCAGTGCAATACAGCGGTACCGCAGCACCCTGCAGCCAAAATAACATCGTCACCGACTACTTCACGCAAGCGATTGGAAAAGAGAAAACACATTGACAAGAGTGGCGAACATGGGTCTCCCACTCACAGCAAATTAATCAGGATGGGGAGGGATCCCCAGCAGAATTCTTTGACTGTGCAGGGACTTCTCCTCACCCAGACTCAAGTGAAGAAGAGGGAGACGAGCAGTTTCAGATGCATCACTCGTACCCTCACCTATTTTATATCTATTTTACTTTCACCTCCTCATGATAGCTCATCAGTCACGGAGGAAATCACACCATCCACATCAGCATCAGAGGAAACCAAACAATTTCAAGAATTGTTCAGAAGGGTTGCAGAATCAATGGAGATCCCCGTACATGAAACAAACGAGTCTCACCATAAATTACTAAATATTATGCAGTCCAGATCCTCAACAAGGGTGTCATTACCCATGGACAAGGCTTTACTGGAGTCAACAGAGCAAATCTGGCAGATACCTGCTTCAATTCCATCAACAAACAGGAAAGCAGAAAGAAGATATCGCATACCTGCAAGGGAGTTGAAGTGCTTTTTTTCGCACCCTCCTCCAAATTCACTGGTTGTGAAGGCAGCCAACCATAGAAGTTGCGTACACGCGTCCTAGCCATAGAGGATCTACACTGTACAGTGCAGCTATTTCAGAAACTAGGCCTACTCATAAATTGGCAAAAATCAACTATAGAACCAACTCAAATTATAGAATTCATAGGAGCATGTCTAGGCTCCCAAAGAGCAAGAGCATTTCTGCCTCAAAGCAGGTTCGAAACACTCAACATCCCCATAGACACGACATGCCAGTCTCCCACAGTAAAGGCCATAACATGCCTTCAACTTCTGGATCATATGGCCGCAACCACCTTCGTAGTACAACTTGCACGTATCCACATGAGGATACTACAGCTGTGGTTTTCATGAGCCTACAAACCCCACCGACAGTCAGTGCATAGGACACTGACTGCCAGTAATTGTAAAACAATCATTGTAATGGTGGAGGGTGACACAGAACCTCCTCTCAGGCATCCCCTTTCAACAGAAGCACTTACCATACTAATGGCGACAGATGCATCTCTAATGGGATGGGGAGCGCACCTTTATGGCCTATCAGCACAAGGAAGATGGTCTGTAGCGGAATCCTTTCTCCATATAAAATCCTAGAACTCTGCGCAGTACGCAACACATTGGTACTTCCAAGAGCATATTACAAACAAGCATGTAAGGATCATGACAGACAACGTTTCATGTATGTTCTATATAAACAGACGGGGGTGCGAGATCAGCCTTCCACTGTACAGAGGCCATAAAACTATGGAGGTGGTGCATGGGTCACAACGTTATGATTTCTGCAACGTACCTACCAGGCATTCAAAACACAGTTGCCGATACTCTCAGCAGAACCTTCCCAAAGGAGCACGAGTGGGAATTGAACACAACTGTCCTGAATGGCATATTCCGACTATGGGGCTACCCAAGTATAGACTTATTTGCTACTTACCAGAGCCACAAATGCCCGGGGTTTTATTCACAAGCGGGGATTGAAAGATCATCCCTAGGGGAAGCCTTTCTGCACCCATGGTTGGACAATCTCCTGTATGCTTTTCCACCTATCCCGCTCATCCACAAAGCACTGCTCAAAATAACAGACAAAGCAGCTACAGTGATCACGATAGCCCCAGCATGGCCAAGACGCCCTTGGTTCACACTACTGAATCGATTGGCCATCCAACCGATGATAAGCCTACCTCTCAGATACGACCTACTATCACAGAACAGGGGCAGAACATTCCACCCTAATTTACAGAGACTGCATCTGACGGCCTGGCTCCTATATGGAGGAATTAGGCTTCCCGTAAAAGGTCCAGAAGATGTACTTACTTTCAGAAATGGAGTAGGTTTTGGAACTCGTGCAAGACCCAGGGAACCACGCCACTATCCGCATCCATCCCCAATATTCTTCAGTACCTGCTCCACCTGAAAGAAATAGGGTTATCCATTAGTTCAGTGAAGGTGCACTTAGCATCTATATCTACGTTCCACTGTAGTAGGGAACATATGACCATCTTCTCACATCCTACGGTGAAGAGATTTATTAACGGTATTAAAAATCTATACCTGGAAATATGCCCACCCACTCCCATGTGGGATCTACAAAAGGTTCTACACACTCTTACCAGACCACCATTCGAACCATTGGCTACCTGCTCACTGAAGCACCTGTAGATGAAGGTAGCCTTCTTAGTAGCCATTACGTCAGCTAGACGAGTGAGCGAGATAGAAGCATTAATGGCAGAGCCCCCATATATGATTTTCCATAAAGACAAGGTAACACTGAGACCGCACCCAATATTTATTCTTAAAGTATCCATGCCCTTTCACCTTAATCAAACAATAGACTTACCTATATTCTTCCCGAAACCTCACGCCAACTCCCAGGAGGCTCAGCTCCACACACTGGACGTCAGACGCGTAATTGCCTTCTACCTAGAAAGGACTAGAGCGTTCAGAATAACCAATAGACTATTTGGAACAATTGCAGACTGGTACAAGGGTAAAGTCCTCTCCTCACAGAGAATATCCAAACTGATATCAGGATGTATACAGAAGAGCTACCAAGAAGCTGGGGCCTCACCACCAGACCATATAAGAGCTCGCTTCACCAGATCGGTTGCATCAACCACTGCCTTCCTCAGCAATGTCTCCATTTCAGATATATGCAAGGCAGCGACGTGAGCCTCTTCCTACACATTCATTAAACACTATGCTCTAGACAGAATGACAAGAGCAGATGCAAGCATAGGACAGTCGGTATTGGCATCTGTACAGAATACTAGCACCGAAGTCCCTCCATCCAGCTGAGGGCATTGCTTGCCACTCACCTTCGGTGGAGCACCCACAGGGACTGCTCTCAAACGAGAAAGGAAGGTTTACACACTGTGGTATAGTAACTGGACGACTTTGAGATGAGAGTCCCCATGGGTTCTCCACCATCCGCCCACCTACTCTCTCTACTTCGGAGTACCGAACAAACTTTACCAGGTAGAGAAGGGAATGGAGCGATTTGGAGCCGTGCACTTCTAATCAAGTGCTGAGGGACACCGTGAAACAGCTGTCTCGCACACACGGCTCCAACTGTCACTACTAAAAGAATCTCTGCACTGTGACGCGGCGTGCCAGTGTACCTTCGGTGGCCCACCCGCTGGGACTCTCATCTCGAAGAAGTCCAGTTACTGCACCCCGGTGAGTAACCTTCCTATTTGCTATGCATAATAAAAAAGTTTCCTCTCAAAAACAGGATGAAGACTGCCAGCAAAATTAATAAGCCTCCTTGTGAACCGATTGCTGTAATTTTTCTATATCCCATCATCCTGGGATGAGTGTCTAGATTTTCCTGTCTAACATGGACCCTGGCTGTAGAATCTGTTTGCTGTTTCCAGTTTCAGCTACTGCATCATGCTGCGCATGTTAACTGTGAATGCCATGAAGATCCTCCAGATGGTATAGCCTAACTGCCAATCTTCTTTCTTGATTTCAAGGGGAACTTGATCCTCTGATTCTGAACATACTATGCTGACTCCTGATCTAAGCACTGAATCCATTTTAACATCCTGGTGATGATCTTAAAGATCTTAAGTGGGCAGGACACTGAATATTTTACACATCTTCTTTCCGTGACTCTGACTGATTATGGCAGTGGAACTTTTCAGAGACTTTGGTCTGTCTCAGTGGAACTCCCTTCTACAAATATAGCTCCTTTCACCTTCAGGCTAGAACCTTCCTGAAAATGAGGATGTCCCGAGGCAAGGAAAGAATAGTGAGTCTTTCATGGTTGCAATGGTTATGTTTATATACCACTATGGTAGGTGTGTTACAAGTATTTGGAACTGATCAATAGACTCTCAGCATTCAAAATGCCTTCATATCCCCACAATATTTCTGTCAGAGATTACCTGTACTCAGCAACAGATTTTGGAAGTGGCCAGCCAAAGATAATGGAGGAAGCAATGAGTATAATGTATCTTACCTTATTAAAGGGAGCGCTTCCTGCAACTTGGAACACATTATGACTGAAACTATGTGTTATAAAGGAAATGAAATGTCTAAAATGAATGAGAAAGAAGCAAGATAGAATTACACCGCCAGAAAATGTTACTTCATTACATATTTTCATACTGCATTGCTTTGACTCTGATCCTCTTAACTAGCAACATGCGGCAGATTTTCAACCCCCTCGTTTCTACTGCTTGGAGGAATACAGTAGAGAAATGGCTCCATTGTACTGGGATTTGAAAATGCGCAGCTCGATGTTGTGGTTACGCTTAATTTGACTGACTGTGATGAATAGTAATGTGAGCTACAGTCTGGACCATGAAACAGAGCCGTTGGTCCACGGAGGTTCTTTCTCTTGTCTAGACATGACTGCTTAAATTACGCTGATGGTGGTTTTGGTCCAACCTCAAATATTTAAAGATGGGAATCTTTGTTTAGAAAACACTGATCCATGTGTTTAAAAGGACCCGCATACCAGTTGAAACACCCTCTTTTTGCGGAATTGATTAGTGTTTAAGCAGTTAATATTGAGCTCTTTCAAATGTTGCTGATTTTGAGTAAAAATGCAGCTCACTACGGATAGCTTAATCGAATCTTGTTTTCTCTTTATCACAATATATTTTTATTGAAAGAGCCACAAGGACTGTGTTGTATCCCAAGGGAGACTTAGCCATGTGTTAGTAATTAGACCCTCACTATTTTGTTTGCATTAACTATGGCAGTGTTTGTTGTGATTCAAATCATGGTGAAGAATGGTGAATCTTGAGCAGGCTACCTTCATTCATGCGGACACTGAAGCATTTGCATTTGAGCGAAAGGACTTTGCTTAGATGCTGAAGTACAAAGGTCTGTCTTTGAGATGTCCAGCTTTACGTCTAGCTTGTCCATGTGGCTTTTATCTTGGTCTGTACTTAAGCCACCGATATCCAGCCTTGGGGTGTATTGCGTTTGATATTCTAACCTACATCAATTTTCAACATGGACATCAATAGCTTTCCTTTATCCCCCACCCTTTCCAGTGTTTTCAACTGTCTTCCAAGGGGTAATAGTAACAGCATTTGTAAACATCTGCCTTTTCCTTTGGTTTCTTGTGACGGGTGTTGTCATGATCACACGTCCCAACGTTGTCAGTCACGAAATTGTCAATGGGCAAATCTCAGAGTTGGATGGAACTGAATTTTCAGTTGTGGAAGCTTTTGGGCTCCAGGGATATTTTCTTTCTGAGGCGGGTGGGCTGAAACCCAGGACAAAAATCCAGCACTCAACTTCTTGTAGCTCCTCCTTTTGTGTCTTGACTTAACTTCGCTGCCACCACCCACGAGTTGTTCTGCACACTCTGGCCCTGCCCGCTGCATTCTTTGAATACCTGAAGCTTTGTTTTGAATTCAGCACCAATACACACCTAGGGAGACCCTAGATGACACCAAATGTTACTGGACTGAGTGGGGCATGGCAGGTTAGGCATTTCCCCCCCAATGGCAGATGGGTTAATCTATTACTGTCGAGGCTTGTTCTTAGAGTTCAAATATGGTTTTTGTGTGCACTGTCTTATGTTCAGTCATAACACTTACAAGAAGATAAATTAGAACAAAGCCTTGAGGAAATGCTGATATTTAAACTTCTTGTTTATTTTCCTGGTGATTTTGAAATCAGCATTTCAACCTCCTTAGATACCTGATGAAAAACACAAGTCTTCTGAAAAATATGGTGGTTTACATCAGGGGTCAGCAACCCCTGGCACGTGTGCCAAGGGTGGCATGCGAGCCCATTTGGAGCGGCACACAGCGCTCTCTGAAGCGCCGCTGCTGCTGCCAAAAGCTGCTATGGGCGGTTTCTTTCAGTGGTGGGAGAGTCCCTAGGCATGCCGCTGAAAGAAGCCTCCCTGAGCAGCCTTTTTCAGCAGCATGCCTGGGAACACCCTGCCCAGTTGCTGCCGAAAGAAGCTGCAGAAGTGGCTCTTGGTGGGGACGGGAGCCACTCCAGTCAGGGATGCCACCATCAGCTGCTTTTTTTCGGCACCCACAGAGGGTAGGAGAGCAGAGATCGGCATGGGGTTTGGCACAGGTTGCTGACCCCTGGTTTATATTAAGATTTCTGCTCTCTCCTGTTCTTTGGTCATTGTGGACGGCCTGTCTGCTCCTGCTGTCCACACCTGACAAAGTCAGGTCTAGCCCATGCTGAATTGTGTCACAGCTCCGGTATCTGAGCTCACCACACTTAAGCCCAGCTTGGGTATGTGTATTTCTGCTGCAGTCATAGCCCTTGATTGCAGTGCAGACACATCCTGAGGGACAGTATTGCATTACTTGTCTTACCAAAGGAGAATTTAATGTTTCTTCACAACTCCAGGACTTCTGCTCTTGAGAGCTATGGCTAACTCCAACAGAGTGGACTCTAGCTCTTTTAAAATCTTCAGCTATTGATATCAGAACTGAGCTCTCCCCATACCCCAGATCGTGTCTTAAAGGCTACTGGGAACTCCTTGAAATCCTGCAGAGCTGGTCAAGGAGGGCTCTCGATTACAACCACAACAGTGAGCACGGATCTGTTCCCAGTGTGGACATAGAATGTTGGCTTCTCTCCGCCATTCTAGCGATGAAGAAGGAACTTCTGTGCTGTAGCTTACATTTCAGAAAGGAAGTGGTTTCATTGTGAATCTCAGCCGCCAGCTGGGATTTTTGGCTGTTTGTTACTAGAGCTGTGGCCTTGGGTATTAAACACGTAGTATAAGTGAACTAATCAGTGCAGTTGTTGACTTCCAGCATCACACAGTGCACAAAATACACTTGCTTTGACTATCTCTCTGTATAAAATATGCAACTTACTGAATCAAATACAAAATAAAGCCAAGATCTTAAAAGCTGCTCAGGTGGGAAATGGTCTTGTGTCTCTAAGAGATCTGAATAGAAAATACTTTCCCCCACATTTTGGCTAATGATAAACTTTTAAGTACAGGTGCCAATTTTGTCCTATCCCAGCTATCCTAAAATGCCTAGAAACAGTATTTGAAATGTACTTAAATGGCATTGAGCTCTTAGATCTATGGCACAGTAGACCATTATCTAGTTATCCTTCAATATGTAGCTGTCAGCTGTAAAAATCAATTTTCTTTATGTTGCGGCATTTGAATCTTAGTGAATTGATTAGATGAAGGAGGATCCTTGAGAGCAATTAAATTACTGTGCTCAGTGAGGTGATTTCATGTCCATTTGGTGCCATTTAAAAGATTGTGTTTGGAGTTGAACACTTCAGGTCACTGAGCTTTTCTAAACGCCATAGGAGCGAGGAACTAAGTGGTCCTGCAGCTCCAGGGTTTGAAAGCAGAGGCTTGCTGTTGCGAAACCCCTCATGGTCTTGTTCCAAGTGATTAGGGACATGTACATTGAGGATGCTCTAGCCGGTGCTGCGCAGAGGTGCGCTGGTGCCAACAAGTCTGATGCTTGCTGTTTGGAAGAGCTGATCAGGTTCTCCTTCGAGCTCTAGGGAAAACATTGTGTTTTTTAGCTTTCATGCTTTAAAAACAATGCTTTGGACCTTCCATGACATCCGAGCTGTTCTGTCTCTGGTGTCATGAGCTTTCTGAGATTGGTTTGTCGTCTTTCTGTTCCTGTGAATAAGTATTTCTGGAATCCAAATGCCACCAGTGTGGGCTGAATCCTTTTCTGACAGCCAATGAAATTGCAGCATTTTCACATCGGTAGCCATCTTCTGGGATGTCTCTCACCGTGTGCTTCCTGTCTCACATGGAGTGGCTGTGTTCATGAGCAGCTCCTTACAGATGGGCCTCTGCCTTCATTCCTTCCAGCAGCTGAACAATATGCAGTCTTGCCCTCTAAAATCGATAACTGGACTTTCCTGTAGCATTGGGCAGAAACGGAATTCAGCGGACAGCCTGACATCTCCGCGTGTACTGGCCTTCACAGGCGAGGATGTGACAGACTTTCACTTCCCCCCACAGCTACCCACCTAAAAGGCTTTTGTTATCCTTTAACTTGGTCTCCTCAACAGAAGACATAGTTATACAGAGATAAGTTCCTAGTGGAGACCAAGCCATAGATTCAGGATTGCATCCCCAAGCTGGGGTAGTGGTAGCCTCTTAGACTGACATGAAAGAAGCATATGTATGTTCACACTTGCACAAAATATCACTAAACTTCACTCAGGGCTAGTCTACATCAGGGCGGGATTTCAGCAGCAGTCGAAGGGAGATACACAGGGTATTTTAAGCACTTTGTGTATCTCTCTTTGCCTGCCTGCTTACCGTGGTGTCTTCAGTGCGCTGAGTTGAAGGGAAATGGTCTCCCTTTGACCCAGCACTATTCCTGATGCCGGGATGGTCTTCGTAGATCGATTTCCCGATCGGGTCTTCAATGAAGACTAGCCCTCAGATGCATCACATGTGGCCTTCAGTCAGACCTTGAAGACTTTTGCTTCTTTCATCAGTGAATCTTCTTAAACCTCCATTCTTCCTCGTCTAGACATTTGATTCTCAGTCAGGATCTGATCACTCCCAGCCAGAAAACTGCAATGCAAATGTTCATTTTCTGTGGTCTGGCTCCACTAACGCAGATACCCACTTGGAAGCAAGTCCTGAACACCAACGCATCCTAATAGAGTAGGCTCCTCAAATTAGCTCATTTCGCTGCGTCCCAGTCGTCTGTTTCCTTAAGGAGCTACTGGAGTGTTAATCACTTGATTACTGGTTAATGGAGATAGGGGAATAACTGGTCCCTTTCTGTGCATTATGGGAATGCTTACCAGGAGAAAACAGTCAGCCAACAACTAGGCATGAAATGCTTGTTTACATTTGTTATTGCCAGACTGACTGGAACAGAACCCGTCAGTCTGCACAGGTGAGAGCTCAATTGTGGTAGGAAAGTTTTTGTTCAGGTTGGCTTATCTGAGCTTAATAGCATGGTCAGTAGCTAGCTCTGAAATGCTTGCTATTTCTTGCATATGTTGATAAACACAGAGTATCACCATTTACAGTACAGGCTATTAAAATCAACCTTTATGAACAGCTAAAGACTCAGTTTGAGGGGAAATTTGTGTGTGACGATTAACAGATTGCTTGAAATGCTGCCCACCTTTTTTCTTCTTTTTTTTTTTTTTTTTTCTTAAGCAGTTTTTACCTGCATGCAATGTATTTGAGTAGTCCATACATTTCACTAACTTCTTGGGGCAGGAACACAAAAGAATGTCAGGCATTTTTCCAAGTTGCGTGACCAGTTGTGTGACTGATTACGGTCTTTTATGAAGAATTTTAATTCTCTTGTGCATCTGTATCTCCTGCAGAGAGAACCATTAAACTTGTCAGAAATGGAAATGTGAAACACCGGGAGGACCTTTAGTTTCTATGCAATTTATATCTTCACACTTAGTGGAGCCATTACCTAAATTCTTGCTGCTCTTTACTGTACTGTCCCTGTTAGCATAGCACTTTGGGATAAACTGCAGTTCATCACGTCAACTATTGACATAAAGTAAATAGCTTTTTTTTGGTGTGTGTTCAGCCGCTAGGTAGATGTCATCCCTCATTATTTCATTCCATTTCACTCCACTCTGTTGCTTCCCTTCCTGCTTGTTCTGCACCAGACAGTCATAAATATTCATGCGGACTTTTCACCATCCATTTAGTCTTGTATACTTAGCTGATAGTCTATTCCCTTTAAAAAAAACAAAACCTCAGGCTTTGTCTTAGCAGATGAGGGCTGAAGGCTGCCTGGTGCTAGTGAGCTAATTGGTTAATGTTTAAACCTCTGATTTTGTGTGGTTGCTGGGAAGCATCAAGGTATCCTGAGGTCTAGGATATTGCCTTTTGTTGAAGAATCTTCTTAACAGTTCTGCTGCATTTGAGGGCAATTGATTTCTACCTGTTAAAATTCAAATTAATTCAAGGAATTTCAAATAGTCTAGCTTTTCTTTTTTTACAGTATTCATTTTTGTCCAGATGCAATAGTGAGTAAGTCTAGTCACCTGTTACTTTTTTATATAAATTGACTCTGGATCAGATGCCTGCTCTTTTTTTCCCTCAACTTGAATGTACCTGTTCTGACTTGCCAATTTTCTTAAGGGCTGAGGTGCAATTAATTGCAGTATCAAGAGAATAATTTAAAGATTAGAAAGAAAATGGCTAGTAAGTACCTTATGATATCAGTCAAGCCTGTATGATAAATTGTGTCACTGTGGGATGGAGATTGCCATTCTTGGAGGAGAAGGAAGACACGGTTCTTTTATTAGATGGTGCACTTCTCCTGAATTTACTGCTGTCTTGTAGAGTTTCCAGTCCTGGTGATATTGGAAGAGGCAATTCTGTCATCACATCCTTTCCTCAGATGAGAAATTTTAAGGGGTGCCAAAGGTGGCAAGTTTTGAGAACTGAAAGATAATGGCAGGATTGGTAACTCAGTTTGAGATGGGAAATGTCTGAGGTGAGCCAATACTCAGTTACTCTTCCAGTAGACATGTGGTTGAGATTTGGATTCCAGGACAGCTGCAGATGATGGAGTCATTGATATTTGAGTTTCTACAAGGTTATATTTTGTGGCTTCTTCTCTTAAGTCAAATAACTCCTGTCGTTACTGGCTTCTATTGCTTTCTCATCATGGCCACTGGTAAGTAATGAAAATTCAAGCACAAAACACTTAAATGCATCTTGCCCCATAGGTCATTAGTCAGGCTCAGGGGGTTGAATTCCAACGATGGGGGTTTTCAACTGCAGAACCCTTGGCACCAGATAGTGTTAAAATTTAATTTTGTTAGCTAGTGTAACCTAGCCAGTCTCAGCTGCCCCAATGAAGTGTTTGCTGAAGGTCTCTAATGTAGCTGGGTCCCTGGCCACTTATGGCTTTGAAGTTAATTATCAAAACTTTGGATTGCATCCAGTTATTGGGTACATGCTGGCCCACTCCGCTTGGGGGCAGTTGTGTCTTATGCTACCGGGGATTTCCATGTGGACTTTATGGGTTGCCCCTAGGTGGTCATTGCAGGAATCAACCTCAAAGGCAGCAGACACACACATGACTGAGGTCTGCTTAACAAGCTCTTCAGAAATCAGGCTTAAAGGGAACTTTTCAGACACTTGAAGCTATGGAAATCTCCAGGATGAGGGCAGGGAACAGAAGAGAACACAGGAAGGACACAGCTCAGGCCTGTGAAAGGAAAAAGTGTGTTTGGCAGAAACAAAGGCAAGGGAAGAGAACCTACAGGGGAACAGGCAGAAATGGTAAAAGGAGAAAAATGTGACTACTTTAGGCTGATTAATTTGAATAGATCTGTGATCTAGACTGCACTGCCTAGTTCTCTCAGCTCTTTTTTAACTTGAGGGGATGAGAAGGTGGGCGAGAAAGCAGATAGTGTAGCAGACTGCTGCTGGTAGAGACTTGAGCCAACCTATATCCTTGCATGCATAATTGTAAGAAGCATTCAGGTGGAGCAGGTATCTCTCTTTGAAGTGATGCTCCAAAGGGACCATTATTCCCCACTCCCCTGAATTTGAATTCACGTGGACCCATCACTGTATCCTTGCTAATTCATAGAATGTATGGTGGCAGTTTTAGGCCTTTCTGCTTTCATGCCACTAACTGAATGTGTCTGAAATAGCAGCTGATGATTCTGCTGGGAACTGAATTTAAGCTCCCTGAAGTGCTCTCACCATACCACCCAAATGTGCGTGTATGTAAATTGGTATGACTGTGCCATCAACGTTGCAGGATATAAAATTCAGACTAGAGGATAGGCAAGTAAACTCTGGCTCTTTGTTCTCAGCCTTTAGACATTGTAGATACTACAGTGATTAAGTGCTCTAGAAATACCTGAGCTCTGGTTTGTCTAATTCCAAGGGCTTTTCTGTACAAGAGTAGCTACTTCATATTAGCTTAAGTTAAAATGCACAAAGGCACTCTTAATGCAGAGTGAATGTCTATCCTAGGAGCTGGTGTGGAATAGCTATTGTACTTCAAATTCACTTGCTAGCTTATTTTGCAATAGTTTCCCTTGTAGACAAGCTCTAACTCTATTGCCAATCAGTCTGTAGCTTTCAAAATCTAGGCCATTATCTCACGTTTGCAGTAGTCCAGTCTCATTTTCTCCAGCCTGAAGGCAGGTAAAATTCCAGTGGTGAAGACTATTCAAAATACTGCTGTCACAACCAGTCTTCCAATTTTTTGTCATGCTTCTACCCTTCTAAGTCCCTTTTGGGGCTTCCCTTTCTCCACTTATCATAGGCAAACTTCTAGCCTTTACTTTTCAAGACTTTTCCCAATTTAGCATCCCTCTCCTTATCATTCTCTTATCATACCAGGTTATGAGTCTTTCCCATTGTTCTGCTGACAGTGATAGTCTGCTTCCTGAAATCTTCATGCTTTCTTCCCCACTGCCTTATCCATGAAATGCTCTCCCCAAATTGATTCATGCAGCCACAACCCAATCCTCCATACCGCTTATGAACCATTTATTAATCAGGAAGACTTGATGCTGTCTTAGTGAAAGGTGCGGTGTTGGTAATAGTATTGGTAGTTTGGTTAATGAAATGCCACCAAACCTCAGATAAGATGAAAAATGTATTTCATCTGCCTACAGTTCCTGTTAATTACACCTGTCAGAAAGTAGGACATCAGCAGTGCCAGAAAATGGCAACTCTGCCAAAAAGACATTATCAAATTGATGTGTGCCCAGTATAAGGGCTTATCTTCACTAGACTTGCTTTGAGTTAGTTGATTTCAGTGAACTTGAGTTTAACATGCTTGTAAAAGCTGGGGGGGGGGGCACTCCCCCCATATTTGATTCAGGGTATAAAAATTTCTTTAGCCTAGGCTGAGTGTGGGTATCAGGAAGTGAGATTGAGTAAGTGATGAAATGGGCTAGTCTGTTTTCATTGTCTTGGATGAATGAAATATAAAATCTGCTAACGGCAAAATAATTCTTTTAGTTTTAAGAATCATGTGTTGAATAATACAAGCCTCAGATTCTTCTTTAATATGGATTCCAACCTCAAATCCCTTTAACTTCCTCTATATTTGAGGCTTAGTGAATGTCTTATTGGAAAGAATCTCAAATAACTCCTGAAAAAAGAAAACCTATTTTTTTTCACAGAAACAGGACAAAAATTTACAACCCAGATTTTTAACTTGGCTGAAGTTGAATTCTCTGGTAAAGGAACTCCTTCGACTGCTTTGTGTGTACATATACAAAGAACTCCCTTGCTTGTTCACAATAATGCAACAGCCAATACGAGAGTTCTCTCCAGTGGTAACAGCACATAATGTTCCCAGCTTCCATAATCAATAGGAGCCTCAGTTCAATTCTAGAAACTGGGCTGGAAAGCATTTCTATAGTTGGTTACACCATGGGTGGCCAAATTTAGTGTTATACTCTGTTACTCAGACATTCAGTATTGCTTTTTCCTGTCCAAGAAAATAAACACTGGCTTGAATCTGACCAAAGATTTGTTAAAAGTAATGATCTTGAAAATTAAATATGTTTACATTAGACCAGGTTTAGGCAACCCAAAAGATAAGAGCCATTTTTAAAAATTCCTTCAATAACCAAGTGTTTTGAGAGCCTCAGTGAGTGTAGTCTCTTGGTGGAGGGTGTGGGGAGCTGCGAACTGGGCCAGGACACCTACTGCAGGGTCCCCTGGTGAGGGGGGCCTGGAACCAGGAGTGGGTCCCCTGCAGGAGCCTGACATGGGCCACTCGCAGGGTTCCTGTTGGGGGGGCGGGGAGAGGAGAAGCGAAGCCAGGAGTAGGCCCACCCACAGGATCCCCTGGTGGCGGGGGGGGGGGGCGGGGGGGGGCTGGACCCCAGAGTCTCAAGGGGGCAGCCAAATAGCCACAGGTTGCAGACCTCTGCGTTAGGCACAAGACTTGTGCTTTAGGGGGTGAAAACTACAAATGGATCGGGGTTAGGAATAAACTTCTGTAGGCAGATTTGTTTCATGATTTTCCACTCCAGAGCTTTTCCTTTCCCTGAAGCTTCTGGTACTGGCCACTGTTGGAGACAAGTTACTAGATTAGGTGGGTCCACTGGTCTGATGTGATATAGCAGCTCATTTATATAAGAAAATCTTCTGAACAGTGGCAGCAATTAAAAAGTGGAACAGCTATTGAGTTTCAGCAATGAAAAGTATGTAAGGATAAAACCTTCTATCGGCAAAGTCTAGTAAGAAGAAAGGGGTGGACATCATGAGCTGAAAGGTCCATTTTCCCCCTACTTTCTGATGAGCAGAACTTGCTCTATCCTCTTCATTCCAAAAGACAACTTCCATCTTAAGCAAACTTAGAAACAATAATAAACATCCTGTAATTAAGTAAATAAATGAATATTGGTCGCTGCTGGCTCTGTTAATGTCCACAAGAGAATCAGCATGCTCTGCTTACTGCTTTGGGGAATGGGACAATGTTTCCATAGCATGACAGTAGACAATACAGAGAAGGATTTTTTAAAATAAGCTGCTTTAATCACTCTCATACTCCCTTTCTGTAGTGGGAGAGTGGGCTGACATAGCTAAAAATAAATTTCCTTGATGACTGGCTTACATGGATTATTTAAGTCAAGTATGAACATGCCCACCTTTGGGCTTTCTTCTTAAATAAGAATCTAAAGAAAGCTTCCATGCATCATCCTCCAATATGCTGTCCTTCTGTTCAGCTACACTTCTTCCCTTTCAGTGACTTTTTTTTCTAGCTCTGTCACAGCCTGTCCCTCTTGTTTCCGTGCTCTTCTCTCTCTGATCTTTGAGCTCTCAGGAATGTCCGATATATTGAAGATTAGTTTGAGACCAACAATTGGAAAACCTCTAGGACCTGTAATTCACCGTAGTGCATCTTTACCAGTGGCCACCATAGTGTGAAGTCAGGTCACCTGACCATGCCACGAGTCGGGTTTGTGTGCCATGAGTGGGTTTATGTAGAGGAGAAATCCGAAAGGCCAAGGCACAGAGATCAAACTAGCTGAAGGCATAAAGGATAACAAAAAGACATTCTTCAAAAACATCAGAAACAAGAGGAAAACCAAGGACGGTGTAGGACCCTTACTCAACAAAGAGGGTAAAACAATCAATGAAAATGTGGAAATGCCAGAGGAACTAAATAATTTCTTTGTTTCGATCTTCACAGAGAAGGTTGGTGGAGATTGGATGTCTGATGTAGAGGAGGGTGATAGAAATGAGATAGGGTCACAAGCTAAAATAGGGGAAGAGCAAGTTAAAAATTACTTGGACAAGTTAGATGTCTTCAAGTCACCGGGGCCTGATGATATGCGCCCTAGAGTACTCAAGTAGCTGACTCAGGAGATATCTGAGCCATTAGCTATTATCTCTGAAAAATCATGGAAGACGGGTGAGGTCCCAGAGGACAGGAAAAGGGCAAATATAGTGCCCACCTACAAAAAGGGAAATAAGAGCAATCCAGGGAATTTTAGACCAGTCAGTTTAACCTCTGACCGGCAAAAATAATGGAACAGATAATTAAGGAGTCGATTTGCAAACATCTGGAAGAAAATAAGGTGTTAGGGCTAGTCAGCATGTATTTGTCAAAAACAAATCATATCAGACCAACTTGATAGCTTTCTATGACGTGGTAACGAGCCTTGTGGATTGAGAGGAAGTGGTACATATGGTATATCTAGATGTTAGTAAGGCATTTGTTACGGTCTCGCATCACATTCTCATTAATAAACTGGGGAGGTACAAACTAGATGGAGCAACTATAAGATAGGTGAAAAATTGGTTGAATAACTGCTCCCAGAGAGTAGTTATCAGCGGTTCACATTCAGGCTGGAAGGACATAACGAGCGGGGTGCTGCAGGGATCTGTCCTAGGTCCGGTTTGTTCAACATTTTTATCAATGACTTAGGCCTTGTATATACTACAGCCTTATCATGTGATAAGGCTGTGAGTGTATACACACAAATGTTGCTTTTTGCGTGGCAACAGCCCTCTTGCCGCGCAACAGGTAAATCACCCAAATGAGGGTGGTTAGGCTTGTCACGGAACAGTTGTTCCATGGTACAGTGTGTGTGGACAGTCCTTGCACTTTTGACAGCCTCCGGAAATGTCCCAGAATGCCAATTGAGGCCACTCTGGGACACTGGAGCTGTCAAATTTGTCAATTTCACTGCTCTAGCAGAGCAGTGAAATTGACAAGTAGCAGCTTGCGCTGGGGTTTCTGGAACCCCAGCGCAGGAGCTCTGCTGAGCCTCAGGGACCCCAGGGGGGATTCCCTACAGCCACCCAGCTCCTGGGGCAGGGGGCGGCTGCCGCCCTGAAGTTGGGAGCCCAGCAACCAGCTGCCTGGGTTGCCTGCTTTGGGGCGGCAGCTGCGGAGAGTCCCTCAAGCCACTCGGTTTCCCAACTGGGAGCTGGGAAGCTGGGCGGCTTGAGGGACTCCCCGCAGTGGAGTTCCAGCCGCCAGGGCTCCTGGCGGCTAGAGCCCCGCTGCCACAGGGAGTCCCTCAAGCCACCTGGAACTAAGCGGCTTGAGGGAATTCCCGCAGCTGGGATCCAGCCGCCGGTATTCCTGGTGGCTAGAGCCCTGCTACTGCTGGGGCTCCCCTGCCGCCGAAAGATCTTGGCAGCTAGAAAGCCCCGCTGCCAGCCTGAAGGCTGGCTGGGCAGTGCATGGTGGGATAGGTGCCCATCATGCACTGCTCCTTCTAATGAAAATGCAAAGGAGCGTGTGAACACTTCTTTGTGTTAAAAGGATTTCTGTGTGGACAGGTGAAAATGTTACAGTTATAATGATTTTTCTTGTCCTGCAACAATTTATTGCGGGACAAGTCTGCTGTGTATACATAGCCTTAGATGATAGCATAGAGAGCAAACTCACAAAGTTTGCAGATGATACCAAGCTGGGAGGGGTCGTAAGTGCTTTGTAGGATAGGATCACAATTCAAAATGATTTGGACAAACTGGTGAAATGGTCTGAGATAAATAGAATGAAATTTAATAAAGGTAAGTGCCAAGTACTCCACATAGATTTGAACAACCTATTGCGCACATACAAAATAGGCAATGACTGCCTAGGAAGGACTGCTGCAGAAAGGGATCTGGGTGTAATAGTGGACCACAAGGTAAATATGAGTCAGCAGTGCAATACTGTTGCAAAAAAAAAAAAAATCAAACGCCATTCTGGGGTGTATTAACAGGGGTATTGTGAGTAAGACACGAGAAGTGATTCTTCCACTCTACTCTGCACTGATTAGGCCTCAGCTTGAGTACTGTGTTCAGTTTTGGGGGCCTCATTTCAAAAAGGATGTGGCGAAACTGGAGAAAGTCCTGAGAAGGGCAACAAAAATGATTAGAGGTCTGGAACATTGGACCTATGAGAGAAGATTGAAAGAGCTGGGTTTGTTTAGTCTAGAAAAAAGGAGACTGAGGGGATATGATAACAGTTTTCAAATACCTAAAAGGTTGTTATGAGGAAGAAGGAGAAAAATCATTCTCCTTAGTCACAGGTGATAAGACAAGAAGCAACAGCTTAAATCACAGCAAGGGAGGTTCAGCCTAGACATTAGGAAAAAATTCCTGTCAGGGTGATTAACCACTGGAATAAGTTGCCTAGGCAGGTAATGGAATCTCCTTCACTGGAGTTTTTTAAGAGCAGGTCAGACAAATACCTGTCAGGGATGGTTTAATGGGGGTACTTGGTCCTGCCATGAATGCAGGGAACTGGAGTCGATGACCCAGTACGGCCTTTCTTATGTTCTTACCTGTCATGGTCCCTTCCCGTTTCTATGATTCTGTGGCACAGAACAGGGTTAGAGGACAGTAAAAATGCCCGAGGCTTGCACTATAGCTGTCACCGGTAAAGTGTACCATGGTGAATTACTAGTCCTCGGGTAGACAGAAGCCAGTAGGAATAGCTTTAGAAACCTACACTGGGTTCCCTTAGGGAGGATGTGTAACTTGTAGCTTCTCAGATATCCGCAGCTTCAACTATCTCCCCTTAAGAGACCCATGAAGTGGGGGGTAGGAGTGGGACTTAAGCATATGAAGCAGTCTGAAAGGCTTTTAAAATATTCCTCTGAGTTTTTACCTTTAGAAAGAACAAGAATATGTCAAGCCTTGGTTTTGCTAGAGGAATTCTTGGAAGACCTGGAGAATTGGATTAGATGCTTTCTCAGCTTTTTACTGAAGAGGGCAGGGAATATTGCGTCTTTCAACAAGTCTTTTTTTATCTCCCAGTTCTTCCCCAGAATGTGTGAGAGAGAGCAATAGGGGTTTATCAGTATTTTAACAGAGCTGAATAAAAATCCCTTTCACACTCTCAGATTTCATTGCTCTCTTTCTCTGTGACATCTTAACATGTCATTCCTGTTTTTCCTGGAAGACTTCATGTAGGAAGTCTGAATTTCTAATGTAAAGTAAGCAATGCCTCCGCAAAAAGATGGGAAGCGCTGTCTTCGTACATCGTAAAGAATAAAAGCAGCATTATCCCAATGTCTCTTTCCTTTGTGAATCATTTTTAATTACTTTGCCTGAACCCCTTACCAAACTCTGCCTGGTGACAAATGACCTTCTACGTCTTCCTTGGCAGGAGGATGATTTGCATGATCTAGTGGGTCTTTTCCATCCCTGAATCTCTCTGGTGACTCATTATAGCATGAAACAGAGTACTTTTTGTTGCTATGCCAATAGTGACCAATAGCGCGTACTGTTAGTGCTGGTACAAAGGAATAGTAGAGGCTCGCTGCTATTAGTCAGTTTCTTTAGTGGATGGCTTGTGTGGGGTGTCTACATCTCTACTCTGCGGTGCAACGGAGGCAAAGTAACACAACTTCTTTGAGGAAGAAGATAAACTTTTAAGTCTGCATGGTAATTTCGGTCTGATTGAAACTGTTAGGGCTAGAAGCTTTGCACAATCACTTCAGTTGTATCTGAATATTGTTTGGTTCTGGCCTTCCTAACACAGGACACTGATCAAATTGCCTTGATCATCTTCTATGTGCTTTGATTATTGAACACTGACTTTCTGTCGAAGGGATCCATAGAAGAGAGTCAGTTTACAAAGTGCTGTATAGATATGGTTTATGTTTTGGTTTTTTAATTTAAGAAAGGGTTTGGTATTTAAAAAAGCAATATAACAGCCATCCAGCCCCTGGATTAAATTAATAGAATGGCCATAATAGAGGCTGGTTCAGATCTAGTCCATGCTAGTAATAGCTCAAGGCCTGTTTTACAAAGTTATTTGTGCAACTGAAGTGCAGGTTGGCTCCTAGTGGGGCTTGTACAAGCACTAAATTGCCACTGAAGTCATTGGGAATTAAGTTCCAGAGGGGTAGCTGTGTTAGTCTGTATACAGCGAAAAACGAGAGTCCAGTGGCACCTTAAAGACTAATAAATTTCTTCGGGCATAAGCTTTCGTGGGCTCCAACCCACTTCGTCAGATGCATGAAGTGGAAACAACAGTAGAGAGGTATATACACATGCCAGGAGGAGTAGCATAATAATGGCAAATGCTGACAAAGTCAATTTAATGGGACAGGAGAGGCTCGTTCACACAAGTTGAATAGAAGGTGAGAATGTGTGAAGACCGACAATTACTTTTTGTAGTGTGATAGCCATTCCAAGTCCCTGTTCAGACCCAGTCTGATTGTGTCAAGTTTGCAAATGAGCTCCAGCTCTGCAGTTTCACGCTGGGGTCTGCTTTTGAAGTTTTTCTGTTGGAGTATGGCAACTTTCAAGTCTGCTACTGAGTGTCCAGCGAGATTAAAGTGTTCTCCTACCAGTTTATGGATGTTACCATTTTTATGTCCGATTCGTGTCCGCTTATATCTTGCATAAGGAGAGTCCGGTTTGCCCCATGTACATGGCAGAGAGGCATCGCTAGCACATAATGGCATATGTAACATTAGTAGATGTGCAGGTGAATGAGTTCCTGACTGTGTAGCTGATGTGGTTGGGACCTGTGATGGTATCACTAGAGTCGATGTGCGAGCAGAGTTGGCAACGGGGTGTGTTTCAGGGATAGGTACCTGGGTTAGTGTTCTTGTAGTATGGTGTCCGGTTGCTGCTAAGTATTTGCTTCAGGTTGGGGGACTGTCTGTAAGCAAGAAGAGGCCTGCCTCCCAAGGCTTGGGAGAGTGTGGGATCATCTTCCGGAATAGGTTGTAGATCTTTGATGATGTGTTGGAGGGATTTCAGCTGGGGGCTGTATGTAGTTGGTGGCCAGTGGTGTTCTGTTGTTTTCTTTGCTGGGGTCTGTCCTGTAGAAGGTGATTTCTAGATACCCGTCTGGCTCGGTTGATCTGTTTTCTCACTTCCCCGGGAGGGTACTGTATCTTTAGAAATGTTTGGTAAAGGTCCTGTAGGTGTTTGCCTCTGTCTGAGGGATCGGAGCAAATCCGGTTGTATTGCAAGGCTTGGCTGTAGACAATGGATCGTGTAATATGTCCAGGGCGGAAGCTGGAGGCATGTAGGTATGTATTGCGGTCAGTTGGTTTTTGGGAGGCAGTTGGGAGTTAGGCACTCTAAAACGTCTCAAGGTGCTAGGCTGTGACCATTCGGCATGTCGGAGCAGTCAAAGGCCAGGATCTCACGTGAGCTGCTGGATGCTCTCTAGAAATTTATTAGTCTTTAAGGTGCCACTGGACTCTCGTTTTTCGCTGTATACAGACTAACACGGCTACCCCTCTGGAACTTAATTCCCAATGACTTCAGTGGCAATTTAGTGCTTGTACAAGCCCCACTAGGAGCCAACCTGCACTTCAGACACTTTATGTCTTTAGATGCCTAAATACCTTTGTAACCTCGCCCCAAGTCACTCCCGTCTTAGCTCTGTGTGGAAGGGATTAGTGGTCTCATACCTTGCCTCACTGGATAAGCTTCCTGCCCTAACACACTGTGTTCAGTGCCCCAGTCTTGCAGGGCCGTGTCAACTGAACTGTCATGTATGGCAGCTGAGAGCATCCAGCAGCTCACGTGAGATCCTGGCCTTTGACTGCTCCGACATGCCGAATGGTCACAGCCTAGCACTGTGCTTTTCAGATAGTTCCCCCAACAAGGAGCCTAACTGAGCATGCTGAGGAGAGCTGAGTATGTATGAGCAAGGAGGAGGAATCCTCCAAGTCCTGCCTGCTTCAGAGGAGGGGTGTGAGAGCTCTGTTGCAGGCAAAGCAGAGTAGATCTGCCTCAGGATGATCAGCATCTGCTTTTAAAGTCCTCTGGGAGTTGCATTCTTCTCGCTGGAAAAAGCTGTATGACCTTCCTCCTCTTTCCCACCAACAGTATGATTTCCTTGTGGGGAGCCGGTGAGTTGTTGCTAATGGAATTGGCTCCTGGAGCTGGGAAAACTTCTTCCTATTTCCTTTAAATAACTGCTGGGTAGAGCAGGGAGGATGTTTGAATCTTTCCAGTGCTGTTTTCTGCTTTTCATGCATTCAGCTTCGGTAATTTTTCAGAGGTGCCAAGCTGAATCTGAAATTTTCTAGCCCCATGTCAGATCTAGCATGACCAGTGGTTCTGAAAGCTTCTCCGTATCCCTTAGTTATTACCTACTTCTAGGCTCCTTGCCCATGTTATCCTTGGCTTGTGCAGAAAGTGTCTTCAGGGATTCAAAGTGGTGGTGTCTGTCATGGACAGCTTCACTCGGAACTGAACTCGGGACATCAGCTCAGCTCATGTATATTTGGCTGCTACTGACCTGGACTGCTTTTGAACAATTAGCTACAGGTGAAAGTATTTCATGTAGCATCAAGACCCAATCAGTATCTCCTAAGAGTTTATAAAAGCCTCAGGTACAGAGGGTGACTCACTCACCAAAGATTATCAGATTCCTTCCACTTGTGAATTTTGATAGCTCTTTAGGGTACCTTCTCCCCCTCCATCAAACCAGGGCTGCTACTGAATCTCTCTGTACAGCTCTAGCTTAATAGAAAGGAGCATGGATTGCAGTGACGGCTGTGGGTTCAAATTCACATAGTTGTTCACAACTGGGGAAAGGCCCCTGAGCAAGTTGGAAAAGGAAGAGAGCCTTAAAATCCCCCGTGGGAGACAGTGGCCTTTTGGCCCTGACGTGGAGGCAGTAGACCATTGCATTGTGCAGTCCTTTGGACAGAGGAGTTTAGGCTACAGCAATATGAATGGAATCTGGTTAGCAGTTACCTTTGTTGTACCCTCTGGGTCAGGGCTAACCTTGTAACCAATTTGCAGAGGCAAAAAACTCCTGAGACTGATTTTTAACTTCCTTAATATTTTTCTGGCTCGTGCAAGGTCAAAAGGGTTCCCAGAATCTGGGTCTCATGTACTGCATGAGAACAAATTTCTATTTTCTTTTCATGGTTTTATTTGCTAGCCTTTCGTCATTTTCAAAAACTCCCTGCTGTGACATCTCTTACCTCATTATATACAGTTCAGCTTGTGACCGCTGAATCTCACCTTTGGTTTTCTTTGTTTTGCAGAGTCACTAGAAAGTAAACCTAAAAGCAGCTATTTTGGCTTTCGGATATGCTGTTAATAACTAAAGATTTTGTTCCTAACTGCCAGCTTGCTGTACCATTACTGTGTAGGCATCGCAGTGCTAGCAGGAGTAAAAAATAATATAGCAAAACAGTCAGCTGATTGGACTCCCAATACACACTGGGAATATGTTAACAAGATGCCATTTTATTTAGTCACTCTTCTGATCAGATCCTCCCTCTGCATAATTGGCTATAGTCTGATTAGCAAAAAAGAAAGGTGTTAACTCTTGAGTTCATAGTATTTAAGGCCAAAGGAACCATTAGATCATATAGTCTGACATGCCATAGAATATCACCCATTAATCCCCTGTATTGAGCCCAGTAATTTGTTTGACTGAAGCATATCTTCCAAAAAGGCAACCAGTCATGAGCTGAAGACATCAAGAGGTGGAGAGTCTATCACTTTCCTTGCTAGTTTGTTCCTGTGGGTAGCAAGCTGCACTGTTAAAAATGGTGTGCTTTATTTCTAATCGGAATTTGTCTGGCTACAGCTTCCAGCCAGGGGGTCTTGTTCTTCCTTTCTGCGCTAGATTTACAGAGCCCTTTAGGACTTGGCATTTTCTCCATGTACAAGTACTTGCAGCCCGACCAAATCACAGCTCACTCATTTTGGCAAGTTTAACTGATTTGAGCTCTTTAGGTCTCTCAGTATAGGCCCGTCTCCCCACCCTTATTGGCTTCTGTGCTTCCTTTCTGCATTCTTTCCAGCTTTTTGATATCCCTTTTACAAAGTGGGCACCAGAACCATATGCAGTTATTCCACGTCTTTTCTCTTACTCTACACCTCCACAGCCAAGGCCGGTATTGCCCTTTTTCGCCCCAGCACTGCACTGGAAACTTGTGTTGAGGTGTTTGTCTACCATGACCCCGAAGTCCATTTTAAAAAAAAATCTTAATATGAATGCAGTCAATGATTTGTTGAAAGGCAGGCGGATATGTCTGAAGCCTTGCTGGTTGGCTGTGTTATAGCTTACAGGAGAACACGAGCTACACATTCCAGCCAACGCTGCTTTAAACGTGTGATCTTGCCTCAAAAGGAGGCTTTTAAATCAGATTGTGCTAACATGAAAGGGTGTTTTTCCTCCTTTTGCCAATCCAGTCATGGCCAAAGGCTCACACCTGTCTGTTGCACTTTCCTTTGTAGCTCCAACCAAGTTTCTGGAGTTTTGACCGTGTGTGTGTGTGTGTCTCTAGGGGTATGTCTGCACAGCCTGCTGAGCTCCCCACCCAGACCTTATGCCGGGTCCATCTCAGATATTGTACAATGGTTCGTTCAAATCAGTGTTAAGGTGGTGTCTGTTTATAGAAATCTAAATCCATGAATTGCAGAATCAGAGGCTTGCTGATTCCCTTTAATTATAGACCCAGTGGGAAGTGGATAGTGGATCATTTCGTCTCACTTCTGCCTAGACACTTCAAGCAAGTTTGCACTTAGAAATGTGACATTTTAATAGTCATTATGGAATTAAAGCAGTAAACAGTCAGTATCAAGCCTAACCTGATTACCTGACTATTGATCCATTGTGAAAAGAGCCTTTGTCTCTCAAAGGAAAAGAAGAGTCTCTAATATGTCGGTTGAAAGAGGCTTAGGTTGAATGGAAACTAATGCAAATCACCCTTTCTTTCCCTGGCATTCTCCATTTGATGCTGGAAAGTTAATTGAAGTGATGGTGATGGGTGTAGGGGCGTGTGGCAAATGATAGGAAAGAGAACCTTCCTGTGTGGTGAATCTGCATTTTCTGCAGTGATTACTTCCAAGAGATTCAGAAGCACAGGAGGGAAATTCTGGAAGTTAGTGCTGGCAGCCTGGTTTGAGGTACCTGCTTCCCTGGGTGATACATTGCTAGTTGTATTGTTGATCCCTCCAGCGCCCTGCCATGGTAGGCCAGATTCGTTCTCGGTACTGGTACGGTTTCAGCTAGTGGCCCTGGGTCTATATTGGCGTAGATGCAGGAGTGGATCTTGCAGCAAAGATAATCTGAGACTTGCAGTGTTTTTAGGTCTCTGCTTGGTGTTCATTCTGTATTGCAATCACCCTGTTTGACATAGATTTGTATTCTGTTGCATAGGGTTACCAGGACAAACGTGAATAAGTGTGGGGCTGCCTCTTTTATATTTCAGATGTGCACTTCCTAAACTTATGCATTGAATGGAATTTTAGTTACATCTTTACAAAGGCAGCCTTCGATTTTCATCTGAAATGTAATTACATTTACAGGATGGAAGTGTTTACCAATTCATGGAGGAAGTCACATCTGGACTCAAGGGCTCTTTTTTTCAAAGGCTGCTTTTTGGAAGCTGCAGGTTTCATTTCCTTTAGCAGAGCTGGATTCAAAAGGAAGCAATAATGATATTCATTGATGCTGGGAATAGATTCAAATGCTCTGTTGGGTTGGCCTTAGAGAGCCCTCATCTGTCGAGGTTTGGGCCAACATTGTCAAAAAGAATAGTGATTTCGGGGCCTCTTTATCTTCTTCTCAGTCCCTCTCCATGCTTCAACTTCCCTCCAGCCTCCCGGAAGATTACGTGCTGCTGCTTGTGGGGGACATCTGGTGATTGTGGGGCTTAAAGACTATTCAGGAAAGACGGGCTGGGGGAGAAGGTGAAGGAGCTGCACCGTATGTAAGAGAGCAATACAACTGCTCAGAGCTCCAGTATGAAAACTGGAGAAAAGCCTGTTGAGTCTCTGGGCTAAATTAAGAAGTGAGAGCACCAAGGATAAAGTCGTGGTGGGGAGTCTGTTTATAGCCCACCAGACAACAAGGGGATGAGGTTTTCTTCAGACAACTAATGAACATTTCCAGATCACAGGACCTAGTTCTTATGGGCAATTTTAATCACTCTGGCATCTGCTGGGAGAGCAATACAGCAGAGCGCAGACAATCCAGGAAGTTTTTGGAGAGTGTTGCAGACAACTTCCTGGTTCAGATGCTGGAGGAATCAAGTAGTAGACATTCCCCTTTTGACCTGATGCTCACAAACAGGGAAGAATTGGTCAGGAAAGTAGATGTGAATGGCAACCTGGTTTGCAGTGACTATGGGATGGTAGAGTTCAGGATCCTGATGAAAGGAAGAAAGGAGAACCAGCAGGATATAGACCCTGGACTTACTTCAAAAAAGCCGACTTTTACTCCCTCAGGAAGATGGTGAGCGAGGTCCCTTGAGAGGCTAATATGAGGGGAAAGGAGTCCAGGAGAGCAGGCTGGATTTAAAAAAAACCTGATTGAGGCCACAGGAACAAACCATCCCAATGTGCAGAAAGGATAATTAATATGGCACGTGACCAGCTTGGCTTAACAAAGAAATCTTTGGTGAGCTTCAACACAAAAAAGGAAGCTTACAGAAAGTGAAAGCTTGGATAGGTGACTGAGGGGTATAAAAATACTGCGTAAGCATTTGAGGGTGAAATGAGGAAGGCCAAAGCACAACTGGAGTTACAGCTAGCAAGAACATGAAGGGTAACAAGAAAGGTTTCTATGGCTAGATTAGTAACAAGGTCAGGGAAAGTGTGGGCCCCTTACTGAATAGGGAAGGCAGCCTAGTGACAGATGATGTGGAAAAAGCTGAAGTACTCAATGCTTTTTCTTGCCTTTGTCTTCATAGACAAGATCAGTTCCCAGACCATTGCACTGGTCAGCACAGAATGGGGAGGAGGTGAACAGCCCTCAGTGCTGAAAGAATTGGTTCAAGACTGCTTAGAACAGCTGGACATGCCCAAGCCTATGGGGCCAGATGCAATGCATCCGAGTGGGCTGATTTGATTGCAGAGCCATTGCCCAGTATTTTTTGAATATTTGTGGTGGTTGGAGGAGGTCCCAGATGATTGGAAAAAGGCAAATATAGTGCCCATCTTTTAAAAAGGGGAGGAGGAGGATCTGGGGACTGGTCAGCCGTATCTCAATCCCTGGAAAAAAATCATGGAGCAGGTCCTCAAGGAATCTGTTTTGAGAAATCTGGAAAAGAGGAAGGTGATCGGGAACCATCAGCATGGATTCACGATGGGCAAGTCATGTCTGACTAATCTGATTGGCTTCTGTGATGAGAACACTGGCTCTGTAGATGTGGGGGGAAAAGTGGTGGATGTGTTATATATTGACTTTAGCAAAACTTTTTATACAGTCTCCTACAGCATTCTTTCAAGAAAGTTACAAAAGTATAAGTAGAATGGATGAAGTAGAAGATGGATAGAAAGCTGCCTAGATCTGGCTCAAACGGTAGTGATCAATGGCTCAATGTCTAGTTGGCAGCCAGTAAGAAGCACAGTACCCCAGGGGTTAGTCTGGGGCCTATTTTGTTCAACATCTTCATTAATGATCTGGAGGATTGGGTGACTTGCCCCCTCAGCAGGTTTGCAGATGACACTCCCTTCTCTTCTGCACTCCTTGAACTTGCCTGTATGGCAATCGTTGCACTGATGCTTGTGGAGGATAGTGTGGCGGTGCAGAGCACAGCAGGAAAGTGTTGTCCATGACAGCTGCTTAGCCCTAGAAGTAAAGTGAAAGGATTTTAAAACACTAAACTTCGAAGCATTAGGAGGGATTTGGCTTCACCAGCATCACACTCCAAGTCCTGTGTTTTCCTGCTGTTGCTTTCTGCCTAAACTGGCCCAGGAATAAGAGGAAGTGACATAGTAGGTAGAAAAGGGGTTTGTAACTGAGGGAACCTGTGTTTTCAACCCAACTCAGCCCCTAATATGTCACTTGGAGAATAGTTGCCTTGGTGGTTCTGATTTACATTGTGTCTTTACCTGTCTTTCAGGGTGACATGAGACTTTTACTGAGTGCTTTGGAAGCTCCGGTAAACTTTATTGAAGAACCCAATAAATGTAGTGGAGTGGCATGATAAAGATCCAAGATGTTAGGTGATCTGCTCCCCCACCGATCCTGAAATATAGCCTCTACCAGGTGGAACGGGGCAGCTGTTTACCACAGCACATACTTATACATGTGTTGTCTGCTAGGATGTATCGAAGCTAAAGTGGTGCGGAGCAAAAACTAGATCCTATCCAGGTGTTTCATAAGCAGAGGACATGGTAACTCCACCAAAGCACTTCCATCCTGTCTTGCATCACAAACTATACTTGAATCTTTGTCCTGCACATTTCACTTTATTTCTTAAATATCTGAATGGCTTTCAGAGTCATGGGGGTGACTGTTGCCATAGTTTCATCAACTGACTTTTCCCCCATGCAGTTTGTGGTCACTTGTGCTAATCCCACACTAAAACTGTTCCTTGCCTCTGTTTTTCTCTTTTCTAGTGGGGAAGACCTCCTTGATCACCAGATTCATGTATGACAGCTTTGACAACACCTACCAGGTAATAAAATCAATCTCAGAGTTTTAAGGGCCGGCCAGTCTTGCCAAACGGCTATTCATGTGAGGGCTTTACTTGATTCCAATGATTGAGGGTTTGCCGATCAACCAGCATCCTAAATATATTTATTTATATAGGTTTTAAAGCTTTAAACTTCTAAAAATAAGCCTATTGACCTCTTCATAGAATAATGGCACTCATGTAAACCATCTGCCAATGGCTAGGTAGGCCCTCTGGTTTGCATGGCAAGCCTGTCTTCTTGAGAAGTGCCTGTTCTCAACTTTTGAGAAAACTCACCCATTTCCTTCCTTGCTTGCTGCCAAAACTTCATAAACCTTGTTCATCCCTAGCGTAACTCTAGTGATGTCCATGGAGTCAGAAAAGGAATGACGCTGTAGCTCTAACCAATGTTAATGACGTTGCAACCAGAAACAAGGTCCCATGTTTGTAGGCACAAGACTGGCAAGAAATCTGTTGCACACCAGACCCCTTGTTTGGGCATGCCATGGGACTGAATGAGAGTCTGTGGAGCTTGAAAGCTTCTCTCCATCCTGTCCTGGGACCAACCCAACTACAACACCGCTGCATAAGGACAGTTCCAGGCAGAGTTCTCTCATATCCCACCTTGGCTTGGAATTGCAGAATGACTTTGGACTGCGGGAAATGGAAAGCTGAGGTGTGGTTACTGCTACTTAACTCTGTTGAGCCAACACAGCTTCACGTTGGCTGGATTCTGTTCTGCTCGTACACTAGCATATTATGTTCTGGTTGACTTCTGGGCCAGAAAGAACCCAGCTCTCAGATTTGACTTTGTTGTTGCAAGGGTGGCAGCTACAAAACCCATTGTTTTCATTTGTAAGCCGAGCACATTTGCTCTGGCAGCCATCAACCCTGAAACCAAATGCCACTTTTCCAGAGCCCCTCTTCAAAACAAATCCACATTACATTACTTATTTATGGTCCCATCACATGCTAATCACTTTCCAAACAAAGGCTCCGTGTCCTAAAGACTGTGTCATCTTTATGTATTTTTTGTTGTGGTTGTTCCCCATTTCAACTTGTAAAAGCATTTTTGGGTGATGCTTCCTGCCAGTATCCTTTTTCCATTAACGGTTTCTCTCCATAGCTCCCCATCACTGCTGCTAGGCAAGTGAGACAGAACTAAATGCAGGTTCCAGATGAAATCGGCATATTAGCAAAGTTTCTGTGGTGTAGGACGACTAAAGTGCACATTAGCCTTTCCAGGGAGCAAACATCTGTGCAGATTCTGCCCACTGTAATTACACGGATATGTTAAAGCAGTTCTTTTATTTAATCCCACAGTATTTTTGTCTTTCAGTTCTGTTCTTTTCTCTGTGGAGTCCGTGTCCTACTTCTGCTTGGAGCTTTGACCCTCAGTGCTTTAGGATAATGCAGCTGTTTCAATGGGAGGATGTTCTGATGTAATAAACGACGAGATTGCAAAATGAATGAGTGGAACTTAAAGTAAAAGAAATCTTGGAGGCTTATCAAATTATCGGCTTCAATTTAGCTGTCATTGATATGTGCCTCGCTTAAGTCTTAATATACTTGTATGGCACTGCTCACCTCAGGATCTATAGCTTTACAAACATGATTGTGACTCAGAGGCAGGGAAATATTATTATATATTTTACATAACAGGAGAGGGGAGTAACGTTCAGCTGCATTAAGTGACTTGTCCTGGGTCACACATCAAGTTAATGGCACAGCCAGATTTCCTGAGTACTATGTTCTCATTGGTGGAGCCCCATCACAAGTCACTGGATCTTAAACTGTGTGTAAGGTTAATTCTAGCTGTAGGTGATGGATGATCTTATTTCTTGGGACCCTTCTGTCAAATTTTGGGCAGAATTTATTTCTGAAAGCTGCCAAAACCAGTCACTAGAATCATGTTTGTCAAGCTCACCTATAAATAGAAAGCTTGTGTTTGATAAAACACTCCTTGCTCCATGTAGGTTCTTTCTTCCCGAGTTGCAGAGTCAGAGGCATGTTGCCGCTGCCCTCAGTTATTAATTAGTTGTTTTCAGGAGAGCTGCAGTCCTGCATTTACAGATCAGCAGAGAGTTTCCTGCTGGGCATATGGGGGTGCGGGAGAGAAATAAAATGGCACATTTGACAGAGTGTTCACAACAGGAACAAAGCGTCTGATGAAGTGGGATTTTCTCCCACGAAAGCTCATGCGATAAATAAATTCATTAGTCTTTAAAAGTGCCACAGGACTCTCTTTGTTTTGCACAACAGGAATAAAAACCTTTGCCTGAGAGTGGGGTTGGGAGCAGTAGATATAACAACACGCAGTGCTGGAGAACAAGGAAAAGCCACAAGGCCCCCAGTTCCCTGCAGGATTTTTAAACACCCAAGTTGCAACTTACCAACAACTACTCCTCTGCTTTCATGCGTTCTCTGCATACGGTCTTTCTAAAAACCAAGCTGTCGCTCAGCCACAAGATCTGGGCTTGATGCAGCAATTACTGAGTGAAAGTTCTAGGACTGTTATGCAGAAAAACGATAAAAGGCAAACACATGTCACAGAATGATTGCTCCGTATCTGACTCCTCAGTCCTCACCCTTGAAGGAAACCTGCATAACTGGGAGCTTCAATTCATAACTTAGCTAGACTCTAAAAATCATGGTCTTAATAGACACTGGATTTTATGGTTGATTACAACAATCTGGAACCCACTAACCCCCCTTTTTTGCCTTATGACTGCAGAAGTGTCAGTGGGCCTCTGCACCTTAAACGGTCTCTTAGAATATGTGTGAATTAGTTTTGCTAAATAATTTGTTCCACCTTGTATTTAGCTGTGACACTGAGTTCACTTCCCAGAAGTGAAGAAGAGCTCTGTGTAGCTTGAAAGGTTCTCTCTTTCACCAACAAAAGTTGGTCCAATTAGACATTAATTCACTCCTGCTTCTTGTGTCTCTGTTATGCTCGATGAGCATAACTAAGCAGATGATTGTGATGGTCTCTTCTGGCTTTAAAATCTGTTAATCTGTGGGAATGAGGAAATGGAGGGAGGATGGTCTTGCGTTACTGGCCTGGGTTCATAGACTCTCAGGTCAGAAGGGACCAATATGATCATCTAGTCCATGCTTATCCAACCTACGGCCCGCGGGCTGGAATCTGGCCCAGCAAGGGCTGTTATCCAGCCCGCAGACCACTGCACTGGTACCTAGAAGCTGGGGCCTGGCCGGCCTCTTTTTAATTCTCCTGCCTTGCGGCCCAGAGCGGGAGACCTGGCCAGAGAGCAAATTCCACAGGCTGGATCCAGCCCCTTTGTAAAAGGTACGGTGGTTGGGTGACTGGGGGGGACATGAGGGAGGGGGATGAAGTCAGGGATCCAGGCTGGGTTAGGGAGGAGGGGGGAGGCCGGGATCGGGGAACTGGGGGGCAGTGCGGGTGGGGAAGGAGCCAGTGAGGCGGCAGGGTAACTGGACCCAGGGAGGCAGTGCTAGGATCGGGCCAGGGGAGGTGGCTTAGGGCTGGAGTGTAGGGGGGATTGGGCCTGCTTATTCCTGTATCTGTCAGAAAATGCTGATAGGGTTCTAGCCTCCTCCTTACTTCAGGTCCGCTAGTCCAGCGGTTTTCAAACTTAGGTTGGGGACCGAGTACTGGGTCGTGGGGCCCCTGCTGCCGCCGCCAGAAGACTGGAAGGCATTGCTCAAAGATGGCATTGTTGGGTCGTGGGCATAAATGATTTTTTCAGCTGGGTCCACACACCACAGGTTTTCCCATCTCTGTGCATCTGGGGACAGAACACGAGCTGGCTTGCGGTGCCTGTCTTCCTTCTGACAGGAGCTTCAACAGATGCCCAGCGTGTGTGTCCTTTCTTTGATTTCATTGGATTGTATTTAAAAGTTTAGACTCCCAGGCCCTGTGTGCGCTTGCAACAGAGCGAGGATATGCACAGCTGTACGCTGCAGGGAACGGCAGGCTGCGTCCAGACTCGCTGCGGGGTACAGTTACGTGTAGCAGCGGGCTGTGGCAGAGGGGAGGTAGCGGGATACTTCCCTGCTAAAAATAGCAAAGTAGACATGGGAGGCACTGCTTGGATCTATACCAGGGGTCGGCAACCTTTGCCGGTCCCTTTGCCAGCCCTGCCAGCTGCACCCTTAGCAGCTGCCAGGGGTGGGGCCAGGCTTCCAGTGCAAGGTGGCGGCCCGCGGCTGAGGGCCCCTGCTGGATGGCAGGAGGGGAGGGGAGCGGAGTGGGTCATGTTGCCCTGACCCGCCCAGAGCCGCGCCGCTGCCGGCAGGAGGGCAGGTCGGGTCAGCCCACCCGGAGCCGCCACTTCTGGCGGGAGCTGGGGCCAGGAACCGGAGGCTGCCTGCAGGCAGCGGCGGCTCCGGCCGGGCCAACCCTCCCCCTTGCCAGCTATGGCTGGGGCCGGCTCTGCCCTGCCAGCAGCTGCATGGATCTGGGCAGGCGGGGCGACATGACCCGCTCTGCTCCCCTCCGCTCCCCTCCTGCCGTCCAGCAGGGGGCGGGGTCAGCAGGGGCCCTCAGCTGTGGGCTGCAGCTGCTGGCCGTGCAGTTTGCGGGGCCAGCGGGGGAGCCTGAGTGGCGCCGCGTGCCGCTCAGGCTTGGCCTGCGTGCCAGGGGTTGCCGACCCCTGATCTATACAGTACCCACAAGGATCAGATATCACTACTCATCTGAGCAGTGCCTTACCATCCACCCTGTTAGATATAGTCACGCTAGCTGAGTCTGTACTCTACACTCCAGCACAAGTCCCACAAGCTGGTAGCCAGCCTTCAAGCTGGCATTTCGTACCTTTACTGAGGAGCCCTTAGGGCATGAATGAGTCTCCGTGCTTAATACCTTGTGGGCCGATGTGTTGCTGTAGGCACCACTGGCATTTCTACCAGGGTTACAACTTGTCTTCTACTTACCTGCTTTTTGGGTCGGAAGGATTAGTAAAGACTTCATACTGCACAACCATTGTTCCGGCCTCTTCGCTAGAAGAATCGAAGTGGAGAAATGAGTAGACAACCCTTTGGGTCATCAGATCCATCCCCCATGCTGATCTTTTGGCTTTGTTCTGCGTGAAATGCTCCTAATAATGACCCTCCCCCCCTCACCTCTTTGACCTAGTTCAGAGTCTCCTTTATTCAGATACCTGTTTGGGAAAGGCCCACTAGCATATGAATCTTCATTCTATATGACAGCTGGGTCCAGGTGTTGAGGGATCTTTCCAAATTTAAAGGCTTTTAAAGCCTCCACAACCTCATCCATTTTTCCACTGACTAGTTTTGACTGGGGAACTTTCCCGAAAATTGCAAATGAGAGACTCTCTTAAGCTGTTGTGTATATAAAACTCTGGCAGCTGGAACAGTCTTTTGTTTGAGCCTCAACCCCCATTGTACTAAACCAGCTGTAAAAACTGCTGGTCACCAGGATATTCTTTACTGTGGCTCCACCCAGATTGATTTGAATTTTTGGGAAGTTTCCACAGCATTGAAAAGGCTTGAGAATACTTCCATTTAAAATGGCAGTGTAATAAAATGTCTGCCACAAGAACCAGCAAAGAGACTTAATTCTATATATTTATCTATTTGATGGTGTGATCCTGGGCTTTTGTGGGGCAAAGTCTAAAGGCTTTTCTCTCTCAATCATTGTTTAATTGCCATTGGCACAAAGACATCTTTAAGATATCAGGGAGAATGGAAATTTCCTTGAGACAAACTTCAATGTAGTTGTCCCTGTTTATTAAAATATTGTAAGTTGCATAGCAGGCAAACATGGAAGGAAAATTTTTCAATGTGCGAGTCTACTTCTCCACCATATGTACATTTCCTTTGCTCACCTCTAACCTTCGGCATCCTTCACAGTTCTTCAGGATGGAAGCTTGTGGGTCATCATTGTTGGAACTCAACCTTGTTTCTTTCATATCTGTCCTTCTGGCTTCCTCCTGAGATACTGTGTTTTTCTAGTGAGGAAAAGTCTTGTGCGTTATTTGCGCTGCAGCTTTCAGCAGAGGGAAACTAAATTGCATCATGCGGTGCTAGTCAGTTTTCGTTTGCAGCTGGCTTCATGTACAGGGTGCTGGCTGGTTGGTTGCATGGATCCCACCCATTAGATAATCTCCCAATTGATTGGGAAGTGTGGTAGTGGATAGTAAAATGCCTACAATACAAAGGGATCTTGTGGCACAGAAGCATTTTCAGGATACAGGTGCACCCCCCTAACTTGGGGGTAGTCTAGATCGTTTATGGTTTTGTTTCAGTTGATACCAGTTTGCTGGAACTCAGCTCATCTTCTGGACTTCATTGATACTGTTTAGTGGTACTCCTGCATCATGGCTCATTCAGTTAAAGCCCCAGCTGTGTTAGCAGCCCCAATCCCAGATCAATTGCATACCTGCAGTACAGAAACTTGCAACACTGAACTCCCTGTCCTGCACAAAATACTCAGTACAAGAGAGTGAAGACTTGGGCTATTTGCAGACTGTTGACATCTGCTCCTCCTTTTCCCCATTTTGGTTAAGCTGATGTCTCTAAGCTCCAGTAATGTCTAAAGATGCAAAGAAATCCTTCCTTCCATACACGTGCCTGTGGACTAAATGACAAACTGTGGTTAACTTAGTTAAAATGTGACCTTTTTATGTTGAAATTTTACACTAATAGGCACTCATTTTGGCATCAAGTGGAAAAAGCCTAACTTATATAACCCTAGAAAGACAACAGAGTCCTGTGGCACTTTTAAAGACTAACAGATTTATTATCGCATGAGCTTTCGTGGGAGAAAATCCCACTTCATCAGACGTTCTTCAAAGCGACTGACGAAGTGGGATTTTCTCCCACGAAAGCTCATGCGATAAATAAATCTGTTAGTCTTTAAAAGTGCCACAGGACTCTGTTGTCTTTCTACAATAGACTAACATGGCTCCCCCTTTGGAATTTGCTTATATAATCCTACTGAAGGAAAGACCCCATATCATAAGTGTGGCCCTTATTTCAGCTTCTGCCAGAGTCTAGTCTGTTATGATGGTTGAATGCCCTTGCGAGAGACATTTTACACCTGTCTTAGTATTTTTTTAATTGAAATCTGATATAATTTTTTACAGGCAACAATTGGCATTGACTTTTTATCGAAAACCATGTACCTGGAGGATCGAACAGTGAGTAAAATTTTGCATGATTTTCTGTAGTGGGAAAGATTCGGCTATTCTTGGTATGTTTTGTTGTCTGTCATAACGTGAGCATGCTTCAGTGTTCTGAATTGGCTTGGAGGTCTATAAGTAACCTGTCCTGCTACCACGGAGAAGATCATCTTTTGACTCTAGTTTGGGCCATTGTTTCTAGCCTACCAGAAGCTCCGTGTGCTGTGGAGGCAACCTGGGTATGTTGGAAAGTGAATGTTTGGTGCCTCTCAAGGTTTTTTCACAAGTTTTGGAAGAGGCTATATTCGGTAGTTCTTGATTTGAGTGGTCAATGTGATGCAGAATTTGGGGAGTAAAGGGGGGGAGGTGCGTGGCTGGGGGAAGGCTTTAAAGAATCTGCTGTTATATGATGAGGGTTTAGGAATGGGCACCCCAAAAATTTCTGATGTCAGGCTGAGGACTGACTATAAATTGAATCAAGACTAGAGCTACCAGTCTGTACCCCCACTCAGTGGGTGTTTAAACAAGTCATTTTGAACAGGATGTGCAAAACTCATAAATGTATGGTGGTTTACTCTGTTTTGCACTGCACTGTTGCTGAAATCAAGCCAGCGTTCCACAGAAATTAATGCCACGGTCCCAAATTAGCTCACATCCTTAATTAAGAAATACAGCAAGGGGGTATATATTAGTAGAACACAAATTGTATGGCTCTGCACAAGCAGATGATATTGGAGAAACTCACAATGAATGTGATTGCCTTTTACGTGACTTGACAAATTAGCATGCTCTTTCTAAAGCAATTCAGGCCCTTATGTGTTTGTTTATATAACATATTAAAATAATGTGTGTTGGTGTATGGAGCATCTTGTATTTTCTTTCAGACTCTAAGTGGTAGGAGATTTCATCCTTCTAGTCAGTGTTTCTCAGTTACTTTGCATTATGGCCATGTCTTTGCGTAGCTAACTGCCCAGCATTTATCCTCCTTGAAAAAGTAGCTTAGTAGCTGCTCCAGTGGCTTGGCAGCAGCTGAAGACTCCTGTTTAGAAGGGGTCTTAAATGTGATTCTTCCAACCTCTTTGTCATACGGGCCTCTGTGATGGTGATGCACGCAGACCCCAGGAAGAATGGCAGGAGAGCATGAATGCCTCCTGTGAGTGGATCTGCAGATGGGCCTTGCCTCAGGTGTCCTGCCCATCCTCCCTGCCTGGAAAACCCTGCCCTGCTATTGCCTGCTCGCTAGAAGTGGGAGGGGGCTTTTGAAATACAAAGTGCTGGGAAGTGAGTGTGAAATACACGTTCCCCTGGACTCCTTTCTAGACAGTTTAGACAAGAGGCTACACAATTTTACACACTATCAGGGATGGGAAGTTGCCACAAATAGAGGCACTTTGCTTCTGCTCCTGGTCCCAAACAATCCCCTGCATGAGTTAGATTTTTATTTAGCTTTTTAAAAAAGCAATAAAATAAAATTTACTCTTTATTTTTAGTGGCAGTTTGGCTTTTTTTTTTTTTTTCCTTTAATTTTCTCCCATCCCACAGATCAGGTTGCAGCTCTGGGATACTGCGGGTCAGGAACGTTTCCGTAGCCTCATTCCCAGTTACATCCGTGACTCTGCTGCTGCCGTAGTAGTTTACGATATCACAAGTAGGTATATTGCACTGGGTTTGACCTTTTTCTTATTTTTCTTGCTTGTTTGACTGATTTTGTTAGGTACGGTTGCAATTATGGGACACAGCAGGTCAAGAGCGGTTCAGGAGCTTGATTCCTAGCTACATTCGTGACTCCACTGTTGCAGTTGTTGTTTATGATATCACAAGTGAGTGGGGGGAATTCTGCATTTCTAATACTCTGCTCTGTAATTCTATAGCCTCGCTCTGCATGTCGTATCATGCTCATGTGCTTGTTCTTCATACTGGCATGAAGAGTGCTTCCCTTATTGCAGTCAAGTGTTTAAACCAGGCACTTCTGAACACACTGTGTGTTTTAATGTATGAATGGATTTATGAATTTCCCTTGCTGAAGTAAAATATTTGTACCCCTTTCCTATGACATGATTTTTCCCAAAGTCTTGAGCACTGGCTGGCCTCCTCTCATCTGCTCTTCTTTTGGGTACCATCTTCATCTTTGGCTTGGTCTCAAACACCTGAATCACTTGCTTGTATATCTTTGAATTTCCAAATTAGAGTTTCCCATTGAGGCCATTTGAGAACTGCCGCTTGCTTCACTCCATTGTCCCCAAAATCTGGGCGTGGGCTGGGGAAGGACATACCACATTTTCATTTTGATCAGTCACTTTCATTTTCTGGTAGTTAAAGCTCTAGGACTAAAATTGTAGCCTTTTAATAATTTACTCTCATTTCTTAATAAGTTATATACGCTATAGAGGACTAAAATGTTAGTACACTCTCACCTGCACTCCAAAGACTGGTTTAAAAGTCCAGACAAACCCTCATTTATTTTCTTCAAATTTGTGAAGAGCAATAGTTTTATTAAAGAAGAATTAAGCCTTCAGAGGTTTTTCATTTTAAATCAGTAGTGATTGGATGAAATAGTCTGATTCTATTCAAATCCAAAAAGGCTTATGCTTTTATTCATAAATACTCCAGAAGATTATAGCAGGAACAATGACTTCTCTCGTAAACATATTTTTAGTGTTATAAACAAAAATTTTAAACTGAGCTAAAATTAAAGGTTAGCTGTGAATTTTGGGCTTCTCTGCTGACCTAATGATTACAATATTGCTAAATACCGAAGCAAAGCTTTATATCTTTAGACTGTTGGCCAGTGATGAAGTCTTAATTTTCTAAGACATAGAGTATTTCTCCTACAGTAGAAGCCATTACAAAGTCAGCACTTTGCCAACAATTATCACAGCGATCACCCTATTTAAGTGTAGCCAAATACTTTGGAAGCTTGGATTACACCTCTGTGATGGTACCATGCATATATTAACTGTTTAATATCAACTGCTGTACCATTCAATTTTTGTTTGGAACAAAACTTCAAAGTTTATATATATTCATGAATACCTGTTTCTTAGATCTAGAATCTTGCTTTGACACTTAGGTGTTCATTGCCTGTTCTACTAACGCTGCTGGACTCTGGAAGGCATTGTTAGTTAGAAAGGTTCCAAAGAAATCGGTCTTTTTATGTTTGATTTTATGGAAACAGTTCCGAAATTCTTTTGAGATCAGTAATCAACCCAAGCAGAGTTGCTTTTAATTACATAAGCCAAATATTCCTAGGAGAACAAACCTAAAGCTAGTAATCACAGAATAATTAATCAACATGAAATATATAATTGCTGTGAAGTGCTTTTTAAAATCCCTATAACTGATGCATATTTTCAGTATTTTTTCAAGTCATGAGTAGTGTAGCGTAAATAGCAAAGTTTTTGGGCCCAAATCTGTATATAAAAAATGTTCAGCTACATTCATTGAAGTGAAATGACAATTGTTTAAAAGTAATGATTAAAAACTCTCCATAATTTAAACTCTGATAAAGTCCATTTATAATTGGCTAGATTATATTCTGTTGCAGATGCATTTAAAGCCAGAGGGTAAAATTCAAACCCCACTGAAATAAATGATACATCTGGCATTGACTTTAATAGGGTCAGGATTGCATCCATTGATTCTACATAATCCTAATGTACCAATTACCAGAGAATGAGGGGCTTTTATTCAAGACTTGTAGCTGTATTGGCAGGGATCTAGGAAGAACATTTTACGGTGACACTCATCTTTGTTCACTCTTCCTTACTAGATGTAAACTCATTCCAGCAAACCACAAAATGGATTGATGATGTCAGAACGGAAAGGGGCAGCGATGTCATCATTATGCTAGTGGGAAATAAAACAGATCTAGCAGATAAGAGGTATGGTGAAATCATTCATCTTAATTACATGATCGGCCTGCTGTTGATCTCTGAGAAAGCTTTTTATTTTTGGCCCCAATCCTAGTTTGTTTAAATTATGCTGACATGTGATGTGAATAGGAATTTCTTAATTTTTTTTTTTTTAAAGTGGGAACTTTATTTAAACATGTCCTGGCTTGCTTGTGAGCCCACAGGACAGCATTGTGTGTGAGAACCAGAACCAACCAGCATGGCCTGTGAGAACTAAGAAGTGAAATTGACCAGCCTAGCTTCAATACCAAACTGAATGAAATGTAAAAAGTTAATAGCATCAGTAAAATGTCACTAACCTCTTCGGAAGAAGCTGGCAATGGGCCACAGGGGACAGCTCACTTGATGATGACCTGTTCTGTTAATTCCCTCTGAAGCACCTGGCATTGGTCATTGTTGGAAGACAAGATACTGGGCTGGATGGACCATTAATCTAACTTGGCATGGCTGTTCTTATCACAGAGTAAATTAGATTCAAAATGGTAATAAGTTCCAGAGGGGTCGCTGTGTTACTCTGTATACAGCAAAAACAACGGAAGTCCTGTGGCACCTTAAAGACTAAGACATTTTTTCAGGCATGAGCTTTCGTGGGCTACAAACCACATTTTCAGATGCATCCGACGATGTGGGTTGCAGCCCACGAAGCTTATGCCTGAAGAAATTTGTTAGTTTTTAAGGTGCCACAGGACTCTCATTGGCTTTTTTAAGATTCAAAATGTTCTTGTTTAATAATCTAGGGTTAGTACAGGACATTAATGTAAATGGTTTTCTTGTTAAACATTGACAACAGAGTCCTGTGGCACTTTTAAAGACTAACAGATTTATTTACCGCATAAGCTTTCGTGGGAGAAAATCCCACTTCGTCAGACACTTTGAAGATGGGACAAATTCCAAAGGGGTAGCCGTGTTAGTCTATTGTAGAAAGCTCATGCGGTAAATAATCTGTTAGTCTTTAAAAGTGCCACAGGACTCTGTTGTCTTTCTACAATAGACTAACACGGCTACCCCTTTGGAATTTGTCCCATCTTCAAAGCGTCTGACGAAGTCGGATTTTCTCCCATGAAAGAACGTGCAGTAAATAAATCTGTTAGTCTTTAAAAGTGCCACAGGACTCTGTTGTCTTTCTACAATAGACTAACACGGCTACCCCTTTGGAATTTGTTAAACATTGGTTTGTTTTAATGCTGTGAAAATTAAAATCTAAAGTGTATTTAGAATTTTGTTTAAAAGAGCAGATTTTGTTGAATTGAATGATTTTCCTACCTCCCTCCGCTCCATCCCCCACTCCTTTGCAGTACCTACTCTAAAATTTTTAGGTGGAAATTTTTTCAGAGTCACTAATGCCAAATCACACTGGCATTTGGCCATTCTGCTGCCTTGCTGTAGTGGATTTATGTTAGTCTCAATACAAAATGGTACAAAGTAGTGTCTTTTCAAAACATAAACACATAATGGCATTATATGATGGTGACCGTATCAATATTATTTTAGACTTGGATAAAGTGTAAACTTCATGATAGGCTTCATAAACTTGAGTTAGGGAGAGTTAGGATATTTATGTGGAAGATCTTTAGCTCATTTAAACAAAAGAAAGTTGTTTTAGCTGATTTAACCTAAGTATTTCAAAACAATTTTTTTGGTACTTTCAGGTTACATGCGGTCATGTGAAAGAGGTTAAATGCAATGTTAAGGTTTAGCTAAACAAAGCAATAATTGCTAATGAGAACAACCTGAGAGGTTTAATTCTTTTTGGCCCGTGGCCACCTTGGCTTAATTACGGAAAGGCTGAGAGTATTGTTCCAGAGAATAACAGAAATGAAGGGCAGGAAGTGATCTCAAGAGGTCTTCTACTAGTCCACCACTCTGAGGCAGGATTGAGTGTTCTGAGACCTTTCCCTGGCAGGTGCACTGTGGAGCCCAAATCATATCCTGAAGTACAGGGTTCCAAAAAGAACTAGGCAAGTTCATGGGGGATAGGCCCATCAATGGCTATTAGCTAGAATAGGCAGAGATTGCTATTTGCCAGACGCTGGGAATGGCTGTTGGGATGGATCACTTGATGTTTGGCTGTTCTATTCATTCCCTCTGAAGCACCTGGCATTGGTCGAAAGACATGGTACGGGGCTAGATGGACCATTTGTCTGACTCTTCTTATGAGACCGTGTGCCCTTCCTTGTGCCCATCTTGACTATCTGGCAGTTGTATCTATGGTGGGTGCCTCTACTGGGTGTGGTTTGGAACCTGGAGGACATCTGTTTGTTGGAGGCAAAACCTAAATTGTCAAGACGTTCATTTATTTTTGCTGCAATGTTCTTCTCTTCCCCAGGCAAGTGTCCATTGAGGAGGGAGAAAGGAAAGCCAAAGAGCTGAATGTAATGTTCATTGAAACTAGTGCAAAAGCAGGATACAATGTAAAACAGGTAAGTGACATGGGGTGGTGGGTATTGTGCACTAAGTTAGCTCTAATATCTTACATCCTGTCATGAACCAGGATACAGAATGCTCCATGGCAGTGGACATATGGAAACTGGTTAAGGACCCTAGAGGAACAGTACTCTTTAGTCCACAGACGGCCGCCAGGACCTGTGGGAGACTTTTTAGCATCATTGGAAAGACCTACATGCAATAAATTGCTTGGAACCCAATTATGTGCTTTAAAAGGGTGGGTGAAAGAATTGGTCTTTCTGGAACTGGAGCCATAGGACTGGGACATTCGAAAGCTGATTGGACAAGTTAGCACAGTTGAAACATGGCCTGAAGTGTGATTTGCTGTGGGTCTGTGGCCAAGTCAATCTGACTACATTTCACCCAGTAAAATTAAGCTTCACTGGGATAAGTTCCTTGGAAGAGTGAAAAATCATTATCTGACCAACTCCAACAGACTCTCCAGTTGGGAAAGGTAATCTATCAGCTTTTGGAAGTGCTGCAGCGATATTCAGTTTTACGTTGCAAAATGATCTGCAGTCTTCTAAATGCTGAACTGCCAAATATGTGTTTTCTGCCTGTTCTATTGAAGATAATTTTTCCATTTGGCAAGTAGCTAATCAGCCCAAACGACAGCACTGATCTTGTGTGTTTACAAGCGATAAAATTCGTTTTGTTTTTTTCTTGCCCATGTAGGTAAATATCCATAACTAAAATGTGAACAGCGGGCTAGAGCCACCACTGTTCACTCAGTGGCAAGTGCTAAGGTGGATATGGTGAGACAACTGCTTTGCTCACTTGGTGTGTCTCACATAATGCCTTATTACCGCTATGATATTGACAAGCAGCCTATGCTGAAGGGCAGTGAGGTGTTCAAAGATGTAGAAACTCCCTGTTGAGACATCTAGGAATGAAACTGCTAAATTGTTAATATACGGAGCATAGAATAATCCATGTACATTAACTCTATAACCGTAGTCTATCAATTTACTGAACCATTATATAGCCTGGTTTTATATAGCCTAATCTGTGTATCCAGATTAACATGTCAGATGCCAAATGCCCCCTGCATGCCAAATGGTAGCATTACATAATCTTATACAGGTAGTTGGCATGCTACATTTCAGTGTTGAAAACGTGGTATGAAATCAAACTGTGTGTTGCTACGTTCCAGATCTTTGAATTTATGTGGTCTTGCCAAGCACAACATACTTGTATTCCATTTTATTTAAGTGACCATCCAAGGGACTGACAAACATTGTTTTGCAAACAGCACTTGGCTTTCATTTAAGGGCTTGAAAATTGTGCAGGAAGCCTGGAATATTCTGAAGTGGTTATTTAGGAAGGGGCTGCCTACTGGAAGATGCAGGTTTCACTGCTAGTGAGGATGCTGGAAACTTCATAGTTCTGTACACTTTTTGTAAAAGGACGGAAAGTCCTCTGGACCTGCCCAATTCATAATCTCTTTAAAGTCACTGACTGCCTGCCCAGGCTAGAAACATTACATGTCTCCAAGAGTTAGCTAATATTGCTTTTAATATTAGGTGAACCAGAGCTGGACAGGGACATCTGGGTTCTCAGCGCAGTTATGATAACTTAGAGAAGCCATTGGATGAACAAGTCTTTTACAGCATGCGTCTGGGCATAGAACTCCCATGCACAAATAACAAAAGGTTCACTTGATGAGGGGACCACAACATATGTCATCAAGATGGTGGTGGATCCATTTAATGCACTATATGAGGCCAGCTGTTAGCGTTTTGTACTGTTCAGGAACATTACTGTTGGGACTTGGACAAATTGGAAAACTGGGGCCAAAAGAAACCTCATGAGGTTCAACAAGGACAAGTGCAAAGTCCTGCACTTAGGACAGAAAAATCCCATGCACTGCTACAGGCTGGGGACCGATCGGCTAAGTAGCAGCGCTGTAGAAAAGGACCTGGGGGTTATGGTGGACGGGAAGATGAATATGAGCCAACAGTGTGCCCTTGTTGCCAAAAAGGCCAATGGCTGCATCAGTAGGAGTATTGCTAGCAGATCGAGGGATGTGATAATTCCCCTCTATTCGACACTGGTCAGGCGGCATCTGGAATACTGTGTCCAGTTTTGGGCTCCCCACTACAGAAAGGATGTGGACAAATTAGAAAGAGTCCAGCGGAGGGCAACAAAAATGATTAGGGGGCTGGGGCACATGTCTTATGAGGAGAGACTGAAGGAACTAGGCTTATTTAGTCTACAGAAGAGAAGACTGAGGGGAGATTTGATAGCAACCTTCAACTACTTGAAGGGGTGCTCCAAAGAGGAGGGAGCTAGGCTGTTCTCGATGGTAACAGAGGACAGAACAAGGAGCAATAGTTTCAAGTTACAGCTGGAGAGATCGAGGTTGGATATTAGGAAAAACTTTCTCACTAGGAGGGTGGTGAAGCATTGGAATGGGTTACCTAGGGAGGTGGTGGAATCTCCATCTTTGGAGATACTTAAGGTCTGGTTAGACAAAACCCTGGCTGGGATGATTTAGAGGGAGTGGTTCTGCTTTTAGCAGAGGGTTGAACTAGATGACCTCATGAAGTCCCTTCCAGCCCTATGATTCTATGACTGTCAGCACAAAGAAGCTATTTCTGTAGCCATCACCCCTTTCCTGAAAAAGAACTCTAATTCTATATCAAGGGCTCTGCACAATCAAATGCCTTTAATTTTTTAATTGCTAAGGCACCTTGTAAAACTAATTTTTATGTAAACCTGGAACACAGTTTTTGTTCTGTACTATTTTCTGAAAAAGAAGATTCAAAGGCTCATCAGTCAGATGTTTTCTTTTAACTATTGGAAAAACTATAGATTTTTGGAGCAGCTAAGAGCTCTTGTTTAGCACTGTATTCATCGGTTTTAAATCACTGGAGGCTACTGCAGGTCATTGGGTGCCATCATAATATAAATGATTAATTCAGACACACGTCAAATCTTCAGGTGGAAATGGACAGAGGAAAGCTTAAGTGAGGCCTTGCTTACAAGTAAAGTCTGTATAAGCAAGTAGACTCAAATGGCCACTTGACAAGAACTAAGGAAGAATTGTTTTCCTGTGTATTTTGATCCTTGTAAAGCAGCTAGGACTTAGTTTTTTAGACTCTTCAAGACAATCAGAGTTGTTGGGGTTTGTTGTCATAGCAAGCCCAGAAAAACTGCCCCAAAGTTCCAAAAAATAGCAGTTGCCTAAGCAAGTCCCGAAAGGGAAAATACAAGATCATTTTTATTCAGTTTTCCATTTTCTTGGCTGCTGTTTTCACGGGGTAATTTTAGATTTATCTCACTGAGGTGTCAAAGAAATTATTCCCCAGACAAAATGGGAAAGGTTATGAAAAACACCACAGAATGGGTGCAACCCCTATGATCCTGTGCATAAGTCACCATTTTTACTAAGACAGTATGAATGGAGGCAATATCTCGGTTGACCTTCCCATGGCTGATAACTTCTGTTAATAGTAATATGATGCAAACTAGCTCTGCAAAATCATTACTGTCTAACTTAATATTCATACAGGAAGTTGATTTAAGTGTTAGATTACTTGAGCCCTGAAATGCATATTTTGAGTATGTATAATGAATTTCATTTATGTAAAATTCTAGGTCAATCAGTACTGAATATCAAGCATTGAAGTAAAAATGAGGCTTGGAATAATGGCAAATCATAAATTTGCCCATTTTGGGGTGGAAATTCACAGATGATTTTAGCAGCACATTTTTATACAGGCTTGGTGCAAAATATGGTGATCAAATGCCTCGATTGGGGAATGTGAACTAATCGTTGTGTACTCAAACTGTTGTAACGCAGGACACAGTTTTTAGCTCAGTACTGAGTGTAAATTGTCAATACCTCCTTCAGAAGCTCATGTGTCAGTCACTCTACTTTTTCTGAAGCCTGGCAAGGTACAGTCATGCTTCCAGCCTGTCCTTTCCGGGCAAAGTCCCCTTCCAATATCTAAACCTGTCAGTCTGGTTTCAGGCTTAATGCTTACGTTAGGGCTGACACAGCACCTGACCTGGGAACACAACTTTGCAAACAAGGTTATTTGGCCAGAGACAAATTTCCATTCTTGTACTGCCAGGTTTTTTCATTGGTTTTCCAAACCTTTGACTATAGTGTGTTCATTCACAGATACAATATGTATCTATACAATAGAAGTGAATGGAACAGCAGTTAGATGGTGAAATCATCTTGCAGCTTTCAGATGCCTGAAATTCATGGTGGGCAGCTGTTTCTATTCCATGAGGCCTCGCACGTAGCACTGCACAGGTTGAGCACTTCCATTCGTTTTCTCCTGCATATAGACCCGCACTAAGACACCTTGAGTTCCAATGTCACTGATGTATGTAAATGGAACCTGAGCTATGAAGCTTTCTCAAAGCAGCCAGCCTGAATTCAGTCTCCTTGGTCTTACCTGTTGAGCAAGTGTCTAGAAGAGGCACTTGATCCAAACTTACCCCATCTTAGAAAGAGGGTAAGAGAGAAATATTTTGGAAGCTATCCAGCACAATAAATCCAGTGATCAAGAGCATCAGCCTCTGGTTGTCAAGAACAGAGTGTCACAATGGTTGTGCTGAATGTTAGTGCTTTCTGAATTGTTTTCAGGCTCTGGTACTGTGATAGATGCCTCAGAAACCTCTCCACTGGTTTCATAAGTGGCATTTGTTGTGTATGTTTTGAAACAGCACTTGAATTACAGAATGTGAAAAGCTCAATCTCTCCTTCCACACATATCAGGTAAAGTGTCTTTGCTCCACTCACTCTTGTGGTAGCCCTTGCCATAGTGCTTTGCTTTTGTGCTTTGACCTCTCGGTTCATGGTGTGTTGCTAGCAAGCCGTGAAGAGATGGAACACATGGATAGTAATGGCTTGTTCCACCCATCATGCTGTCCAGAGGTCCCTTGCTCTAGAGACTGTTCTCTAGTCGCGAGCGTCCTGCTTCTTCTACCAAAGGAGGTGGAGAAAGTGGGCTCTCTGGACGTGAGCATGGTAGTCTGTTTCAACTGCACTTACGTTATGTTCAGGACAAGGACGGGACTGATTTCCCTTCCCAAAGAGACTTTGTGGGGCTCCCCTTCCAAAGTCGAGGCTCTCCCCCTTCTGGCCCTAAAACCCCATTTTGTCTCCAGGGAAAGAAGGGAAATATGACTCCACAGGAAAACAGAATATTTAACGGAGCCTTTCCTGTCTTGAGAAGGGAAATGGAAGGTGTGTTGGTTAAGCAGAAACTTCTCTTGTCCATTGTCATGAGCAATCAAGTACTTGACTTGATTCAAAGGTCTCTAAGGCAGCTGGAGGAATAACTGTTTGCAGTCAATTCAGAGGTGGAAAAGCTTGCACCAGCAGATAAATTAGCTTGGAAACCTTGCCAGACGAGGATTTTTCAATTGCTTTGTTGGTTCCACCTGGTGTTCGCATTGCCCCCTCCTCTCCCTAGGAACAGTTCTAATAAAGAAGTTGATGGGACAAGTCTCGTCCAATCACCACTGAGATGGGAGTACAGCATGGATTCACGAAGGGCAAGTCATGCCAGGCCAATCTGATTACCTTCTATGATGAGATGACTGGCTCTGGGGATGTGGGGAAAGCAGTGGACATGATAATTTGACTTTAGCAGAGTTTTCAGTGTGGTCTCCCCTAGCATGCTTACCAGCAAGTTAAAGAATTATGGGTTGGTTGAATGGTCTATAAGGTGGATAGAAAGCTGGCTAGATCCTCAGGCTCAATGGATAGTGATGAATGCTCAATGTCTAGGTGACAGCCAGTAACAAGTGGAGTGCCCCAGAGGTTGGTCCTGGGGCCAGTTTTGTTCAACATCTTCATTAATGATAATGGAGGATCGAGTGGATTACACTCTTAGTAAGTTTGCAGACGACGCTAAACTGGAGGGACTTTTAGATACTCTGAAGGGTATGAATAGGATACAAAGTGACCTAGATGTATTGAAGGATTGACTCAAAAGAAATCTGATGAGGTTCAACAAGGACAATTTCAGAGTCCTACACTTAAGATAAAAGAATCCCATGCACAGCTACAGACTGGGGACCGAGTGGCTAGGCAGCAGTTAAACAGAGAAGGATCTGGAGGTTATAGTGGACAAGAAGCTGGATACGAGTCAGCAGTGTGCCCTTATTGCCAAGAAGGCAATCGACCAGGGCGAATTGGCTAAGGCTCAGGGAGTTTTCACCTTCCTCTGTAGTATGGAGCATGGCTCACTTGCTGGTGGATTCTCTGTACCTTAAAGTCTTTAAACCATGATTTGAGGAGTTTAATAACTCAGTCATAGGTTAGAGATGTATTACAGGAGTGGGTGGGTCAGGTTCTGTGGCCTGCATTGTGCAGGAAGTCAGACTAGATGATCATATTGGTGCCTTCTGACCTTAGAGTCTATATTGGGCTCATTGCCAGCAGATCAATGGAAGTGATTGTTCCCCTCTATTTGTCATTGGTGAGGCCACATTTGGAGTATTGTGTCCAATTTTGGGCTCCCTCTCCCCCCACTATAGGAAGAATGTGGGCAAATTGGAGAGAGTCCAGTGAAGGGCAATGAAAATGACTAGGGGGCTGGAGCACCTGTCTTAATGAGGAAAGGCAGAGGGAACTAGGTTTGTTTAGTTTGCAGAAGAGAAGAATGAGGGGAGATTTGATAGCGGCCTTCAACTATCTGAAAGGAAGTTCCAGTGAGGATGGAGCCCAGGCTGTTTTCAGTGGTGGCAGATGACAGAACAAGGAGCAATGGTCTCGAGTTGCAGTGGGGGAGGTCTAGGTTTGATATTAGGAAAATCTTTTTCACTAGGAGGGTGGTGAAGCACTGGAATGGGTTACCTCAGTAGGTGGCAGACTCTCCATCCTTAGAGGATTTTAAGGTGAGGCTAGACAAAGCCCTGGCTGGGATGATTTAGTTGGGGTTGGTCTTGCGTTGAGCAGGGGGTTGTACTAAATGACTTCCTGAGGTCATCTCCAGCCCTCATCTTCCACGATTCTATGATACATGACTTTCTCTCAGGCTTCCATTCTGCTTCCAGATCTGTTAGTGCAGGAGCTTCTGTGAATGCAGGCTTCTAAAGGTATTTAGGCACCTGTTAAAGTAAATGGGAGCTTGGCTTCTAAATACCTTTCAAAATCATTCTAGTCCTTACGCATGTGGCACTCCTTCTGGCTTGGGACAGGAGGATACTAGAAGGAAAATTGAGGATGGTGAACACCATTTCAGGCACCCTTCTGGCTCAAGGAGTGGTCTGTTCTCCTCCAAGTAGTGTCCCCGTGGGTGCACCACTGTTGGTGTGTGTGTGCGCGCGCGCCACACCACGGATCGGAGATTTACCTAGCTAGAACTCGCCAGGGTCGCGCGACCGGAGGGGACTGTCTCGCGGACAGTTTGGCGCCCTTCAACAGCCGCGCGACCCAACCTTTACCGCTCGCGAACCAGGGACGGAGTTAGGGAACTCTCCTCACAAACCCACTCGCCTTCTCTTTATTTCCCCTGCCCCCCCCCCCCTTTTTTTTTTTCTTTCTAGTTCTTTTCTTCGTTCTTATTTTAAACTAATACTTACCGGCTTTTAAAAAAAAAAAAAAGAAGAGAAACGGACAAGGATAATCCCGAGAGCCGGCAAAATGCCGGGCTCTCTGGGATTCAAACACTGTGAATTATGTCGGGAGGCAATGCCTTCCTCAGATAGGCACCCGACCTGTATTAAATGTCTTGGAGAGGAGCACAACAGCGGCAAATGCCCACATTGCCGAAACCTGAGCACGAGCACGAGAGTGAGACGAGACTGTGACCTGCGTTTCAAGCTCCTGCTCATGGAAAAGTCTTTAAGACCTGCCTCCGCCCCTGCGCAGGAAAAAGCCTCGTCAGCTGCTAGGTTGACTAAAAGACATTTGACACCGCCTCCAGAGCTGCAAAAGAAAGGGAGGTCTCAGGCACCTTCCCCCTTGCCGAGACAACTGCATGAAGCAGAGGCTAAAGGTCCCTCCAACACGCCACCAAAAAGGACAGAGAAACAGTCCCGTCCGCAAGATTCTGACCCCCCTCAAAGGGACAGCTCGGCACCGGCACAGCTTGAAAGATCACCGGTACCCAGACTCGGCAACGGCGCCAATGCCAGCAACAGCCTCTAGCTCGGCACCGGCAGCACAGGAAGCGGCCACTCCACAGCTGATTTTGACAGCAGCCCCGAGCCAATTTAACACGCCGGCACCGCGCTCTTCTTCCTGCGCTACCCAGGACACAGGCACCTTACCAGTGTCAGAACCACCCTCCTCGGCACCGAGGAAGCAGAGGGAGAAAAGAAAACATCTTGAATCCGAGATCCCTCTTTCTCCACAGCTTCAAAGGGATAGCTATGTGGCTTCCCCTAACCCAGAAGCCACACTGCCTGTTTACCACATTTGGGATCATTCAGAGGACCTTTACCATCCTCCTTTTCCCACTCATGACACAACACCACATCCAGGGCACACAAGACCGCAGCCATCGGAGACATCAGTACCCATGGTACCCTCCACCATGGTATGGACCACCCTACGATTACCCTTCACATTGGGAATCATGGTCCAGATACTCAGGAATGAGTCCCTGGTCACACTCACCCATTCTCTCACCTCAGTATGAGCACTCCCAAGGAGGTGACTTGCCGCATGACCCAAGAGAATTGCAACAAACAGGGACAGCCTCCCCAAAAAGGAAGCTGCACCCTGCTACCAGATGAAAACTTACCTCCGTCACCATTGACTTCACATAACGAACTTAAGCAGTTCCAGGACCTTTTCAGAAGAGTAGCTGAATCGCAATAAATATACACTCAAGAAACATTTGACTCGCACCACAGGCTTTTCAGAATTCTTCAATCAATACCATCACCATGAATGGCACTTCCTACGGATGATGGGATAATGGAGCCAGCGAACAATATCTGGCAATCACCTGCATCAATTCCCCCAACCTCAAGAAGGGTTGACAAAAAGTACTACATTTACAGTAAATCATCAGAATTCTTATTTACACCCCCCACCCAACTCCCTAGTGGTGGAAGCGGCCAACCATAGGGGCAAGCAGCCCTTTAATAAATCAGCACCCCATGACAAGGACGACAGGAGGTTAGATCTCCTGGGAAAGAAGACATATACATCATCATCTTTACTAATGAGAATTTCTATTATACAGCTTTAATAGCAAATTATGAACATGACAATTACTTAAAGTTGGCGGACTTTATTGAATTTATACCGAAGGACAAGCAATCACAATTCCACGCAATCATAAAAGAAGGACAGCTGATTTCTAGGACCGCTCTCCAGGCAGCACTTGATGTTGCGGATACGTCGGCCAGAATAATGGCAACGGGCATCGTCATGCGCATGGAATCATGGCTTCACTCTGCAGATCTCCTGAAGCCTCTGCAAACAACAATAGAAGACTTACCATTCCATAAAAAGAAACTCTTTGCAGAAAACACCGATGACATGATGCACACGTCAAAAGATTCACGTGCCACCCTTACGACCTTTGGTATATATCCACAACCCCCAAGAAGAAGGTCACAAAGATTCCAGCCCTACAACCCACGCCACCCATCATACTATCAGACACAGTATAATACAGGCACCAATATAGGAGACAAGACTCATATAACTACGGGAATTGACAACGTCCTCAGCGTAGGAGGCAGCCACCAAATCAACCTCCAGCGCCACATAACGCACAAAATAAGCCCCAGTTTTGACGATCAGGCCGAGGGCTCGCATCTAACCAGTACACTCCATCTACTACCAAGTGCAGCACAGGGTTACCAATTTTACCTTCGAAATTTCTATACGCACTGGACCAACATAACAGACAAATGGGTCCTACAGATTATCAAATCAGGATACACCATCCCTTTTATCACAAAACCCACATCCCTTCACCCCTCCCCGTCCCTCTTCAGGGACACCTCTCACGAACCAACTCTCCAACAGGAGGCAAAACACTTACTCCACGTTGGAGCCATAGAGAGGGTCCCATCAGAGTACAAAGGGAAGGGAATATACTCACCTTACTTCCTAACAGAAAAGAAAACGGGGGGGTGGAGACCAATCTTAGACCTAAGAAACCTAAACAAATTAGTCAAGCAGCAAAAATTCAGAATGGTAACCCTAGCCACTATAATTCCATCACTAGACAAAAACGACTGGTTTGCAGCCCTCAATCTCCAGGACGCATATTTTCACGTCACGATACACCCTGCACATCGAAAATATCTAAGATTCATCATAGCCTCCGATCACTTCCAGTACACAGTTCTTCCGTTCGGACTCTCAACAGCTCCCAGAGTCTTTTCGAAAATTCTGGCAGTGGTTACCGCCCACCTTCGCACATGAGGAATATCAATCTTTCCATACCTCGACGATTGCCTGATAAAGTCACCATCCCAAGAACAGACAGCACGGGCAGTCCAAATCCACAAGACAGCTATTCAAAACCTCAGTCTCCAGATAAACGAAAAGAAGTCTACTTTCACACCTACCCAAACAATAGAATTTATTGGAGCTCACATAGATTCTACACTGGGGAAGGCCTTCTTACCACAACAAAGAGCTCAAAACATCGAGAGCCTAGGAAGAACTATACAAGCCTCTCCAGTAACAACAATTTTGACCTGCATACAACTCCTAGGTCACATGGCCTCAACAACAACTGTCGTGCAGAATGCACGCCTACATATGAGACCATTACAGCTCTATATCCGCAGAATATACAAACCACACAAAGACAATCCCAACCGACAAATACCACTACCCCTCCAGATCAAGCAATCATTACAATGGTGGATAACGCCACCCAATCTCAACAGGGGCATACCATTCACACAACAACCCCCGACGATCCTTATGTGTACAGATGCCTCCCTTGCGGGATGGGGAGCTCACATACCAACTCTAAATCTGACCATCACAGGACGATGGAACGACTTAGAGTCTTCCCTACACACAAACTTGCTAGAGCTGCGTGCAGTCTGCAATGCATGTGCTCACTTCATAGACCATTTAAAACACAAATATACAAAAGTAATGACAGACAACACGGCTTGCATGTTCTACGTGAACAGGCAGGGAGGTGCCAGATCAAACTCCCTGTGCACAGAAGCCATAAAACTTTGGCATTGGTGCATCAAGAATGACATACTCATATCAGCAGCATACCTACCAGGAGTACTAAATACAACCGCAGACTCTCTCAGCAGACTCTTCAGCCACAACCACGAATGGGAGATTCATACTCCCATTCTAAACGACATATTCATGTACTGGGGTCACCCATCAATAGATCTCTTTGCTACTTACCAAAACCGCAAATGCTACATATATTGCTCGAGAGCTGGCATTGGAAAGGGCTCCAAAGGAGATGCATTCCTGATCCCATGGACCCAAACATTCGCATATGCATTCCCACCTTTTCCGTTAATCCTAAAAACTCTGCTCAAAGTGAAGCACAAGCGCACCAAAATGATCCTTATTGCACCGGCATGGCCCAGACAACCATGGTACACCCTACCCAGATGCTGTGTACAACTCCAATTTCCCTACCCCGGCATCCATTCCTCCTGTCACAAAACAAAGTCAGAATCCCACATCCAAATCCAGAACGTCTCCATCTGAAAGCGTGGCTGATATGTGGTTCCAGGGTCAGGCACTACTCTGTTCGGACCCAGTTAGACACATACTCTTGAATAGCAGAAAATCGTCTACGCGCAAGAGTTACCTCCATAAATGGGACAGGTTTTCCAGATGGTACAGCAGATCACAAACTTCTCCATTCTCTGCCCCACTTCAGGATATACTGGACTACTTATTACACCTGAAACAGGAAGGACTTGCACTCAGTTCAATAAAGGTACATTTAGCAGCCGTTGCCACTTTTCACAACCATGTACAAGACACTTCAGTATTTTCCAACGCAATCATAAAGAGATTCCTAACAGGAATAAAAAATCTATACCCGGAGATCCACCCTCCCAACCCGGCATGGGACCTATCTTTAGTACTCAAGACTCTTACAAAGCCGCCGTTTGAAGCCTTGGCTAATGTCTTCTTAAATTACCTGACAGTGAAAGTAGTATTCTTAATCGCAATCACATCTGCTAGAAGAATAAGTGAAATGGCGGCCCTTATGGCAGATCCACCGTATACAATTTTCCACAAAGATAAGGTCTGCTTACGTCCACATCCAAAGTTTTTACCAAAGAGGTCCACTCCTTTTCACACAAATCAAACTATACACTTACCTGTATTCTGTCCGAAACCTCACTCGAACCGAGAAGATACCATCCTGCACACCCTCAACGTCCGCCGTGCACTCGCTTTCGAGCTGGAAAGAACAAAATCTTTTAGAAACACAAATAGACTATTTGTCTTTATAGCAGAGAGAAATAAGGGCATACCTATTTCAAAGCGCAGACTATCAACAATCATAGTTAATTGCATAAGAACATGCTATCAAATATCTGGCACAGAACTACCAGAACAAATCAGAGCCCACTCTACCAGAGCAGTGGCTACAAATACAGCCTTCCTTCGGAATGTACCTATAGACGAAATATGCAGGGCGGCTATCTGGTCCATGCCCCACACCTTCATAAAACACTATGCACTTGACACAGCAGCAAAATATGATGCCTCAGTAGGCATATCAGTACTCTCCTCACTACGAAATGCATCCTCAGAAGTCCCTCTGTCCAATTAAGGACAAGCTTGGAGACTCACCAACAGTGGAGCACCCACGGGGACACTACTCGGAGGAGAAAGGAAGGTTGCTCACCTTGGTGTAGTAACTGGAGTTCTCCGAGATGTGTCCCCCCGTGGGTGTTCCACTACCCTCCCTCCTCCCCTCTCTTCTTCGGGCAACTTTACTCGCTCACAGTTAGAGAGGAACTGAGGGAGGCTCGGGTTGCGCGGCCGTTGAAGGGCGCCAAACTGTCCGCGAGACAATCCCCTCTGGTCGCGCGACCCTGGCGAGTTCTAGCTAGGTAAATCTCCGATCCGTGGTGTGGCGCACCCACGGGGACACACATCTCGGAGAACTCCAGTTACTACACCAAGGTGAGCAACCTTCCTTTCCAGCTGCATGTTAGTATGTTCATACGGATGCTTCCTGCAATTAAACAGACTTAAGGGGCTAGTTCAGGATGAAAGGGAGGCTGGATAGCTTGCTTAGATTTATTTAACAGCAGCTCTGCCCTACTGAAAAATTGTCTTTTTGTTTAATTTATTTGTCTTTTATTTGCTGGCCCATGCAGGGCTATAAAAGGCCTTGAGATTCATGCTGTCCAGGTGTCACAGAATTTTACATCAACACGCCAACTGGGCCCAGGGTATTAGGGTTCACTTCACTGGGTCTGTTGAAGTCTCCTCAAGAGAGGATCTTCTCTGAAGAACTCTTATTAAACTCTTACGACAGCTCTCTGGCACGTTTTACATGTGTTCTCAAAGAAGTACAGGCTGAATATGGCATCAGGAGAAGTCACATTTGGCAGGATCAGTTCCTCCTTACCTTCATGAGGTAACCATGTTCTTTTGAGCAGGCCAGCTCTCAAAATTTGGCACTTTCTCCAGCCCCTTTGATTTTTGTCTGTATCTAATTGTGAAAAATTGCTATCTGGGACTCATCACTGTCCCTGTAGAATGAGACCTTTTCCTAACTGATTCCCCTGGGGCAGACCGCTGTCTCTCAGGTCTAGTGTGGGACAGAGCCCTTCCCATATTGCTGAGTGGTCAGTGAGAAAAAGAAGCGTTGAGATCCCCTGGTTTAGAGAGAGGTCCTTTTAATGTTCCAGTTCTGTATTTCTTTATGATATTCTAAGCTGGTTGGAGAAATAAACTGACTCAGGAAGTGATCTGAAACTGTTATGCTGAAGGGGTGGGGCATCTTAACTCTCCTGAGTGGGCTGTTCTCCTGCCTGAAGTAGCTGGAGAAGGAGGGACCCATCAATCTGCTGTGCTGGAATGAGATGTAAAACTGCCTGGTAAGAGATTCTCCTTATGCCTGTTGCTCTTTCACATGTTTGTGTTTCACCCCCTCCCTTTAAAAGGTGCCAAGTGTATGCAGCTGCCTGTGAAATTCCTCCGCCGGTGAGATAAAATACACTGAGTCTGCTAGCGTGGGTTCTGAAGCTGCTGTGAAATAATACGGTCTCTGTGTACAAGGCTGCTTTCTAGCCATCCTTCCCTAATTGGATTGATTCACACATGCTCTGACTGATAAGCACATGGTTCTTAGATGGGAAAATAGATTTTCTTAGCTGCCAAATTCCTTTAGTTCAATAATTTTTGTGAAAAATGTAGTGAAAGGCATAATTTTTGTGCCCTGACAGAATGGAAAGAAGGGATTGCTATATTACGTTTCTCCTTGATGTTAACAGCTGGCTTTAAATTCCATCAGTTCCCATCAACAGATTCATTTTTTTTTTAAATGTGAATTTTTGATTGACTTTGTGACCTTGACTTTGAGGACTGATGTGTATTGGAGTGCGGGACAAAGGAGGGGAGGAAGTGTCATATTCCACACCTCAGTAACACCTTCTTTCCAGGGATCATAAAGCACTTTAAACAAATCAACAGAGTGAGCTGTGAAATAGGGTTTCTCCTTAAAACTGAGGCCCAGAAAGGTTACATGATTTGTCCAGCATCGTACAAGAAATCTGGCAAAGCTGAGAATAGCAGCTGTTTTGGTATCTTCTATGGAACCTATGGTAGTAGGGCCAGATTTTCAAAACTGCTCCACCCCCACAGTTGGTCAGACTTTCAGATAGACTCGGCTACTATTTAGGGACTGAAGTAAGTGGCTAGAGTTCCAGGAGTACGACACATTGGATGCTGAGCTATTGAAAGTCAGGCCTAGTGTCTAACCTGAAGTCCTCAGCTCCTTGTCCTGCACTCTACAAATATCCTTCATCCTCCCATGCTTTTGGTCTCATGTCTGTTCAGTTCTTATGAAAACATCAGAAAAATCTGTACCTCGTTCTGTATCTCTCAGTGCATAGCAAAACCAAATTTTGTTCTAGGATACCTTAGCTTAAAGATGTTTGTGTGTCCCTCTAGATCAGGGTTTACCGGCATCAGACCTTCCTCCTCAGAGTTCCACGCACGGCCTTCCTTCGTATTTCTCGTCACTTGCTTTTACAATTTCATCTTACAACCACTGCTGCCTGCTGAAGTGTAAAGCTGTTGTGCCTCCTCCCTTTCTTTATCCTTAGTTTGCATGTGGGGAGCTGCCAGTGACTCGTGTCGTCTGCTCTGTAGTCTTTCCCAGCATTTTGATATTTAGAGGCGTGAGAAAGGATGATCAGTGGCACTACCTGGGACTTGGAGAAACCAGGTTCATTTGCCAGTTTTGCCACAGACTTCCCCTGTATCTGATGAAGCAGTGCTTCAGATGCCCATTGTACAGATAGGGAAAATAGCAGGACCCTACCGCCTAGCCATGTTGGGAGGATAATTAGACAGTGAAGAGTCAGTACTACAGTAACATGGTCTATAATGCAAGTACTTAAGATGGGTAGCTGAGAGACAGTATCGATGACGACTTTGAATTTCCCTTTTCAGTAGTATGTACTTTGGCCTGGATGGTGAGATAGCTATGGACCAACTGGCTAACCTCCTCCAAACTACTTATATTACACCAACACATGGTCATGTTCTCCAGACGTAACAGTCCCAATCTTCTTGTGCCTTTCCATGCCTTTTAATCATCTTGTGTCACTTGCTTTTGGAGTCCCTTCTGTTTCTGCTATCCCTTTTTCTAAGACTGTAGAGACCAAGTGAGGTCTATTCGGTTCATTTATGGCATGGCCGGTTTTCAGATATCTTCTATCACATCCTGTCTGCATCTGAATATTTTTTGTCTGGTGTGCATTGAGCAAGTGTTATATTGAGCTGTCCGTAACCAGCAACTGTGATGGAGTAGTTCAGATTATTGTTCTAACATGAATTTATTTGCTCTCATCCACAGTGAATTTCATCTGCCATTGTATAAACCATTTGGTTAACTTGAAGTGCCTCTGGAAATCCTCAGTTTAGAATATCCTAAATCTCAAATCACTTATGTCCACAAATCTTAACCAGCTTGGCAGATTCCTCCCATCTCACCCCCTTTTCTTCAGATCATTCAATAATATACTAACCCCCACTATGGATCATTAAGGCATCCAGCTTTTTGCCTTGTTGAAAATAAACCTTTTTAGTCCTTGTTTTCTCTTAGCTTGAAAGTCTGAATTATATTTACCAGTTCTTACTCTGATCTTGTTGACATCCTCAAATAATTTTAATAGATTTTCTGTCCCACAAGCCATGCTGGGCTGCTTTTATGCCCATGCTTACCTTAGAGATTTGGAATTCTGTTTTAAAGTTCATTGGTCTAAATCCCAGGGTCCACCCCTACTGACTTTCCTAAAGATAAGGACAGCGTCATGTGGCTGGGTAGCCACCCAGGCCCCAAAGGAAGGGAGAATAGGTAGGTCCGTTTGTATAGGGAATCTGGTTGAGCATACTTGATGTGGGGTAATAGGACTTAGTTCACTTTTGGTTTACTTGGACTCGGCCTACAATTATAAAAGTGTCATCATGGGAGCTCAGCAGAGTGGCTTCTCTCCAGCATAGGTCCTGTCTCAGAGGCTGGAGCCAGAGGCGGCTTTTCTTTGGGACAGACAGGAAGATGAGGCTGGAACTAGGCCAGGTGAAAAAACCCAAGGGAGCTGGCTGTTTTATCCGAGAAACTGGATTAAATGTCCTACAATGAGGAGTGAAGTGTAAAGCATCACTGACGTGCTAAAGAAATTGTTCTCTTCTTGTATCATTTGATGCGTGTCTTTCACCAGTGACATGATTCTGCGTGGGAGGGGCAACAGCTTCAACGTAGCTCCTTCAGTTTGCCACCCTGCAGTATGGTCTGAGAGTTTAATGGCAGCTCAGGCCCTTTGTTCTTAAATTCCTTCTGCACTCTTGACTCAGTACAGTTGGCACTGGTGACTTCCTGCTCTTTAATTATTTTATGAGAGTATCTTCTCGTTTGACACGTCTGTCTGACTCTCTCACCTTCCCTGTGTCTTTCCCGGGCTGAGAATGATGAGTGCATCCTTCTGAAGAGAAATGATTACTGTGCGCTACATTGCCCTCCAGCTCAGTGTATTACTATTTATACAGCCAACATCAACGTTCATAGTGCTTTAAAGCCAATTTCCCTGCCCTGAAAATCTTATCACCTGTGTTCACTTGTATGAAATTTTTAAAGGTAACTGTACTTCTAGTTCCTAAAAACACATTCACTCCATCTGAGACAGACCCGCAGCACTTCTTGCAGCAGATATCTAGCCCTGCAGAGGCCGTGGTACCTGAGAGATCCAACTTCTCAGGATTCTTTAACCGAACGGGAAGGCAGCCTCCTCTCTGGACAGTGGGATATTCTGATGAGACACACGTTGGCCTTTTGAGGGAGTTGCCAGATGTGAGTTTTATATCAGTCAGTATTGCAATGTGGTGCTGAAATGATGCTGCCTTGGGCAGAACCAGATTAGTTATAGGACTGTTCTATGTCCAGAGGTCAGGCATGAAGGAGGCAGCCTTGAAGTGGAATTTGCATTCCTTGTTGGACAGTGGCATTCATTAATAGGACTCAACCGAAAAAGCACGGTGTCTAAGTGTAAAATTTGACCAGCTTGGGCCATGAATGCTTGGAGGATGGATGAAATGCGAGGCAGGAAAGGATGAGTTGGTGAAGAGGGAAGTCAGACACTGCCAGCAATGTGTGACCACAGTTGGCTGATCCCAAAGACACTACCAAAGAGAATAAGGCTTTGGAATAAGAGCAATGAAAACGAATACCATTTTAAACTCATCAGCCTGCCAGAGGAAGAAGAGATGGGATCTTAAGTAGCTTCTTGGATCACTGGCTGTCAAGATTTTGCCTCTCAAGAAGGATGATAAATTTTACATTGAGGGCTGACCAAATCCCTCTTTAAATATGAATAAAAGGAATGGAGTTGGCAGGGCTGTCTGCCAATGATTTGATCATAATGGAACTGAAAATCCTGCCGACCATATGGGAAAGAGGGAGACTTTCTCTAACTCTGAGTTCCTCCTCTAACCCAGGCCAAGTGCCAACACCTTTCTAGTTTAAAAAACGCTCTCTTGAAAAACACAATGGAGGCAGTACGGCTTTTCCTAGACGTACGTATGACGTATGCAGGCAAGACTCCCCTGTTTGAGGAGCAGAGGTGAGACAGAAGAGAGAAATTGATCATCTGCTAGGATAAATTGATGGGAGGACTCAAGCTGAGCAGATGCTTATGTCTATTTCCTCTCTATGAATTAACATGCCAAATTGGCTTAATTAACTTGATCAGCGAATCCTTCCACCCATTCATAGTTATGAATAACATGCATTTGTCCTATATGCGTCCTTGCCTGCCTTCTGTCTGACGCCGATGGACAGTATTATTAAGCATCTGAGAACGCGACTTGGTTTGTTGGTATTTCTGTCAGTGGCTGCTTTTTATTGCAGACCGTGTACAAGAATTCAGTTAAATCTGTCATAGAGCGCTCACTGGCTGGATGGATCTGGGGAATTGCAAGAGGATATGGAAACCAGCACTGGGATACAAAATTTCTATTTCCAGATCATTGGTCCGAAGCCAGCCCAGGCTGGTACTTCAGCCATCAGAGTCTGACTGGGCCTGCCTGAAATAAGTTTCTGTTCTCAGTTCACGTCCTAGTGAACACTACACATGTGGGGGTTTCGTTGGCTAAGGCTGAATAGACGTAGAACATGACATGAATGGGGATTTTGGAGGTGGTCTCTCAAGAAGAGGGATGAGATGTTAGATGCAATGTGGAAACTTGCTTTGCTAATGCCTCTGTTATACCTCTTGTTAGTTTTGCATCACACCTTGCAGCAGCGTGTCACCGAATCAGTAATGAATAGTACTGACAAATGGCTGGGGTGTGTAGCCCTGCCCTGGGAAGGTCTTACCCGACGTGACAGAGTGGAACGGTCGGTCTTTTTATTTTGCTGCACTTGCATAGCGGGTCAGGCCAACAAGGCCGTGTTGAGTTTTATTTCAGCATGTTTGCAGGCAGTAAATTCATTGTACAAACCCTAGATGTCTGAAAGGAGCTCTTGGAGTTCTTCAATTTCCTGTGGAAGCTAGGTTATTGGAGTACACGAAGGAAAGCTTGGTGTTCTCCAAGGAGATTAGTGAAAGAATAATGGGAGTCTTTAAAGGGACTCTACATAAAGCTGACCGTGGGGTTCAGACTCTAGCTGTCAGCCTCTGTAGCAAGTTTTGCATCTGCCGGTCATAGCCTCTAACTCTTCAGCAGTAGCAGTCGCATATATGTGCTCAGGTGGCTGACAGTAAAACTCCCAGGCACCTGGAATTTTCCATCCCAGTGTCTACAGTGCTTCTCAACACCCAGGCATATACTCCATGATAAGATCAGCATTCATCTTGTGAAAGTTTAATGGACTCAGATGTGTGTCAGGTTTGCTCATGTACCTGTGTACAGTAACAGGTCCAGACCTCTGCTGTTGGCAGGGTTGTTCTGCAAGAGCTACAGGAAGAGGGAAAACGGGTAATCTCTTGCATCTCCTCTTCCAGAAGATCATACTTGGGTCTGTATGTAATTCCCAGAGATATTGACCAGCACAGATTGGCACTGTGGACGGCTGTGCAGCTTTCATTTGTTTGATATGTCTGACTGTCACTGGCTCCTAGAAAACACTTCATCAAAGGCACAATTCTTTAGTACATGAAATGTCCTGCAAGAAAAGAACAATTCCACAGGGTGAAGAGAACATTTCCCCTGGCACTATGAACTGCGATGTACCAGGTTAGAAAATCCATTGCTAACAATGAAATAGCGAATCAGATTGGGGGCTTAGACCCATTGTGGACAGTGGTTGCAGGTTGTCATCTGTCCAGAGGGCCGGGGAAAAGAGAGTCTGGAGGATGAGCGCCACATTGCAGGAAAGATACTGCCTAACTGTAGAAGGCACAGAAGAGGGAAAAGGTGGGTTTCAACATAGTCCATTGCTTTAACACATCCACCACGTAGCTGAACATACCAGTGAAAACACGGTAGGACAGGTATGAATTAGAGGTAAAAAGTATGCAGAAGTGGAAATGCCAAACAAGCGACTTATGAAGGAAACATGGCCAGAACCAGATTCACCATGCATCTGACTCCTACATTCTCATGCTAGAACGTGGCAATTGTCTAGTGCATTGTATTCCACTCTGAACGTGTAACCATTAATTCTTGGCTTTCCAGGGAGTTGGAAGGACCTGAATCCTCGCGTTATATACGGGGAAGCTGTCCAAGGTGAAGTGATTTCCCGGAGGTCGTTCTGCAAATCGGTGCTGGAACCAGGATTAGAACTCTGGCGTTCCTGGCTCCCACACCGAGTGTCGTGTTTCTAAAGGGGTTAATGGATTGTGTCACTGTTACTAAGTAGCTAGTGTGTCCAACTCATTCCATCTCCAATGGTCATGAGGATGTGCACTTCCCAGATTCAGAGGCGACACAGGGTGGTGATGTCTCTTAGGGCTGCCAGTGCAGATCTTGAAATAGTAGAGACGCATGCGTGAAGTCCTTCTCTTTTTTGTCCTGCAGAATTGGAGCACATTGTCAGAAATGCTACTACACTTGTAATCTGTTTTCCTTTCTTTTTCTCTTTTGCAGCTTTTCCGACGCGTGGCAGCTGCCTTGCCTGGAATGGAGAGCACACAGGACAAAAGCAGAGAAGACAGTATCCTTTCCGTGTTGGAGCTATAATTGGGGAAATTTAACTAGGTGCTTTCACCTGTGGGGACATCAACCCCTGAATAGCAGACACGTCCAGTAATTAGAGACAGATACAGCTGAGGTTAGTCTCTGAGTATGGGGGATAAGTGCTTGCTAGTCTCCAAGGGGTGGAGCTGAAAGAGGGGGCATTGGAGTGAAACTGGATGGATTTTTAGGGATGGTGCTGGAGGATGAGAGCCGGTGAAAATCAGCAAAGATGACAAGGAAGCAGAAGTTGGCTAGGAGAAGAGGAGATTGCAGCAGACCTTGATCTTGTTTGAAAAAGACACAGGCTTGAGGGGAGGTTTTAGGAGAGAGTCTGTTTCAGATAAGCAGGTGGCACTGTGAACCTAGGAGTCAATGCAGGTGGTGTGGTATTTGGCAAGGAATGAGGCAGGACCTGAGAACACAGTGGAGGAAGGTTGTGTATTAGATGTAACTGAAGATCCTTTTATTGGTTGCCCAGGAAAAACCATGATTTTAGCATCTGTGGTTGCAGCTGTTAAATCCCCAGCTTTCTGTGTGACAAATACTTGATTAATCAAGGACCATTTCTCAGCAGTACCCAGCTTACTGGCTAATCAGCCCTATTTTATTAACAAGGACAGTCCCTGCATGTGTTGGCTCCTGTCGACTCTTGCCGTCTCCATTAGGGACTTATACCCAGGCTCCAAATATGAGAGCAATAAAGGCTGCTTCCAGCTGGGCTTTCTGCAGCATGTAGATAGCAAAGCAGCTTGATACTGTGTGCGTCCTCCGCTGCAAAAGCGGGTCAAGACCAGTGGTGAGGTTTTATCCGCTACCTCTTGTTTACAGAACCTTGTGGGTAATCATCATGCCCTTCATGTTCCATAACTGAGCTGTATGGGATTGGCAGAGCTGTCGTTTTAAGCAGTTTCATCAATCTTCCTCTTAACTAGGCTTTAGAGAATCAAAACCACAAGACAAAACTGTAACAAAGGCTTCTTCAGTTCTTTGTTTCTTGCTGACCTCCTTTCCCCAGTTATCTCGCTCCATCCTTAGTAAAGCAACACTTCCGCTCCAAGAATATATAATTGGTGTTGCCAGCTGGATGAACTGTGCTGCCCTGAGCTAACCGATCGGAGACATATTAGAGACTTGGGCTGCGCTGATGTGAATCAACGTGTTTAGGGATTAGTGAGTGGTCTAACCTCCGCCTGTGAAAATCTGCGGGTGTGATCTCTGGGTGCACTGTAACGATGGAGCGTCAGGTTTGGGAGTAGCGTATTAGAGGCTGCTTCAGAGGGGAGCATTGAGTGACCACGTGTCCTTGTTCATTACTGGCTGTCTTGGGAAAGCAGCACGCATTGCGCCATGATACCAGTCAGCGACAGTACGTGAGCTGGGGGATGTATCCCAGAGAGGTGTTCTGAACGCCGGGGAACACGGGAGGGAAAGTGCTACCAGTTGGGATTTTGGACAGTATGAAAAGAAGTGGCATTAGAGCTAGCTCCTCTGGGAAGTCACTACTGGAATAGTGCGTTCCGGGTTCATGTCTGTGGGTACTGCTAACTGACGCATGTTCCTGTCTACGTGGGGAATGTCCTTTTCGGAGCAAGTCCGGGACCAATGCTAAATGATCCTGAGTGTGACGAGCCACCAGCTCCCTTCTAAACCTGGTTGGTGGGGAGGCTGAACCTCACAATCTCATCTCATTGCCTTCCTCCTTTCCCCGGTGCCATTCTGACCCACAACAGCCATTTCTAGGCAGTCTCTGGTCAGGGACTGGAAAACTGTATGTTAGAGGCCTCAGACGCCGTCTGTGGCAAGAGCCGAATTGCTACCTCTCATTCCGTGAACCTGGAGTAACAATTTCTCGTAAGCCTCCTCGCTTTCCCTCTCACACACAGCCCCAGGCACTGGTGCCGTGGGGTGCAGGGAGAGTTGGGGGAAGGAAGCCCTTTTTTCTCCGAGACTGGGGGCACTTGAAGCAGCAGGAAGCAGAGAGGAGGCAAGCCTCTGCTCTCCTCACCCCACTGCTCTGGGGCTCTGCAGTGGTAGCGAGAGACTGGGAAGAAGGACGTCTCTTTAAACTGGGGCGCTGCAGCCCTGGTAGGTGCTCAGAGAGTGAGGAGGAGGAGCTCAGAAACTTGTGACCCATCAGGCCCGAGTTCTCTTCAGTTCCTCCCACTTCAGGGCTCCAGCTGCACTGAAGGTGAAGCGCAGGAGCTGCAGGTGGAAGAAAGGATCCTGAGAGAAGGATCTGTCCTGCCAGCCATGTGTTTGAAATCTGCCTTCGTGCCACCAGAAATCTGGGCTCCCTGCTTTCAGAGGAGGTACAGGCTCAAAATGGCGGCTAGTAAAACTGTACATAGAATGGAAGTGGGGCAAAAAACTCAGGACAACTCTGTCTATAGTCCTATCTCTCGTGACTTGCCAGGCCTGAGAGACAATGCTCCGTACCAGTGGGTCTGGTGTCCTGGGTTCCTGACTCAGAGTAGCTGAAAAATGGCCTCATCGTGTTCCACCTTCCCCTGCAGATGGGAAGGATTGTGGGATTTGGGCTATGGAATGGGGTTTTTTTCAGTGGAGGTAGCTGAGGGGGAAGCTGCTGCTGCTGAGGTGAAGCAGCAGAAGGGGAGGAAGAGAGGCTCTCTGGTAGGTGGTGAAAGTAGGACTGAGGGAGAGAGAAGAGTGGAAGAGCACAAAGGGGGTTACACCACACTGGTTCAGAGAGCAGCAACATCCTGCGGTCAGTGGCGTAACTCTTTTCGGGCGCCCCCCCCGCCCCCCCAACTGAGAGCTGCTGTTCTCCACCGCAGGAGAACAGAGACTCGAATGTAGCATTTGTTTCTAGTCCCGGTGGTTTGAGACACGCTCTTGTCAATTTAGCAATTCTTTGGAGACTGTCTTAGATCTCCAACCTGTGTAGCTTTCATTTCCTACTGTACGAATCTCTCAAAACGGGGTGATTGCCCCAGGCCCTGCGGTTACGTGGGCCCCCTATCGGCCGCACTTCCCGAAGGCAGCGGGGCGGGCCAGGAGCGCTCCCCCTGGCTCCTGGGTCAGCCCTGTTCCCCCCAGGGCGGAGCAGGCAGGCCTAGGTGCGGGGTCCCGGCTGCAGCTGGGGTGGCAGGCAGCCTCGCCTGGGACTGGCTCCCCGCTGCCCCCTGGGGCCACGGCCTTGGCTCCCCGCTGCCCCTCAGAGCCGGGGTCTTGGCTCCTCGGGGCCGCAGCGTTGGCTCCCCACCGCTGCCCATGGCCGCGGCTCCCCGCCACCGCCTGGCAGGCAGCCTCGGTTTCTGGGGCTGGCTCCCCAGGGGGCGACCGGTGTCCCTGGGGGGCAGAGCAGGCCGGCCCGCTGCACTCCCCACCAGCCTGGGGGGGCGGGGCCCCACCTAGGGCGATTAGCCCTGGGCCCCGCTCCCCCCAAGGGACGGCCTTGCTCATGAGCACAGATCTCAAAGCAATGAAGTGAGGAAATCTGCTTTGACTTATGTCAGAGGTTGGATTTCCAAGGGAGGTACCCCACTGAGTAATAGTGGGGGTTGGCGCCTGCTGAAAGCCCCACCATGATGCGGCGCAGGGAAATAATGGTAGAAAGAGGATGGCTGGACACGCCAGGATTGCTGGGTCCAGGACCCTCAGAGAGAGGCTGGCGTTGGGCCCAGTAGGGCCGAGGGGGTTAATGAGCCAACTTGTACGTCTGTTGTTTGCCTTAACTCATTGATTCCAGTGATTGACATAAAACTGGAAAAGCCTCAAGAGCAGCCTGTCAGTGAAGGTGGTTGTTCCTGCTAATACCATGCTGCTTCTCTTACCTTTCTCCAGAACATCACGGCTTCTCCTCCCTTTACTCTTCATTGACTGCGGTGTGAATATTGGCTTGAACCGTCCCCTCTCAGTAATAACGTATTGCAATTCATCATTGCTGGCTGTCTCGTGGAGATGATCTATTAGTTTCACAAGCACACACAAACAATGTCAGTGTCTTCATTATTTATAAGAAAAAAATAAAGCCAAAATATTCCAGCATATTCCAGTTTAACTTTAAAAAGATAGGTACAATTTCTTAATATTTGTTCCTTTTTAATACGTTATAATATTGCACTTTGAAATGATGGAAATCAAGTAAGTTTTGAATTGGACTTGGTCAAGAATTATATGCAGGATAACATTTATACCTTACACACTTGATTTTGCTAACAAACTGAAAATGGCTAGACAGCAGTCAAAAGAAAGGCAGAGCTGGTGTATCCTGAGAGGTTAGATGCTACCATTTCAATATAAAACAAAAAATAAAACAACTATTGTCATCCTCTAGGCTGAGATGCTCTGAATCTTTTTAAAGCCCCGAATATTTTGGAAACATGGAACGTTAGCAGGGTTTTGATGCTGAAAAAGGCTACTGAGTCTGTCAGTTTTTGCAGAGTCAATCTGAACAAATTTCCAAGAAAGCATACCACGTGTCTTTCTGACTTAGATAAATGGTTCTTTTGGGAGGGACACGTGTTAACAAAACCCTTTTGCAGAAGACAAGTAAACAGATGTCTTGGATGCACAGTTAGTTTTTAAAACATTTTTTTCTTTTATGTAGAGCGCCAATAAAATAAATTATTATTATCTGAACAAGATATTATGGCTATTGTTTTGGGGCGCAAAGCAATTTTTTAAAAAGGGAGGGAATTTTTAAACAAAGGGCAGCATCAGCACTCAGTTGCTTTGTGTAAGTTGATTGACTTGTCCAGATTTAGCAGAAAGAGAAAACAGCATTTGGTGGCCTGAGTAGAAATGTTATCATCATTTACAGTTAACTGTGGGGTGGATTGATTGAGGAACAGCATGTATTTTCCTTATAATCCTAAGTAAATTGAAGGACGGGAGATGTTTACTCGTGAACTCCAGAAGTAGATTTGAGAGAACCTAAGGGGAAAAGAAGGGAATTTTAATAGGATGGAAAGAAACTTATGATTATGCAGATGTATGCCTTTAATTTTTAGCAATTTTTATGTTGGGTCTTCCAAGTTGGTTTAGTTTTTTCATTAGATCTGTATAGTTTGGTTAAATAGCGAGTAAATTAGTTTTATATTTAACTAAGCTACAATTAACCAATTTTCTTTGATATATTTATTTCTCAGCTTCATTTTTTTACTATTTTCAGTATTTTTTTGTTTTGCTGAGGGATCCATGTAGAGCTTTTCCAGTGTTGCAAGATGTAGCTACCCAAGAAACACAGAGAAACCAATACACTAGAAACGCACCCTCTTAATCTTTACTAGTGATTGTGAAATTGCTGTGTCAGTTAATAAACACAATTGTAAATACATTGTTTGCAGGAAGAATATTGCTGAGTCACAGTGCAGGAAAAAAGTTTCTGTGTCTACCTTATGAGCATTACTTATCGACAGTCTAAAGATGGAATTGAAAACACTCAAATTCCTCCCTCCTTCCCTTCTGTTCTTCCCCCACTGAAAATGAACACCCTGGGGGCAAATCATCCCCTCCCCCACTGCTGTCACCTGGTAATATGCAGAGACCGTTTGGAGTTCTCCATTCTGGTGTTGAATGTTGAATGAAATCATGACCCGCCCTGGGTTTACAATAACTCTGCATACTGAGAACTTAAGGTTAAAGGCAGAAATGAGATGTAAAGTGCTTTTATAATGCAATATTAAAGGTGATTTTTTTTTTTTTGACGTGGCATGTCTTGAAATAAACATCAATGAAATATGACAAAGGAGCATCTTCTTATTTAAAAGAAGCTGATGCGAGGAGGGAAACCAGGCTATTTTCCCTATATTGTCATAGGCTTAATTATGTAACAACAAAAAAACCCATCTTGCTTGCGGCTTTTAATAGTCAGGTTTTTTGGCTTAGGGTCTTAAAGAATTGAGTTCGTTCAGAGTTTGGATTTCTGTAAATGAGCATGGCATTTTTGTCTCCAATAAAGTATAAGGAAAAAAACTAAACCAAAATGCTTTAACAGCGCATTGCCCTGCAGTTCTAAGCTTGAAATGTTTGACAAGCCAGGCCCCTAAGTCAGTCAGACCGTTACTCAAGCAATTAAGTCCTTTCCCAGCTGAATCATCCTGCTTATTTTTGGGCGGGCTACTTGTGCAAGCTATCAGCTGCTCATCCAAGTTAGGTTTTACAGGATCAGCCCGTCAACATTTGTCTTGGCCTAAAAATGAGCGTTAGTCCTTGCTCTGGAGGAGTCATGTATTTAACATGTTCAGGACATTGTGGTTGCATAAACAGGAACAATTTGTGTTTCTAACATTTTCAGCTGGTTGTGGTAGATTCCTACTGGAACCAGGGCGTACCTCTGATCAGCCAACATGTTTAACACAACTTGTTCCTGCTTCCACTGATGGTATACATGTATAACATGGTGTTAATTTCCATGATCTCCAATGCATGTTCCAATACTACCATTTTCTAGTGAAAGGAAGCTCTCTGGTGATGTATATTTGAAGCAGAATGTTTAGTATATGTACAATGCTTCCTTATTCCAGGCCATCTAGCTTTTCTTTGCTCCATCCATGCTGGTGCTTGACCCGTGGTAACAGGCTCATTTTAAAATACGGTTTTAAGATGGTAAAAGGTTCCGCTTTGTTTCTTTTCCCCTCCCCACTCTGGCTTGATGGTTGTACAGTACACTGAGCAACTGTCCATTACTCACTCATGTCTTGATACAAAGTAGTTGAACAAATTGTAAAAGGGGGGGAAAGTTCCTTCTCTTCTTCATGTTGGAATGTCACTGGTACCTCAGCTCTGTTTGATAATACAAAAACAGAAATTCTTTAGCGCTTGAACTAAATAAATACCTGTCTCATTGGAACTCTTTGGTGGCTCTTTTCTCTAAGTACATCCATTAGTGTACACATGGTGGTGGGGAATGGAGAAGGATCAATGACCTATATACTTAGCTGGAGGCTGTGATCGCTTGGAACAAGAAAATGGCTCTACCTCCTCCCCCAGAGTAACTTAATGTGTCCATGAAATGCTCTCCGGTCTAAGCTACTGTACCCTGATCTGAAAATTTAATTCCACAGAGAGCATCACTTTAATGTCTTGTAGGATAAACGAGTAGCCCAGAGCAACATTTGCAACCATAGCTCTTGGCTGGAGCAGTCACGTTTTTTTCACTCTCCTTTCCCTGCAGCCGGTGACTAGCTTGACCTTGAAGTTGGTAATCTCTCTTTTCTATTTTAAAATCCATGTAAAGAAAAATGGTCATCCCGTAGGCAGGTAAATTGGTGGCCGGCCTTTCTCCTATGCTCCAGACCGTACCTGAGCAAGCTGCGAAACACCCCTCACTCATATTGTGAAGGCCTATGCACAAAGGAGAGGAAACAATGGTAACTCATTAAGATCTTGCTGGCATGCTCCAACTTTATCAAGAATAGAGACGATAGTTGTGGGAATTGCTAGACAGCAGCAGTAAAATGCTGAAACACCGGTACATGTAACAATGACCGAGAAACTCTAGGCAAGACCGTGGAGGGAGAAATAACTGAAAATTCCAGCAGCACTTAGGGACCCCAATGGGATTGAGACGGAAACACGCCTCATTGGCAAAGCCGAACATCAGCTCACTGGCTCAGCGTCCCAAACCACAATGAAATGTCCTGTCTCTCAGCTGGTTCTCCAGCCAAATGAACTTTGCAATGTCCTGGGCACTTTAAGAAAACAGCACAAGACAATGGAACGCAGGGAAGGAGGAACCATGGAAGGGCGTTGTAGTGCAGCTCAGACCTGGGAGCTCTAGGAACGTCGCCCAGTTGGGGAGAATTGGACAGCTTTGAAAACCTCCCACTTGCTGTGTTCACGCTAGCTGGGGGAGCAGTCACTGTGCGAGTCCCTTGCAGCATGAGTTATGTTTCCCTGTTTCTTTACGGCTCAACAATAGCAGTCTTGCAGAGAACATACCTGAAGTGTTTCCAGAGGCCAGCTCTGCAAAGGATGCTCTAGTTTAGCCCCATTATGTGCTTTCACCACCACCAGAAGGGGTGTCTTGCTTGTTCTGTTTCTCCCATGCAGAGTGGCCACCTCCTTTCTAAGCTGAGTGGCCAATTCCTTCTAAGTACTGCCTCCTGGGGCCTGCTGCATCTCCCTCGGACTTTCTCCTGCTCCTGCCTCTCAGTTCCTGAGCTGTGGCTTAGTCGGCCAGCCCTACCGCAGCTATGTGTGTGTCACCATGAGGAATTCATCACTCCAGCTGCTGGTGGTTTGGTGGGTGGCAGCCCTGTGAGCTGACAGAGAGTAGCAGGGCAGTCACTAGCCCTGACTCTTGGTCGCAGTCCAGGAGAAACCAAGCTCCATCTTGTAGAGATGCCAAGGTCATTCTGTGCTACCTACCCTTGCACAAGGGACTGGGGACTGAGACTAAGCACGTCTTTAAAAGATGCTGTGGTAAGGCTGGGGGAACGGGAGAGAGATGGAGACGTCACAGTTGGAAAGATGGAACCAAGATATACTTTCCCCTCTTGAGTATGTGTGACTGGGATGTTTGTCAAATTCCAAAGGGGTAGCCGTGTTAGTCTATTGTAGAAAGACAACAGAGTCCTGTTAGAAACGAAGTCTCCACACTGGAATCTCTTCTACATCTGTTAGTCTTTAAAAGTGCCACTGGGATGTTTGTGTACAGGGCCCAGCGCCCCCAGGCCCTAATCCCTGGTTGTGGCTCATGCACACTACGGCAATACAAATATTCAAACCAGCTTCCTGCTGCAGTGCGAGCGTCATTACCGTGGCACAGGGGGTGCTGGTTCTGGTTTTTAAATGTATATTTTGGGTTAGGAGAGCAGATATGTAGCATAAGCAATCCTTGTTCACCACTCAGAATAACACCCACATAATGAGGAGACACTTCGGCTTAGAAGCTATTGACTGCTCATTACTCACTGTAGGGTTAATATGGTCAATAACCATTGTGCCCAAAAGGCAGGTATGACTTTGCCTTCCTCTTGTGTGTAGCCGAAGTAGATGAATAATTTGGAGGAAGTCCGGAAGAGAACAATGAAAATGATTAAAGGTCTAGCAATGAGGAAAGATCGAAGAAAACACTGGATTTGGTTAGTCTGGAGCAGAGAAGATTGAGAGGTACAGGTCTTCAGTATGTTGAAGATTGTAATAAAGAAGGAAGTGGCAAATTGTTCTCCTTATCCACTGGGGCTAGGACAAGAAGCGATGGGCTTAAAGTGCAGCAGTGGCGATTTAGATTAGCCATGAGGAAAACAATTGCGTAAAATTGCTGAGGGAGGTAGTGGAATCTCCGTCTGCGGCTTTATTACGGAACAGGGATGGTCTGGAATACTTAACCCTGCCTCAGCCCAGGAGACCAGACTAGACTAGATGACCCATCGAGGGCCCTTCCAGCCCAATGTTGCTACGAAATAAAAAGTTGACATCAACTCCTTTATTTATATAACATTCGTTACAATTGTAACCACTCATGGAGCCTGGAAATCAAGCGTTGAGGATCCGCTGAGAACGTCAACTCTCCCTTGTTCTGAGATGCTTGAGGGACTGATAAGTGTCACCAGCTGTCTCACCTGTGGTACAAGTTACTTAGTACAGGTAGAGCTCGTCGGTGAAAATGCCTCTAGGCCGGCAGGGGGAGGTCCCATCGACATAGTTAATCCACCTCCCAAGAGTTGGTGGTGATATCTATGGCCAACCCCTCCCATCAACAAAGCACTGTCTGCTCCGGGGGTTGGGTTGCTGTCATTGTGATGATTTTTTTTTCCACACAGCAGCATAGTTCTACTGATGTTAAGTTGATACTGTAGACCTGGCCTACATTAGCCTTTCTCTAGCTTACCTGACCCCTACCCTGTAGTATTAAAGGCCCCTCAACCTGGGTAGGTAGGAAAGGACAGACGGGGAACTGCTTCAGTTTCCTGTCCGTGTAAAGAGCTAATTACCCTTCTGTCCTGTTGCCTCGGCTTTTTAGACCATAAGGCTTTCAGGGCCAGGGCTGCCTCCTCTGCTGTGTTTGGGCAGGGTTTCGCGTGATGGAACAGTCATGGTGCTATTGTGATACGACACCATCCTGAGTCCGTGCTGGGCCCGCGTGTCTGCCTGCGGGCAGTCACGGGTAAGTGGGCACGGTGGCAGATTCACAACGGGGTCAGGGCTCGGTAAACGAAACTCTGGCAAGCTGAAAGCAGTGCTCCGACATCTGAGCTTGGGGTGTGCGATAGCCCTGTCCCCGTGCTAGGCCTATATTGGATGTGAAAGGTTTCCAGTAGATCAAATGAGGGGAGAAGGGAGAGTCGCATTCCTGGGGCACTGATTTCAGGGCTGAGCGTGAGCCTGTACTAATCAAACCGGTGCCTGCACAGTGGCCAGCCTGAAAGGAGTCGTGTAGCTGCATCACAAAAATGCTGGGCTCCCACCCACCAGTGCCACGAACAGCCCTGATTCGCGGGCAAGCTTCCATTCCTGCACCCGTTCTATAGGCAAACACAGCCCCCTGCGCCCCATTTCCCCAGCTCTAAACTCCAGGAAAATAACCTGGTAGGAGAAATTCGGGATCCAGTCTGGTATACATGCCACCTACTTCAATGCACAGTGCCAGGTCTGTGCAGAATGTTAGGGGTCTAACCCTGTGGACAAGCCGAAGGAATTTTAGGACACGTGCAAGTGCCTTGCTCCCTCTAGTCTCCCCTGCAGATGCTTGAACATGCCAACACCAGGGACTTTGTTTGAGATGCCGTCTTCACAGTGCCACCTGCTGGCTGGCATGGCATCAGGAGAAGCAGCAAATATAGCTAGATACTATCTGCAGGAGACCGCAGGAGACTGGCAGATCAAAGCATAGATTTACAAATAGAAATTTGGTATGAGGCTGGCTGGGGACGCTCCTGCCCACGATGTGCATCACTCAACTTCCTTCTGTGCCATTTTGTTTAACCAATAGCTGCTTCTGGACCATTAGTCCATTTAAAAAAAAAATCTTTCATGAGCAAGATCAAGAAACAAATTTTCTTCTCCCTCCCTCCCCATGTGCTACATGTAGTCTGCCTGGGACAGTCACTCCAGTGGGAGCTTATGCATGCCAGGGGCGGAATATTAAAAGGGGGCTGGATAATGTAATGATCAAGAGAAACACTTGGTGGTGCAGATTAGAATACCAAAGTGTTCCTACCTTGGCCTGTAAATCGGAGCCTGGGAGGGTCAGGAAATAAAATTCCAGCAATCTATAAATCAAGCATTTCAGTGAGTTATTTCACTTTAATGTGAAGCATCTAGTTGTGGCCATAACTCCAGGTAGAGGGGACAGTCCATGATTGGGTCCAATACAGTGAATCCTACGCCAATACTGAGTTCATTCTGACTTTACTCCAGCTAGGAATTTCTTCCCTCTCACTACAAGGGCTAAGTATTTTTGGAGTTGCCGGATGCCATTTAAGGTTCCAAACTAGATTCTCCCAGCATTGCCACCTGTTTTCAGGCTTTGCATATAAATGAAGAGCACTCATTGTCAGCCACCCAGCGGGCTGGGCTGGAACGTGAGCAGCTGCTTGCTTGTGTCAATCGCTTGATTAAAGTTACCGCTAATTAAAGCACCTAAATCATTCCATCTCTTTTCCTTGTGCATAATCTGTAACGTCAATCAATGCCGCAATGGTGGCAGGGTTTTTCGGTCTCCAGCATATTCAGGTGATGACATGTTTTCATTGGAAGTGATAAACATTTCTAAGGTTAACTGGGGACAGAGAGGGTGACCTTTCAATCAGTGACGAGTGATTGATAGAAATAGCATAGAGTTGATCTCAGAGAGACAAGGTGGGAGAAGTAATACCTTTTATTGGCCCAACCTCTTTTGTTGAAAGAGACAAGATTGTTAGCGATGCAGAGGTCTTCTGCGTAAGCTCAAAACCTTGTGTCTCTCCCCAGCATTACCTCACCTGTCTCATATCCTGGGACCAATGCATCTACAACACCGCCTTGATTTGATCTTGGCATTTTTGGGAATGGGATACTGCTGCTTTACATGCAGATAAATACTTTTTGATCAGACAGAATGTGTAAAGTTCGCTCTAGCTGACCTGAATCGTTAACCCTAGAATGTCACAGCCATTTCATTTACCTGGCTGTTTGTACAGAGATGCTCGGTTATCAATCTGTTGTGCCTTGTCCCTCTTTTGTATGAGATCCGGTGGTATTCATTCTCATTTCAACTTTATTTATAGTGTTGTCCCTTTTTGCCGGAGCATTTAGCCAGTATTTGGTGCCTTGCTGAGTTGTTTCTGGCAGGAAGAGAAATTGAGGACACAAGGCAGATCTTTCTTTGGTGCAGTCCCATGTGTTCACTAAGAATGTCCAAAGTCCTGTTTCCCTGAACACAGAAGGATCAAACAATATCTGGCACTTTCCTTGCTTTGATTTACATGTCTGCCTTTTCCAGGAGTCCTGTGCCGCAAGAAGCTCTCTTTGCTTCTTTTCCAGATCGGGATCCCCACTGATGCTCTGGCTTGCTACCCGTAACACACAGCTGCAACCAAGATCCCAGATCCTGAGTTTGCGGCAGCAGTGGGGTGCTCCCCCCAGGGAGAGCAGTGGAGCTCAGGCTGTGGGGGTGAATTTCAGGGCCCCCAGCAGGGCACTGGGCTCCAGACGGAACCGGCTATGGGGGGCTTGGGCTGTGAGGTCCCCCGTGGAGAGCTGGGGTTGTGGGGATTTTCAGAGCCCCTGGCGGGGTGGGAGGTTCAAAGGGGAGTTTTTAGGGATCCCAGTGGGGTGCCAGGGCCGCATAAGGGGCTGGGTGCAAGGAGCCAGTGCAGTAGGGAGCCGGGGCCATGGGAGGTTTTCAGGGGCCCCTGGCAGGGGCTGAGTTGGGTTTCAGAGCCCCTGGTGGGGCTCCAGGGCTGCAGTGGGAGGTTTCAGGGCCCCCAATGGGATGTGGGGGTGGGCAGAGCTGGCTCTAGAGAGCCTGATAGGGGGCCCCGCAATGGGCTTTTCTTTTGCCTAGGGCCCCAGATAGGCTACGGCCACCTCTGATCCAAGCCCTGCTGTTCAGTACTGTGGCCGCAGGTCAAATGGAGAACCTGAGTCAATAGGTGGGTGACGTGCAGTAGGGACCTATTGACACGAGTGAGACCTGGCCCAGCAATTAACTGTAAACCCAAGTTTACAGTGCCCCACGGATGCTCAAGCTGGGGCTTGGAAACACCAGGTTCACATGCCTGGGTCCCGCAGATCTGGAATAACACCATTGCCTTCACCGTGGGCAACCTCGGTGTGTCCAGGGTCATTGAAGGCAGAAGCTGCTCGATTGAAATGCACTCAGTTCCCCTGAGCATGGAGGGGAATGAGAAGATAACGAGTTTCTCTATGCACAGAGCAGTGCTTCGTTTTCACACAAGCTGGTTTTTATTTTAGATCAAGGAAATTGAGCCCAAGAAAGAGCAAAAAGCCCTTTCCCGAGGGGAGAGCCGAGTATGAGGAGCTGGGAGGGAAGTGGAGAGCTCCTGATGCCAAAGCGATGCTGCCCAAACGCCCCGGTGAAGGCACAGCTAGGTTGGTGGGAAAACGCTTTCCCTGACCTACTTGCCGGCACTGCGGGAAATGATGTTCCTACAGCTGGGGACAGTCCCTTCACTCAGTGCAGGCTGCATCTACGTGCTGGCATCTAGCAGCAAAGCTAAGATTTAGTCAGGATATAGCAAGCTTGTTGCCTCACTCCAGTGCTGAAGGAGTTAAAGACCCAGGGAAGGGTATAGCCAATGGGGGCAGGACACTGTAGGGCCAATCAGGGCCCAGGGACCTGTATAAGAGGAAGGCTGCAGCCCCCGGCTCTGGGCAGTTTTCCCCTGACCTTTGAGGAGAAGGGGTGTGCTGTTGGCTTGGCTGTAGGAAACGGGACAGAGGACAGCTCGCTGGGGGCTGCCAGGTTTTGGTGGGAATGCAGCCCTGATACAAGGGTGATGGGTACCTTGGGAGGTGTGGATGTGGCCCTGGTGAACTGCGTGGCGAACTGGAGTGGAGAGTGGTGCTCAGGTGGAACACACGGGGTCCCTGGGCTGGGGCCGGGAGAAGCGGGTGGGCCAGGTCCCTCCTGTGCCTTTCTCCCCCAGGCAGGACTGGTGATGCCACTGACTCAAAGTGGGCTGATCTAAACTGGACTCTACCCGGAAAGGGGGGGAAATAGAAAGGACTCGGCTGGAGGGCTGAGGTCCTGAAGGACTATAGACCATGGGGGAGATGGAGCACAGACCACCGAAGGGCGACGACTTGACTATTCTAACACCAGCCTGTGCCCGTTGGCGGATCATGTGCAGCAACCCATCTACGCAGGGGCAGGGGATGGGCACTAAGCAAAAACCCACGGCCTGTCATCTGTCACAAGACTTGTCCTATCAAGGCCCCTGCCTGAGGGTCAACAGCTGCAGCGACAGGGACCGGCTACCCCAGAGATTGCTCCCCTGGAGCCGTTGCTGCCTCAGTGGTCCCCGGGACTGTTGCTTCGGCGGTCCCTGTGCCTTCTGCAGTTTCGGTGACCGACTTGCAGCCTTAGGGTGATGACGGCGCGACGGTTATGCCAGCGGAGTCCCTGTGGCGCAGACACGGCCTCTGTCTCCACTGCAGCAACTCAGAACAGCAGTGGCTGCGTCTGCGTCTGGGGAGGGCCCTTAGACATTTAAAGGTGCAGTAATACAGAGAAGAAAGGCACCGTTTCCTAGCTCTGTCTAACAGCGTCAGTCTTCAGTGCACCCTTCACTCTTGTGAGCCGAGGGGCTGGGCACTAGACGGGTAGACTCAAGTAACAGGGTGTGGTGTGGGAAGACAGGTTGGATCCGAAAGGAACAGAATGCTGGTTTCTTGTGCATGATGTGCCTTAGGTGGTGCAATCAGAATGGACCTTTGCTTTGACCTTATTAACCGCAGCGTGGAGGGCGGGCGAGAAGGAGAGTGGACGGGGCAAACCCGGTACACTTCCTGGGTTTGGACGCTTGTTGGCAGGACGGCCCTCACCGCTGCTCGGCTCCGTCTCACGTGGGTGTCGGTGTCGTCAGAGGAGGCCACTTGTGGAGGTGGCGGGGAAGAATCGTTCCCCTGAACTGAGAGGCTGAAACAGGAGGAATCCCATAGGGAGGACAGGAAATGTGCCTGGCCACGGCTCCTGCACCCTGCAGAACCCACGCTTTTCTGAGCTCTGTGCCACGACGGCAGCGGGTGGGGAACAATCAAAGATGAAATTTACAAAGGGAGTGAAAAATAGTCTGGGCCCATGCAGTGAATTGGGACTAATGCCAAGAGCTGGAGAGCTGGGGAGTGTGATCTCACTGCATTCGGTGAGGGAAAATACACATCAAGATATTGATTTGAAAGAAATGCACTGGAGGGGGAGAGAAATGGCTAGTCTGCCAGGCTGATCTTCTCTCTCAGCAGCTTGAAAAGAGCTCAGGTCCCTGATCTTTGCCTCTCATTTTATTTTCTTTGACTGACGTACATCTTCAGCGCACTTTTTCCTTTTTTTTTTTTAATTCTAGTACTCTTCCACTCCAGCAAAGAAAAAATAATTGCAGGTGTCCAGGGAGCAGCAGCATAAAGAAGCATGTGTTGATCATACATGTAGCTAAGCAGAGAAGTGTGGAGAAGAATATAAATGTGTGTGTGAATCAGATTCCGGACTTAGGACAGGAAACAACAGAGATCTGAGAAATAATAAATGAGAATTCAGGCAGAGAGGAGCCCTCCCTTCCACCTGGCCCTCCCCACCACCACACATACACACTCCAAAGAAAACTGTTTTGTTTGAAGCTGTAGAGGGCATAGACAAGAGAGCATGTAACATTTGTGGAGATGTGGAAAGAATTACAAGCGTGTTGCAGCTCCCTTCTGAGGCATGGTTAAGTGAGTTGAGTGGTGTTAATGTCTCCTGTTAAATAAATTCACCATGACTGCAACATTACCGATTCTCACTGCATTAATCACAAATTGCACAATTTTTGGTGTTTTTCCTCAAAGCCCCAGCTCCTGGAGTCAAGTGATTAAATGAGAACCGCTGGTTTTTTTTTTAAAATGAACACTAATTTCTAGCCCTCAGGGTTGCAAAGAAAAACACAAAAACTTGAAATGGGTGTGACCGAAAGGCTCAGAAACCAGAATGTTTAAAAGAGAGAGAGAGAGAACTAACGCTTAATTTTGTTCAGCCAATCATGATTTGGGAGTGGGAAACAATGTTGGGTTCTTTTTATTTGCATTCTAGGGCTGGTGCCTTTGGCATTCACATTTTCGTGCTCTGCTGCACCACCGGGGGAGCTAGAAACATGAAAGCTGCAATTCTCCTATATTCACATGACTCCAGGAGATGGGGCTTTAAGAAAAACACCAAGTAGTGCAAGACTCACTATAAAATTGCTACACTTGGCAACACTGTAGAACATGGACTTGGCTGAGCTCTGTTTTTTGCATCTTTCTCCTAGTCTTATTTCCATGTGCTCCTTTGTGCTGCCCATCACACCTGCTCTCAACGCCCGTGGTGTAAAAAAGGACCAGGCTGCTCAATTCCTTTAAATCCTGTGCTAAGACATGTTACTCTGCTCCCAGTTGCTGCTCAGCCTTCGCCATCATAGCATCTGAGCACTTTCCCATAGGGCTTTAAGCAGGGTGAGTAACATCAGTCATGTGGTGGTGGTTCTCTTTCCCCAAGGATAGGAAAGCAAGTGGAACAGCATGATTTTGGGAGGGTTGGGTTTTTTAAATACATGTGCTGCTGTGTGTTTGTTAGAGAAGGTGGCTGGAAGAAACACGTCAAGCGGCAGATGGCGGATTTGCAAGGAGCCCTCATCTTGGGGAAGTTCACTCCAGTCTCTGAGAAATCTCTGTCTCTTGCACAGATGAGTTTTACCCTGATGGTAGAAAGTCCCACGTGGCCAGAGAAGTGGGTTCGTAGAGTTATCACGGAAGATGAGGGTTGGAAGAGACCTAAGGAGGTCACCTCATCCAACCCCCTGCTCAAAGGAGGACCAACCCCATGAAGTTGTCAACTGTGGTCTCCATCCCAGAGTTTGAGCCTTTTTCAGGTATGTTAGGCTGAGGCCATAGAGTGGACTAAGATCTTGATCTCTGGAAAGCCAGTGCAAAAGGCGGAGGAGATATGATGCGCTCAGAGTAGCCAATATGGCTATGGAACGTGCCACAGTGTTTGGTGCCAATGGACGGTTTCGTGCCCACGTATGACTCATTGCCCACAGCTCCCCCTCACCAAGGCCACGGTTATTTATTTGTATTATCATAGTGCCGAGAAGATCCCACCATGGACCAGGACCCCACTGTGCCAGGCACTGTATGAACACAGACCAAAGAGATGGTCTTGGCTCCAAAGAGCTGACAAATCTATTACAGCTGTACAAATTCCTCAGCAACCTGATGGAGCTTTTTCCATTTGTGATTGGTGTCTGAACACCCAGCAGCTCCCTGGGCTGCCAACGCTCTCCGTAATCAGGCACCAAAACGCCCAACAAACCATTCCTGCCCAAGAGCTCTGTTCGCGAGCACTTCATCGCAGGCACTCGAGACACAATCCAACCTGTGCTGTTTAGTTTAGTTTGCATTGGATACAAAGGTCACATGATACTGCATCTGGTGTCTGGCTGGACGAACATGGTTCCTGGAGTCCGATGCAAATAGGTTTGTGCTCTGAATTTGCTTTTCTGCCAACAGTGTCCAAATGGTGGTTTTCAATGAGCTGTTTTGAGGAATGTTAGAACCAGAAACCAACAGGCAGCTGAAGGTGAAGCATTGCTATTCATTGGGGCAGGGGTGGCTTAGTTTTCACCTGGACATAGAGGAGGTGGATGGAGCTGGTCTCTGAGGGGATGTTGGAACAGCTGCAGGAGCAAGGTTCGGTCAGTGTAAACTCAGCCCCATAATCAATGTTCGGTTAAACGTCTCAATTCCGTTCCCAGGGACAGGGTGCTGACAACTTGTCAGTGGTCTCAGCAAAGGGGTCTGGGATGGATGGGCCAAGGTGATGGAGCCCTGACCCAGCCTGGAGAGACCACGGCGAGGTAGGAAAGCTGTGTGAGTTGCCACTTGGTGCTGGACTTCATGTGTTGATGGCAGAGGGTTTTATGGTGCTTATATATATGCCTATCCCACCCTCATTGTGATATCTGAGCATCTTCCAGTTGTGTGTGTAGAATCCCAGAAGATGAGGGTTGGAAGGGAGCTCAGGAGGTATCTAATCCAACACTCTGCTCAAAGCAGGGCCAACCCCAACTAAATCCTTCATTCTCTGTCTTTTCCTTTCCCCGGGGGGCCAGTTCCATGTGGGGTCTTGTTTCGTTATGGGTGTCTTAAAAAAAAAATTGCACATGACATGCAGTAATAGTTTAGAAGATGGCTAGCTGGTGGGTCTCTAAATGTAATTGTAAACTGTGAAACATCATCACTTAGCTGTGTTCTTAGTGGGGTTGGTTCGTGTTGGCCCTACGCTAATTAATGGTTTAATTAATGACCTGGAAGAAAATGTGAAATCGGCACTGATGAAAGTTCCCGGATGACACAAAACTCAGGGAGTGACAATGAAGTGGCCGGATCACTGATGCAAAGTCATCTAGATCGCCTGGTAAGCTGGGTGCAAGCAACTGCTATGCGTTTTAATGGGGCTACGTGGAAATGTAAACTTCATGGAAGAAAGTGTGTCGGCCCTGCTTCCACAGTGATGGACTCTATCCTGGGGAGCCGGGACTGTTTGGAGGTTGTGGTGGATAAATAATTAACTGAACATTAGCTCCCAGTGTGACACTGTGGCCAGAAGGGTTACTGCCATCCTGGATTGCCTAAACAGAGCAATCTCGAACAGGGGTAGAGAGGTTATTTTCCCTCTGCATTTGGCAATAGTGCAATCACTTCCGGAATGCGGGGTGCCGTTCTGGTGCCCACCGGTCGGGAAGGATGTTGATCAGTGGGAGAGGGTTCAGAGAAGGTGGTGCAGGAAGCAAGCCTATTTTCGCAAGCTAAAGCCGGAGTGCAAATCACCTTCTGCCTCATCGTTGTCAGCCGGTGTTGCCTGTAGACATCACGGCCGAGTTTGAAGGAAGATACCTCCATAAGGGACTAAATCCTATGTGTGGTACCACGTATATGCAGGATGGGATTTTTACACTGTAATCTCTCTGGGGCAGTTGTATTATACACATCTACGGTGTTACTAGGGAATTCCTTAATGATTTCCCCTAATTGTCTTCCTCTCTCCTCTGAGGGCCAGCCGTACCACCTTCTCTAGCCCCTCCAGCTGTGTGTGTGTGGTTTATTAGTGCTATTTATGTATTATTTGTAGGACCTAAGTGGCTAAGAGTCCTAGCCTTGAACCAGAAACCCAGTGTCTACAAAACAGAACAAAAATATGTTTCATCTGGGGTCACATTCAAATATATTTAGAGCAGTTCCTAGTGGAGCAGAGGTGCCAGGAGCATCTGAATGCAGGAGCTGCTATCGAGTAGACATGTCGCTATTTCTCGTGATTGTTTTCTCTAGGGTGAATATGCCCGAAATTGATGCCTTCCATTCGGAGCAGCCGACCGACACTTTTCTTCTTCTCTCCACAACACAAGAGGGACCAGTGGTTAAAATTAGTGATTCTGTTTTTAGAAGCTGCACCAAGCTGTTCTGGGAAGGAAAGACAATGCACATTGCCAAGTCTATCTCCAGTTTAAAGGATTTACACAGAAGAATGCATGCCAGCTGAAAATAGTCTATTTGACCCTTTGCCAGCCACCAGACTGCCTATTATCACAGAAAAATACCAGGTTCCATAAATACCTGGGGGCTCTTTAATATTTGATATTTGACATGACTAGATTAAACAGTATTGCAACAATATGCTAATGCCCTCTACTGGATTGAATTGGAGCTGCTCAACAGTGTGTGTCATAAGCCCTTTAGTGCTATGAGCTTATGGTGAATCTCTGTCAGCTCAAATGCAGAGAGGCTGTGCTGTTGGGTCAGGAAGAGCTGAGTTTTATGGCTGCTGTTGGCCTGCAGTTTGGAGAGGCTGTGTGGTGCAGCCCAACTATGAAGAGAAATCCTAGGTAGCTACGGATGCTGAGAACCTGGATCCCTCACTCCTGCCCCCATGAGCCGACGTTCATGGGCTACTGGCCACTGTTGACAGACTTTGTTCTTTGTCTCAGGAGGTGGAGCGGGGTCTCCCCTCTCAGGGAATTCTGACACCCCGGGGGAGAGGCAGGTAGCACCTTGGTTAGCCTGCATAGCTCCCCACTGCCAAGGCAGAAAACACTCCATGGGGGTGGCATAATCCTATGTGCCTAGCAGGAAGACAGGTTCCAGCAGGCCCAAACTGCCTCGATGGCCCCTTGCTCCCAGAGTCCCAGTGGGCAGTGGCTGGCTCCTAGGGACCCCACACCCATCTAGCCCCAACCATGAACTCCCTGCCGGCTGCATCCCCCCCATAGCAGCACAGGGCCTCTGTTGCAGCCTGCACTGGCCTGTCTCCAGGGGTGTCCTGCTCTCCATTCGGTGTCTGCCCCAGATCCCTGTCTGGCAGGAGATGGGCAGAGCCAGCTTCCACAGCACGATCCTCTGGTGTAGGGGTTCCCCAGTGCCTACCCAGAGAGCCCTAGAATCACGGGTGCAAAGCGCTGGTCCCTGTGGAATGCAATCAGGGGAGCGCTGTTGAGTGGTTAATACAGGAGACCGGGAAGCAGCGTCCCTGGTTCCGCTGCACGGCCAGTCTCCTGTTGCTTCGCCTCTGTGCTTCCATTTCCACTCTGTAGAGCGCCGGAGCAGCACAAGTGCGACACCTCCCTCGGTGGAGTCAGCGTGAGGCTGAATGTGTGCAAAGCCCGGTGATCAGCTAATAAAGGTGCAACCGCCGCACACCGAATTATTGAAAACGAACTGCAGGGCATGGCCTGTTCACCTGAGCCTCCCTTCTGCCCGGCTGCCGGCTGGAGGAAGCACACACAGACTCCGGCTCCTGATCGATTAGAAAGTGAAGGAGCTGGCTGGCCTAATTATTAAGGCCGTGTCTGGCTTTATTTTACTGTGTCTTGGTTTCCTGACACAGGCCTTGTGAAATGACAGCAAGAACGTGAGCCCGGCCCCCTTTGTTCGCAACCTCCTGGGCGGGAGGTGGGGTTCGGTGCCCCCTTAGTAATTACAATCTCGGCATTGATTGGCCCAATGGGCCGTAACTGCGAGGTGGGTCGCGGCCTAGGCTGAGCAGCGTTTGCCATTCGTTGGGCTGAGTCCCTGGCGCGCGTGGCAGACACGGTGGGGGAATGTTAGCGAGTGGGGTTTTCCCTGGGGAAGTGCTGTGGTGGAGTGAGGGAGGGGGCCAGTGTTTCTGCGGGGCTGGCCAGCACTAGTGTGAACCACACGGGTGGAACGAGTGCGTGGCCACTCAGGGTCACTCTGCCCAGCCCGACCACTCGGACCTGACACCACACGGCGAGAGAGACCTTGGTTCCCGTAACGCCTGAACTCCAGCCCCTGCAGGTAGCACCACATCCAAGCCTGTAGGATGAGCAAATGTCCCGATTTCATAGGGACAGCCCAGATCTTCGGGGCTTTGGGGGCCCGTTACCTCCCCCCCCCATCCTGGCTTTTGACCTTGCGTTCTGGTCACCCTACAGATCTGAGACACATGGTTGAGCAGTTGTGATTCCATCCGCCAGAAGGCAGTGCCGCCTCGATGCCCCGGGGGCACTTCATTGCTCAGTAAAAATCCCACGTCAGCTTTCACTTTGCAGCTGTGCACACAGAAGTCACTGCCATGTCGGACGCTTCTCGTGATGGCTCTTGAACCAGAGCTGCAGCTGCGAACAGCCGCCCGCTGCAGTGAGCCGTGGGCGCTGAATCATATCCCTGCCACAGGCCCAAACTGACCCCTGCTTAGAGCAGCCCCAGACTTGGGGGCCAGTTTGCAGTGTCTGAACGGGATTCTGCTACAGCGAAATCTGATGTAAACCTTAGCGACGTCCCCCGCCCGCATGTCACCTTAACTTAAAGGCGGGGAGCCATGAGAAAGTGCTGAGGCCTCGTATTATGTATAACTAGCCCGTGTTTCTCAACCACTGGGTTGAGAAAGGTGTGAAAAGTGATCCTGGGGTGGGAGGGTGGGGGGTGGGGGGATGGGCATTCCATTTCATTACAGCCTAAAGCAAGTCTTGCACCTGCCCCCCACGCACTGACAAAGATCAAGTATTCCCTGAGAGCGGCTCCTGCCACGCACACAGACCCATTCTACTGGCATGGCGTGGCTGGCGCTCATGCATTTTTTTACCCTTTTATTTTCAAGGCCAAGGGGAGGGTCACAAAGTGTTTTGACTCTGACTCAGTGGGGTTGCCAAGCCAAAAAGGTGGCCTGAGACTGTGAGAGACCCTGCCCTCTTAGCAAGGTGTTCGGAGACGGGGGCAGATCAGGGGAACCACTTTTCAGCCACAACTAAAAAAAACCCCAAACTGGGGGACTCATCACATAGTGAATCTATTGCGGCTGAACTGGGGGCCTCTTCTGCTGACTTAGCAAGCAGATGGGTGCCTGTGGCTACGTAAAGGCACAGCCCTGTGTGCTATCACCGTTCTCTTCACTGACAGGCCTGGCTTTTCATAGGAGACAGCCATGTTTTCCCAGGCAGCTTCATTCTCTGACTGAGCAAAGCTAATTTGCTGGCCATGAAGGGCGGTGAGTTCATGTCGTATTTGAGACGGTCGTGGTGCATCAGGAGGATGAGCTGAGCTCCGTCTGCTGCCTTTAATGCAGTTCCTTACACTCAATCAAAAGGCCTGAGTGGATTTCCAAAGCTTTTCTTTGCTGGTTTCTTGCTGGCAGGGACCAGCCCAGAGGAGGGGAGAGGCGTGGAGACAGGGTGAAACAGTTGCATCTGTTCTGACAGGAGTGGTTATGACACAGTTTGATAGTGATGAATTTGGTGCAGGGGTGTAGCCAGACATGGTTTTCTGGCCAGGACTCTGAGTTACCCGGGAGGACCCAGGCCCCTCCTGCTTCCATTCAGTTACTAGATAGCAAGTAGAGTCAGAGCCTGGGTAGCAGCCTCACTTTGCTTGTTCTGCGGCTGGTCGAACTTTCGCCAGCCAAAAAACAAGTGAGAGTGGACGCTCCCCTGGAGCATTGGCTCTTGCTTGTTTTTTGGCTGGCGGAAGTTCAGCCGGCTAGAAAAAAACGAACAAATGAAGTGCAGCTGCTGCCGGTGCGCCACTGTTACTTAGCAACTGGAGCACCTGCCTCAGGCAGTTTTTTTGGCTGATCTGGTCTTCCTGAATGTTGTTTCTGGTCACGTGGCCAGAAGCAGGACATTCAGGCAAGCCACCAGCTGAAAACTACCTGACTCTGGAGATGCACCCGTTGCTAGGTGTAGCAGGTGGACTGGCTTTCAAAGTGGGTTGGCCCAGGCCCGCCCAGGCCCATCCGTAGCTATGCCTCTGATTTGGTGCTGAATTCTCTTGGGCAGGATGCACCAACTATCAAGTGCTACAGGCACCAGGACTATTGGGGAGGGGGCAGGAAACAGCTTGTATGATACTCAGAACTGCAGAATATTATGTTGCCACTGGCTCTGAAGTCATAGAAGATTAGAGTGGGAAGGAACCTCAGGAGGCCATCTAGTGCAATCCCTGCTCAAAGCAGGACCAACCCCAACTAACCATCCCAGCCTCAGCTTTGTCAAGATGGGCCTCAAAAATCTCCGAGGATGGAGATTCCACCACCTCCCTAGGTAACCCCGTTCCAGTGCTCCTGGGGAAAAGGCTTTTCTTAATATCCAACCTAGGCCTCCCCCACTGCATCTTGGGACCATGGCTCCTTGTTCTGTCATCTGCCACCACTGAGAACAGCCTGGGTCCATCCTCCCTGGGACCCCCTTCAGGTAGCTGAAGGCTGTTATCAAATCCCTCCTCGTTCTTCTCTGCTGCAGACTAAGCAAGCTTGGTTCCCTCAGCCTCTCCTCATAAGTCATGTGCTCCAGCCCCCTCATCATTTTTTTGGCCCTCTGCTGGACTCTTTCCAATTTGTGCACATCTGTCCTATAGCAAGGGGCCCAAAACTGCCAGGGACCCAGCCTGGTCTTTACACTCAGCCATAGAAGGCTTCGAAATGTCAGAAAGACCAGACACTTCCTAGAACTGACCGGCCTCTGTGATAACGGTGGTGGCATGGCACCAATTGTAAGTCTGAGGCTTTGTTCTCGGGCTAAGCAGGAACAGCCGTAGGAGAGAGACAGCAGCCGTGAGCTATGAAACATGGGGTCATATCTTCACATTCCTGAAACTACTTCAAAACAATGAAATATCAGGCTGTTGAGAACGTGATGCTCTCCTAATGGTTCTCACCACCACCAAATAAAGAAACACAGTTTTAGATGCTTAAGGAAAACTTGCTTGACAACTTTCTGTCTGGAAAGGCATCGCTTATCGACATTTGTGGTCCGAAAATCTATTCTTCTTATTGTTTTATCTTTATGGTCCCTGCTTTCCCATTGCATATCTAAATGATTTCTGTCTCATTCTGTAATTGTTTCTGTCTGTTGCATAACCAAGTATCTTATTTAAATCAATTAAGGTGCCGGGATACGACTGGTTTAAAGGACTGTTTCATAGTGTGTTAGGATTGGGGTTCTGTAATATTTTAGTAAAATGATGGTTAAGGTACAGCTAAGCAGGACCCAAGTTTTAACTATATAAACTGGGCTCCAAAAGGAAGTTCCTTGGACCCTAACTCCAGGACACAGCCCAAGAAGATTAGCGCTGCCACACCTCAACACCCGGCCAACCACACTGTGCAGAAGCTGGAGTCTCCTCCTGACTGGCCACCAGGGGACGTTTGTCTGCCTTTTTGGGAGTGGTGAGCATTGCACGCTTAGAGTGTGTGCTCTGTTTTGGTAATTGGGAATAAATAAGAATTATGGACAGTACTGTGTGAGACTCCTTCCCAGTAAAAGAACCTGCAAACCCACAGAGAATTACACCCGGAGCCCTACAGATTGGGAAAGGGTAGGTACTTCAATTAACCAGGTTCTACCCAGAGCCCTGCGGTCTGGGAATGGGTGACCCTGAGCCCTAAGCTGTGACTTGGGTAAGGGTAGATGCCTTTCCCCCCAGAGCCCTACAGATAGGGAAAGGGTGGGGGGTGCCTTAAGAGGGATGTGGGTAAAGGTGGGGTGCCCTAGTGTGCGGGTAACACTGAGGTGATTCCCCCTCCAAGAAAGAATATCCCCCACTTCTGCAGTTATGCATGGCCCCCGAGACACATGCAATGCTCCCGCCCAGTCCACGTGACTCTCTACGTCTGAGCCAGAGCGTCGATGCTGCTTGTCGCAGCGTGGAAGGTTGGCGAACAGGAGTAATATGGAGGTGGACGTTGGATTCCCGCTTTCTTCGTACAAGGTTGAGCTGGAAAAGACCTGTGAGCTCACCCACCCCATTCCCTCTGCAGTCAGGCCTCTCCCCAACAGGAAAGCCTCCAGTATACCTGGGAATGCCCCCGCAGTCCCAGTACACTAGGAATGTAGGCAGCTGTCCTGCCCCACCCTTGGCTGGTGCCTTGCTAATATTCCTGCAGAGATGCTCCAGACCCTGGGGTGCCCAGAACGGAGAGCACTATTCCAGCCGAGGGCTATTGCCTCATCCACGGAGAGGCCTCGGCTTTGTCCCTGATTTCTCATCCCGGTTTTTGGGTGCGTGGCTGTGAGAGCTCCCAGCATCCCAGAGCCCCAGGCTCACTGCCCCCATCTCAGGCAGCGGAGAAAAGCCCAACCGCCCGGCCGATAAATAAAGGATGAGGCCAAACTTCCCAGCTCTGCCTAATGAACTATCGCGCGTGCGGGGAAGAGTTTAGCTGTTCGTTCACGCGGTGGCCGTGTGCGCCATGCTGCGTCGAAATTGGCCTTTGCAATGGCCACGGGGATTCCAGCTGGCCTCAGGCTTTGTCCCCGTGGCATCAGCAGAGCAGGGCCTGGGGCTGCGGGGCGAATCCTGCATCCCCAAAGACTGGCCCCGAAGCCCCTCAAGAAGCAGGGTTTGGCGGGTGGCAGGACTGGGATCAGGGCTGGTTTCTTCCTGACCCACCCCATGGGGACTTTGGGAAGGGTCCTGTTTTGGAGCCTGCCCCATTGCTGTGTGCTCCACCGTGCTATTCGAGGCAGGTCTCCTGGTTCGTTTTTGGCCTGGACGTGAATTTAGCCCTTGCAGGGCTAATGATACTGCCAGAGCCAGGCACGTTATGAGCCTGCCAGCCATGTCTGCCCCCTCCCCAGACGGCACTGCTGGCCTCCTGTGGGAACAGTCCAGCTTCCCCCTGCCGTAGCCTCTCCCCGTTCAGTCCTGACCCCTGCCCATCTCACCCAGGCCCCTGGTCCCCACCCTGCCGCTGACTCTGCCCTGGCAGGCCCTGTTCCCAGGAGCGCTGCATAGAAACACGGCTGGAGGGAACCCCGTCACAGCTGGTTTGCTATTCATGGGGCCTGCCCCGCAGCCCTGGCAAGGACAGGTGATTGGGGCACAGGACGGAGCTATGCGTGCTGCTTCCTATTGTTGCCTCTGCTAACCAGTGGGCGTTGCCGGATACTCTGTGCCTCAGTTTCTCCTTGTGTAAAATCGGGACAGACGGCTAAAGGGCGGGTTTCTGGTAGGGCTGGCTGGGAAGGGAGAATTTTGCAGATGCCTGGGCGCAGAGGTTTAAACAGTTACAATTGTGCTTCTCCACCCTCCTCTCGCGGTGGCTGGAGATTGCTGGGTGTGCTACCGTTGGCTGGGCAGGAGGCCTCGTTCGGCTCATGCATTAAGCTTTAGAAGGCCCAGGTTTGATCCCGGTTGACCACAACTAGGATCTGTCAGTGTTGCATGTGTCTGAAGGCAGGAAACAGAGTAGGGCGCTTAGCATGAAAAGAGGTGAGCTCAGGGGACTTTCTTGTTTCTGGCCTGAGAAAGCTCCATCTGACCCTCCTGCAGTCTTCTTGCTAACACCAGCCTCCTCGGCTGGCTTGGTAATTTCTCTGTTCCAGTGGCATTAGAGGAACTTCTGGATACAGAGGGTCGGGTAATTTGCCGGCATCTGCCAGAACAGACTGCCATGGGCATGCCGGATCCTATGTTTCAGGACTGTCCCAGGATACAATTTTTGGCAGAAAGCAGGCTAGGGGATTGATGGCTATCGTCTTAAAAACGCTTCACAGGACTGTACTGTGAAATACAATCCATCACCTTGGAAACTCTCCAACTCATGGACGGCTTGGAGCTCTGGGGCAGTCCGAGCCAAACAACGGGGGGTGCAGCTGGCAAAGGAAGCGGTCTCCAGAGATTGATGCTTTGCATAGCGCCTTGGCAGCGGAAGAGCAGGTGACATTTCAGAGAAGAGAGATCTCAGCAAACACTGAAAAGATACAGACTGAAATCTTTGATTCATTCCTAGCAGATGGAAACTGAACTATTCCCTCCCCCTTCCTTCCCATTTCTTTACTTATGTATTCCTCCCTTATTTTGTAGGGGAAACGATTCAGGAAAATATACATTTTATAAAAATCCCGCGTAAAGCGCTTGGAGATGTACAGATACGAAGTGCTCTAAAAGAGCCAGAAGGATGTTATTATTTTTCAGTTTAGATGTCATCCATTGCCTCCCTGCCAGCCAACGCTCTCCCAGTTCAGAGGAGTGTCATCTAGTGGTTAGAGAAAGGAAGTGGGAGTTAGTGACACCAGGTATCCTACCTCCCCAGCTCTGACATAGATCAACTCTGAGACCTTGAGCCAAGGCTTTCACGAGTGGCCACTGATCTTTGGGTGTCTCTTGCCCACTTTGAGACATTCAGGCTTGGTTTTCAGAGGTGTGGCTTTTGGCCCCAAATCCAAATGAATGTTGTGGGGACTGTGTGCAGCTGAAATCAGCCCCAGGTCCCTCAGGTTGGGCACCCCAGAAATTAAGGAATCCAAAAATCACTGGATGATATGAAAAATCGGGGCCGAAAGTGCTCTGTGCCTCTGTTTCTTCAGCTGGAAACACAGCTCACAACACCTCGTCTCACAGGAGGGTTGTGAGGTGTAATTAATTCCTGTCTGTAAAGTGCCAGGAGACGCTCAGCAGAAAGTGCCAGAGAAGGACAACGATAAACCTGAAGTGAGACGTAGTGTGTTTTGCTCAGGTAGTTGGATACAGGGGCTAAATTCTATGTTCTGATGCTGGTGTAAATCTGAAATCACTCCACTGGACTCGGGGGTGGGGATAGATGATGGCATCCCTTGGAACAGAAGATGGTCCTGGATAAACGGGGGCGGATTTTGCCCTCACATTGTTTCTTCACCGGCTAGGTCAGAGATAAGAGCAAGGTGCCATCATTTCAGCAAGTTCCCCCATTACCAAGCTGCTTACATGACTCACCTTGGCCCGGAAGCACCTTGAAGCAGAGCAGGGGGGTGAGTGAGACGGGCCGGCCCCATTTAGCTCTAGGAAACTTGCCAGCTGTTTCTAACCGTGATTAATGCTTAGCAGTGGTGGCGATGAACGAAAAAGACTAAATGTGGTGAGATGGGATTTGGAGCCGAAGGAATTAGTCACAAGAAAAACAGATGTGGTGGAAACTGAATCATGTGTTTGTATTCGGGGGCAGGTTTCCTGCTGTTGAGAACCAAGGACAACGGCTCCAGGGCGTCAGTGCGAACTGGGGAACCGGACTTTGTTTCCAAACAGAAGAGGTGGTCAAGGCTGGGGACGTGGTGTTACTCAGGCTGCTTGGGGTCCCTGCAGGATGCCCAGTCCTAGCACGGAGGCCTGGGAAGCTGGGTGTGGATTAAGGCCAGGTTGGGAGGTTGTGTTCCTAGCAAGGAGTAATGGGGTACCTGGCTGTAAACCAATGGATTTACAGCAATCCCTACCAGCAGGACTTGCCTCATCACTTTTTGAGGATCTCTTTGGAAACCCGAGAAGCCAAAACCACTCGTATTTCCAGGGCGTGGAGTTGGATGTTAAAGTGGGGCACCCCTACCACTCCAGTTAGCACTGCTCTGTCCAGGATCTCCCCCTACATAAGGGGTGTCGGGGAAGGGAAGACCACCACCAAGAGTCTTCAAACGGCGTGTTTGGAGTTTCTCCTTTGGTGGCAGGTGTGAAAAGAGGGGCCAGAGGGTGGATAGGGATCATAGGTGGCTTATAGTACAAGTATGAGGACTGTCCCTATAAAATGTGGACATCTGGTCACTGAACTCCTTTCTGCAGCACCTCTCCTATCAAACTCTGCAGCAGGGTTTCACAGAATCATAGAATCATAGGGCTGTAAGGGACCTCACGAGGTCATCTAGTCCAACCCCCTGCTAAAAAGCAGGACCACTCCCACTAAATCACCCCAGCCAGGGTTTTGTCTAACCGAGCCTTAAAAATCTCCAAAGATGGAGATTCCACCACCTCCCTAGATAGCCCATTCCAACGCTTCACCACCCTCCTAGTGAGGAAGTTTTTCCTAATATCCAACCTTGACCTCCCCAGCTGTAATTTGAAACCATTGCTCCTTGTTCTGTCCTCTGTTACCCTCGAGAACAGCCTAGCTCCCTCCTCTTTGGAGCAACCCTTCAAGTAGTTGAAGGTTGCTATCAAATCTCCCCTCAGTCTTCTCTTCTGTAGACTCAATAAGCCTAGTTCCTTCAGTCTCTCCTCATAGGTCATGTGCCCCAGCCCCCTAATCATTTCTGTTGCCCTGCCTTTCCTTAACATCAGTTTTGTCCCTAATTGCATTTCCCTGTTTTTAACCTGCTCTCACCATTCCCCGCTTCCAGTGCATGGCGAGGAGTTGAAGCACGCTGCTTTTCACCTCGAATAGGAGGTGTTTTCCCTGAACGGTGACTCTGCAAATGGAACTGAGAGGAGAGGTGGTTTTTCTCCAGGCCTAACACCTGTGATTCTGAAAGTACTTTGGGTTTACAAGGTAGTTATGCCACCCAGTGGCACCCGGCCTCCCTTACATCCCTTACCCATGGACACCGCAGAGAAAACCCAGGGAAAACGAAAGCTCTTGTTGGGTCTATGGGAGACAGCACATCACATTATCCCTTCCACTAGCCAAAGCGTTCAGCAACAAGCAGGCAGTGCTCAAGGGTTTAAAACAATCAAGGGGGTTGGCCCTGTAGCATCCCATTCAAACCACAGGTGAGGCAGGGCCTGGGTCGTGAGTCACTAATAAAGCCGATGCAAACCCCAAATCGGCTCAGCCCTGAGCTTTGGCGTTCCTTGGACCTGACCCCACGACTGCAGCCCTTCTCTATGTGCGATAGAAAGCAGTTCCCCATGGCAAAGCACTGTGACATCCTGATGAAAGGATCAGCTCCAGGCAATGGTTAGAACTTGTTGGAAAATGGGGTGGGGTGGGGGGCGGTTGTTTGTTCTTTTATAAAACCTCCGAAGTTCGGACCAAAAACTGAGAACATTTCCATTCTCTGAAAATATCCAGAGTGGGCTTCCAACCAGAGCTTGAAAGTGTCCAAGGAAAGCAGCAGACATTTTCTACAAACCAAAGGTTTTATCCAAACCCCAGTTTTCCACTGGGGGAAAAAAAAAGTGCCAGTGGAAATTTTCTAGCCCTTCCTACTTGTTACCCCTGTTCACTAGGAGCCATCTTCTTTACATGCCTGCCCCACTTCTCCGTCACCCGGATGTGCTGTGACCGCACACGCTAAAGAGGACTTTTCTCCCACCCATGCCCGGCCCAGCTCTCTTTGGCGAAAGGAAGCAGGGAAGCCTTGAGGAACTGGTGTCAAACGGAGGTAAAACATATTGTGGGGGAGATGTCGCTTCTTCAGCTAGCCCAGGAGCAGCGCTGCCTGACCTGTTTCCATGATCTCTCCGTTGAACTTACCCGGGGTGTTTCTCTTTCACCACGTGCACACTTACATCTCTGCCCCAACCAAACTGGACGCAGCACAGGTATCCGGAAGGAGATGACTGCAGCCGGCCTTTTCCCTGGCCATAGCTCACCCTCAGAACGCCCTTTTTCCTCTTCCTCCCAGTTCTCTAGTCTCCCGGCTATCTCGTGGGCATAGCACCTATGGCCCAGGTGTCAGGAATCCCATCCCAAACAGAAATAGGTCCTTGCGTCTCTGTGCTGCAGGGACCTTAGAGAGCGGGTGCTGGCAGGCACCCTGACACAGGGCGGGGAGAGTCATCCCCCTCAGCTTGGGATGGCCTAGCCAGTCCGCTGTTTCTTTAGAGCCCATTGATCTTTTCTTCCGTCATAGGTTTGCAGTGAAAAACGGGGAGGGGGTTGGGACGAAGCCAGCGTTTTCTGGGTCCAGCACTGCACCGTTCAGACTGTTTGGTGGGTTTGGGGTAGCTGCTCACTGCACTGAGCGTGGCAGACCGAGCAGAGAAGAACAGCTCCTGGCTGCCTGCGGTCAAGCTGAGCCGGCAGTGGGGCATTGGGGCCCAGCCACAGCTCCCTCGGGGAGCAGGGGGAAGAGCTACGGCTGGTTTCTGTATCACCAGTAGCAGCAGCACCAATCTGTAACATTCCCTCAGCGTCTGTCGTGGCCCTGAACCTGCCCGATGTGGCTTTGCGCTCCCACACAAGGACATGAATGGCTGCAACCCTTCTTCTGGCCCCTGATTTTGTTAAGCAAATTGCAACCAATTCTAGTGACAAGAAGACAACAAAGCGGCCCTTTTCCTCCAGAAAAAACTCCTCCCGGAGCGATTTCTCAATCCCTACTAACTCACTTTATGTCACCTGTGCCTTAACTTTTCCCAGCATGCCTTTCTCAGGGGCAGGCCTTTAAAGTGGGCAGAAGCAAAGAGCTGCAGCCCTAATGTGGCCACTTCACAACCGACAGCTGCTGGTAATGGCTCTCTGTTTTCCTGCTGGTGAGTACCTGGGGTGTTTCTTCCTAGTTTCTTATTACTGAGTCGGTCTTGTTGCAGTTGGAATGTACCACAGGCACTTACAAGGTTGCCTTATGAATTTGGACAGAGGGCAGAGTTAAGGTTGTCAAGGGTATTATAATTCCCATTATGTGTGTGGGTTAAAAATGTACTTATTTGTTTTCTGATTTCTACCTTAACAGACAGGTCCTGTCCTGTTTCTCCCTTATTTCTTGTTTGTTTTTTTCCCAAGTGTTTTTGGCTTATCATTGTTTATACCTGTTTCCAACCTGATCTCCAGTTAAATGACTTACAGTCTGGCCCTGTGAATTCATGAGCCCGCAGTGCGGTTATTTTTAGTGGCAGGAATCTATTTTACCCCATGTTCCTCTCTTGCCATGGCATCTGCCACAGTGGTGACCAGTGGAGGGGCTGATGTTAAATTTCCCTTGACAATAAATAGAGGGCAGCTGGCAAGGTCTTCTCTGTAAGGACCGCCCAGGCTGTAAATACCCTCCTGCTCTGGTCTGAAGTGATGCAGTTTGCTGATATTCCAGGTATTAAGCAAGGTAGTAGATCAAGCCGATGGGCTGCATGCTTTAAAGAACCCATGGGTGGCTCAGAGCCTGTATAAGGGTGCTTTTAAATCAGACTAAAGGAGAGAGTGTGGTATGTATTAGTTGTATGTAAAAATAATACGTGTCTGACATTAACAAGGTACATGATCTCTCGCCATTCTGAGCACTTCACTTTCGTGTCTCTTCCCAGCTCTGTGGTCTCCATTTAGGGGGTAGGCTCCTGTGGCATGGTCTATCACTCTGCATCTTGCTGAATCTGATTGGAATGGTAATGAATCGAGGTGATCTCAGGGCTTGACACAGATGGGGAATTGCCTGGATTAGGCACTTAGCGGCAGTGCAAACCTCCATGGAAGAAGGCAGAGCTGCAGTTTGCAAGGGGATGGCCTACCCAGGTTTCCAGCATGGGAGAGCCATCTGTGTGGTAGGTTAGCTGCCTGTGCCAGGAATTAGCACTGATATAGCTATGTCGGTGGATGACGGTGGGGGGGAAATCCACAGTCCAGAGAATGCCTTTCTAGTCATGGCCCTTGAACATGTCACTGCTCTGTGCCTCAGTTTCCCCATGGATAAAATGGGGACAATGATGCTTTCCTTCCTTTGCACAGTGCTCTGAGACCTACAGATGAAAAGCTTGGTGGAAGAGTGAAACTTGCCCTGATCTCTCTCCTGCCAGAATTGCAACAGTTGGCCCCCTGCGATCCAAGTCAGGGAAGGCACTTGCCAGCATGTAGCAGATGGGGATGCTCAGCACTGCTCTGGCTCTCAGCAGAGATTTCTAATCTAAGGCTGGGCTCTGGGGTTCCGCTCCCCTTCCATTCAGACTGGCCGTGAGTGGCGTGGCAAAGCAGCGGGAACCATCCTGCCAAGGGACATGCGGCTGACTGGAAGGAAAATGCTCCTTCTTCCCTTCCATGCGGGGCTGTGCTCAGAAATGGCGCTAGCTGAATATTTATACCCGGTCTCTGAGCCTTTGAGTCATGTGGGCTCTGGCTGCAAGGAGCGGAGCTTTCCTGAACTGCAGGCCAACGAGACCTTTGTCCCCCTGCCCCAGGGATCTGTGCTGGCTTTTCCCTTTCTGCTTTCTGACCCCATCAGAACCAATCAATCAGCCCGTCACTTGCCTGAGCTTCCACCACAGTGGCGGGGCAGGTCTCAGCAGGGAAACCAGTGGATCCAACAGTCTAAGGCTTCCCCCTGTCCAAACATGTCCGAGGATTGGTCTGGGGGTGAGAGGAGAGCGAGAGCTGCAGCTGGGTGGAGACTTAGAGTGTAAATATGTGAGGGAGAGCAGGTGGAGCAGGGCACTGGCTGGGTGTGTGACCTTGGATGAGTCTCTTGGCCTCACCGTGCCTCAGTTTCCCTTGGATGGGTATTGCCTATGGGCAACCGCTGTGTTCACATAATGGTTGTCTTCCAAACTGCGGCCCTGAATCAGACAAGAACCCTGTTCGGGACAGCACTTGGGCATGTGCTCAAGTCTTACTAAGCATCAGTTCAACTGCTTATGCATTTTGGGCCGGAGGCAGGAGACATGAGAGCTTTCTTTCAACTCAACCTATCCTAAGATCACATGTGGCTCCCTCCCTTCCCCAGGCCGGTTTCCCCCTTGCCAACTCCCGGAATGGGGGGGTCATGACTCTGACATCGGTTCACTACCCCGATGTTGAGACCCCGTGCTGATATGTCCTTATTTCTTCAGGGCACTGAGCTAGCTACAGGGAAGGGCCGCCGGCTTTTCTGCTGAACGACCCTGCACCAAAGTGCTGGCCTTCTACTGATTGATCGTGGGAGGAGCCCTTTCGAGTGGGAGGGCGGCCTGGGAAGGTCCTGGATGGAGCAGGCAAGCTCAGGGACAGAGCCTACCCCGAGGCTCCATGGTCTGAAGCTGCTAATGAAGCTGGTCCCCAGGCCGGGGGTGAACTTGCACACTATTCTGGGGATAAGGCGCTCTGTTGAGGATGCAGAAGGGCTTTGGCCCATTCACACCAAGGGTTATAAACATGTCTCCCCCTGTCTCCAAGCCAGATGAGCACAGAGCAGCATTTTCCTCTGTGGGAATCATGCTTTGCCAGTCATCCTGCGCTGATTGAATCTCACAGATTCCATTGCCCTGCCCTTTCCAGGGCTTCTCATCTCCTGTAGCATGTTCTGATTTACTTACATGAGCAGAACCTGCAGGCAGAAACTCAGCCAAGCAATTATTTCAGTCCGTTAAGCTTTATCGACCATATACACTGCTGAGAATTGCACCACAGCTAGCGATAAGCATCCTTCCAAAAGTCGAGTTGCCTACATGCTCAGCCAACTGGAAGTTGTTAGACTTTCCCTAGGAAGTCACAATAACACTGTCGTCCCTTAAACATGAAATGTGGGAAAGAAAGTGACAGATTCTACACAGGGTGGTGAAGAACTCTCTTGACTAGATTTAAATAGCTTTTATTTTTCAAAATATACACGAGTGGATTGACAGCCACAGCAATCACAGCAAAACTCTGAGCCTCTACGCGCAAAAAGAGACAGCAGAAGTGGCCAGGGAACACTGACGTATTAGCATTAAAAACACAAAGTCCTCTTGTCAAGGACAGCTACTGTAGCGACGTGAAGCACAGCGGGTCAGAAGACACCTGGGGAAGACGGCTGGTGGCTACAGCTCCTAGCAAGATCAATAGAAATTCAGGAGACAGAAAGGAACACCCCCTCCTCTGTTTTCAGTCAGCTCCTAGGCCTGTGGCATGCTTCTTTCCTCCCCTACCACATCTCCAGTGCTCACAGAAGCAAATACACTCAGACTGTGCCCTTCTTCCTCCGGGGTGCTGAACAGATCCCAGGAACAGCCCAGCCAGGCATTACCACTGAACTAGGTAGGATTCCACCTGGTAAAAGCCATACTTCTAGAGGCTGTGGAGCAAGGCTGAGTGCACTAGCTGTTCCCTACCTCTTTGCTTGGACTCCGCAGGTGCCAATGGCTGCCCACCTCCTGCAATGGGGAAGTGGAAAACCAGTGCCTTTCTGTCCTCTTCCCCCCACCGTCACAGGTCAAGCTAGGATTTAAGCCTTCGATTGATTCTGAAAGGGCTGAGAAAGAGCAGGAATGTTTTCTTTGTATAGGTAACGGAATTGTTTTCTCCTATTTATGGAAACCATCCTCGGGCTGGTGGCATTTGCAACCCCAGCACAGTGGCTTTGTGCTAGGGCTGAACCACGAGAAAGGGAAAGTGACCAGAAAGAGGAAGTACAACTGACCAACCCAGGCCAAGCATCCTCCCACCTTGTGTGGCCTGGATCCGGCCCAAGTCTGAATGCCTACAGGTCCATTCTACCGCCCCACAGGCTAACAGAGGCCCCACCCTAGGTCTTTTATCACAGTGTAGGTACATCTGGGTAACAGCATTGTGGGGAAACCAGGACAGGGTCTTAAAATCCTTGCATTTTAAATAACCGTAAGCAACTGGTAAGAGTCAAACTGTTCTTACATACGTATTTTATGTCGTTGGCGTCCCTTTAACAGCACAGTTAATCCTTCGCAGTCGCTAAAACGGACACAGAGCGGCTAAGGGCCTCTTGCTTGTCCTCCTAACCCTGGCTATGGATGCATTCTTACCAAATGCAGCTAAGGAAATTATTGGCTGATCTGCAAACACTTCTGTTGCTCATCCTTGGCTAAAAGCTGCAGCAACTGAAAGCTATGTTGCTAAGCTAGTGGAAGGCACCTTCCTCCACTGCAAGAGACCTGGTCAGGTTACAAGTCCAGCTTCCAGAAGGATAAACCTCACTCACCCCTCTGATGTCAATAGACTTGCTGCTGTCTTACACAGGGATAAACAAGTCAGATTCTGGCCCATGGTCTGTCTCCACTATCCTCCCTGATCTCCGCATGAGGGCCCTTTGAAAAAGAATCCAGCTGAGGGTTAGTCCCACATTCATGAACACGGCTAGCGGCCGTCAGCACTCATGGAGCCACAGGCACACAGGGGTGAGGTGCATGTATAGGCACCAGCATTATGAGACAATTAGGTTTTATTTCTGCAGGGCTTCAGATGTACGAGAACACCACAGAGCCCGCCCCATGCAGGACTGTACATGCCAGCATACATTACCATACAGAGCACTGCAAACTTCGAGGACAGAGGCCTAGGGTGGAGTGCACTGGGTGACTAGACACCTTGGGGAGGGGGAACTGCCTCTTGCCACCCACAGATCTGGTATCAGAGACGGAGGCTGCAGCAATTTTCTCTCAGCAATTTGCACAGAGTATGCCTGCCTCTTGAAACACAGAGCACCGGTGGGTGCAGAACGGCCATTGCGCCCTCGATCCTTGTGTGTCCTCGTCTCTGCTGCTGGGCACAGAATGGGCATATTCCGTCCACCTTTGAATGTCTCCTACTGTCCTTGGCATAAAATAGGTCTAATTTCTGCCTGCCTTTCATCCCCCCTCCCTGCGCCAATGTGTTCCGCAGATCAGACCTGAGGCTTTGCTCCTCTTGGGTGTCCATCTGGGGGAAGTGTGGTGCTGGCTGTGTAACGAGGGCAGGCTGCAGTGAAACGCAGAAAGCATCTAGAAATGACAAGGACCAGGCCAGCAGGAGAGACACGGCTGCTGCCTCAAATGGGGAGTGAGAGCGGAGCAGCAGAGGGTCTGGTGCAGCCTACTCACGCTCTTCCCAGATCCCCCTCCTGGCAATGACCTGTGTGAGAACTGCCCCCTTCTCAGACTAGCATTTCCCGGGGGAGGGCCACAAAGACCGCCCTTGTCCTGCCTCCTCCTGGAGCTGGATTCTCACTCCCAGCAGTGCAGGAAACGAGAAATGGGCCAGTGCCAACATGCATTGGTCTAAATACGACCCACGGGAAGGATTCACGTGTGGCTCACGTCCAAGTCGGTTTGACATGTGACGTGAAGCGTGCTGAAGCCTTTGACCAGCGCACTTCACTGAGCACTGGCCTGTCCAGGGTCCCACGTCTAACATAAAATGCCCCGACATTTCTCCCCCGGTGGGATGACACGTGGGTTTCATTTACACTGCTAGCAAGTGGCATGTTCTGTATGTGTTACACGTGTGGGTGTGCTATATGAAAAGGGCTGCTTCCTATTTGAGTCCAAGTAGGATTTCTATTAATTGGAATGCATAAGACACCTGCTACGTACACACCACTGGCCTGTAAGCTACAGAGATCGGAAACACGTGGGCCAAGGCTAGCTGGAATAAGCTGGCATCACCCGACTGCTATTAATGGCTAAGGATCTCCGTGCTCACCTCCTCTTCGGAGAAGGAAGGCAAGGAGCAGAGGCTGTCATTTTGGAGTAAAAGGAAGCACTGGCCATCTCTGTTCATCCTCCAGAGAAATATCACTCTCTGCTTGGCCCTATGTCAGGGGCATTTGGATTGTGTTGAATAACAAGAAAATGAAATGATTGCTGGGTTAGGAGGCAGAGGATAATTTATGCCACCCATGCGCCTAGTCAGAAATGCCAAGCAAAGTGTGGAATCGTTGGGGATGGGAGGGGAACCGTACGACGATCTATGTTAATGGGCAGCGCCCCACAGGCTGTCCGAAGAGAACCCAAACTTCTCGGTCACACGCTTGGTCCAGAGGCGTCACGTGGGCGAGTGAGCTCCTAGAACCAGCACGGCATCCACATGAAGGATCCCAGGGCAGCTCCGGTGGCGGCACCGGCCAGCAGGCCCAAAGCCATCTGGTCTCCCGACACGCGGTAGGGGTCCTCGCGGACAATCACATGAGTCACTCCAGGAGCTGAGGACAAAGACGAAAGGAGATGCTCTGTGAACATGGAGGAAGGCGTCCTGGGACACCGTGGGAGAAGAGGGGAACTACAGCCGGGCAGAGCCTACAGACCGACTCTGACAGGACGTGGGGAGCTCTGCCCCTCGCTGTTACCGGAAGACCACCAGTGCTCATGCTGCTGTTTAACACCAGGGTACGGTGCGAGCTGAGCTGCTGGGTCAGGAGGGCTGGATTCTGCTTTGGAGCATTTGATAAGAGCCGGGACAGGGTTTGTGGTGCATTGTGTGCTTGGCTAGTTAAGTTGTGGGTGTGCGCCCTTGCTGAAAGAGAATCTCCTGCAGTAGTCAACAACATAGGGCTTATGACACACAGTGCAGCATTTGTCTCCGGCCAGCAGGGGGCAGTGGTGCACACATACGCCATGGTGAGTGTCTGTGCATCGCGGAGCTTAGCTAATGTAGCTTTATTGGCATAACTCCTACGGGAAAATCCGTCCAGCAAAGATGTACTTACACCAGCAGAAAAGTGCCTTTACCAGTGTAACTCACGCTGGCTCCATGAGTGAACTCAGTCTACTGGCAGAATCACAGACGATGAGGGATGGAAGGGACGGCAGGAGGTCACCTAGTCCAATCCCCTGCTCAAAGCAGGCCAACCCCAACTAGATCATCCCAGCCACTGGGATGGAGCCTCCCCTTTAAAACCTCTAAGGAGGGAGATTCCACCACCTCCCTAGGAAACCCCTTCCAGTGCTTCACCCTCCTAGGGAAAAATCCTTTCCTAATATCCAACCTAGACCCCCCCACTGCCACTGGAAACCATGGCTCCTTGTTCGGCCACCACTGAGAACAGCCTGGCTCCATCCTCCCTGGACCCCCCTTCAGGTAGCTGAAGGCCGCTATCTAATCCCCCCTCACTCTTCTCTTCTGCAGAGTAAACAAGCCCAGTTCCCCCAGCCTCTCCTCCTAAGTCATGTGCTCCAGCCCCTCATCATTTTCATTGCCCAGCACTTGACTCCCTCCAATTTTTCCACATCCTTCCTGTCGGGGGGGCCCCCAAAACTCAACACAGTTTTCCAAATGTGGCCTCACCAGTGCCGAACAGAGGGGAATAATTACGTCCCTCGATCTGCTGGCAATTCTCCTACTGATGCAGCCCAATATGCTATTGTCCGTCTTGGTGAGAAGGGCACACGGACTCCTGTCCAGCTTCTTGTCCCCTGTAACTCCCAGGTTTTTGCTGCAGAACTGCTGCCCAGCCGGTCGGTTCCGTCTGCAGCCGTGCCTGGGATTCATTTTCCTGCTGTCTAACTCCATCTCCTCTGGGACTTCTGTAAGCACAGCTCCAGGGGTGAAATGTTTACATGTAGACCAGGCTTTAGCTGGCCCAGAACCTAGTCCCCAGCACGGGGTTGGCAGGCCTCTGTGATATGGGTGGTGCCGTCCGTGATAACTGCGTAGCCAGGCCAGAGAACCCTGCAGAGAATCCTGGAACCCAGGAATCTTGGGGTGGAGCTAGAGAATGAGTCTTACGAAGACACCCATATCAAGATTGTGACAATGAATTTACTACACCCTTAAGAAACTGGTCTAATCATTAATTATCTTCACTGGTAAAGACTTGCATCTTATTTCTAATTTGAACTTTCTTGACTTCAGCTTCCAGTCACTGGACAATGCGTTAGGCAATCAAGAAGTTCAAGATTTAGATCCTCTAAAAGCAAATGCCTTTACTGCTTGAGTGAAGGAGAATCTCCAGCAGGGGCCAACTATAGAGGGTTCATGACACATGGTGCAGCAGTTGATTCCACCCAGCAGGGGGCAGTGCGTACAGGCCAGTTTATTACAATGGTTTTGCCCCTTTCATCCCAAGGGACCTCCGCAAGCGTCACAATCTCTACACTGCAGAACTCTGCTTAGCCAAGAGGGAAAACCCCAAACCCACTGAAAATCAGGACTGGTGTTAACTGTGGGGAGGGAAAAGAAATGATTGTTTATACGGCAAGCCCTAAAAGGCCCCAGCTGCCACTGGGACTCTTCTGTGCTTGGTGCTGTACAAATATCACAGAATGGAAAACAATCCCTGCCCTAAAGAGCCTTCATAGGAAATAAACAGTAGGAGGAGAAATGGAGACACAGAGAAGTTGAGTGAGTTGCCCAAGGTCTCAACACTGATTGGTGGCAGAGCCAGCATTCGAATTCAAAACTCCTGAGTTCCAGGTCAGTGCAGTCCACTAAGTCATGCTGCCTCCCATGCCTGAACTCCTGGCTGCTTCTTGGCTAGATTCCCCAGGGGTGGGCAAATGAATGTGCCCATGGTAGGCCCAAAGCCGGGCTCCCACTTGCTATGACCTAGCACCCCTCCAAGCCACGGAGCTGCCACGCTTCACAGCATGGCTCGCCTTGACCTGCGGCATGCGCCCATTCCATCTCTGGCTTCCCTCGAGGCGCCTGCCAGAAATAAGGAACCGGCTTTCATTTCTGCTGGGTGCTTTTGTGTACGGAAGCCTCTGTGTATCCCCCACCGCTCCCCTCTTCCCCCACAACCTCCGGGCACCACAGTCCTCTAGCACCCCACGAGTAAACCTCCATGTGGACCTCTCCACTGCAGGGTGCTCTTGACAGGCACCTGGCCCTTGTGACCCAATTTCCTAAACAAGGGGGGGGAATCTTCTTCAACCAACCCCCCACCTTTGTCTCCTCACCCACCCTGCAGCACTGGAGCAGTGTGGCCTAGGGGACCGAGTACTGGACTGGGACTCAGGAGAGGTGGGTTCCTCCTGGCTCCACCACCAGCTGGCTGTGTGATTCTGGGCAAGCTACTTCCTGGCTCCATGACTCGGTTTCCCCATCTGTACAATGAGGCTGAACTCCTTTGTAAAGCACCAGGAGAGTGTGGGTTGGAAGGCAATACAGGAGAGTGAGGGTCGGCAATCACAGAACGGGTGCCCAGTGTGGGAATAGCGCTGTATGTTCCCAGGGCAGCACCTGCATCCTGCCCTCCTGCAGGAAAAGAGGCACCGGCCTGAATTGTGTCCCAGATCCAGCCCTGCTGGGGGTCCTGGCCGCTCCCTCCATCGCTGTGGTGAGTCAAAGGCCAGGATCCATCCAGTGGTGCAGCCGGGGCAGTTCCACATTGGCGCCACCAGATGTCACCCCATCATCAGGGATGGAGCTAGACGGGAGTGGGGGGAGCAGCCGGGCCCCCAGGGATCTGGCGCCTGTAAATGGCTGATAAACTCAGGCCCCCCTAGGAGTCCCCCTCATACACACGCACACGATGCAGCTTCTCTCTGCTCGTGGACCAGCACACCCACCCTGCCCCAGCAAGTCCTGGGCCCTGGAGCTGCCCGCTGCTTGGCAGAGGGTTACCTGTCTCCCTGGGACATCCTGCTTCTCTTCCTTAGCCCTCGGTGAGAACCCCCATCCTCAGTGATGCCATGCCCAGCCCGATCACCTGCCCTGTCCTCAGCGACGCCCCCTCGCCCCCAGCTGATCGCCTGTCCGTGCCCCAGCGACTTACTGAATACCCTTCCCAGCCTGATCCTCCATCCCCTTGCTAGTGACACACCCCAGCCAGATCATCTGGCCCCAGCGATACCCCCTACTCAATATCCTGTCCATCCTGAGCGACACCCCCCACACCCGAGCCCAGCCCCAGCGACACCCCCCAGCTAGCCCCAATCCAGCATCTGTAGCCCCTCATATATAACCCCTCGGCCAGTTCCCAGCCCCAGTACCAGCCCCCAGCCCAGAGCACCCTTCCCCCCAAGGCCAGCATACCCCAGCCAGCCCCCTCCCAGGACCAATGAGCCTTGGTTTCCATCCCAGCCCATCTCCAGGCCAGTGCCGCCCACTCTCACCAGCCCCACATCCAGTTCCCCACCCCAACAACCAGCATCCACCCATCTATGGAAGAAAGAGCCGTGGCCGTCGAGTGGCCTCTGTGAGCTGACTCTGCTGTGTCTCAGTCCCGTCCCTAGCTCTCACAGAAACCAGCCTCACAGCTGGTACTCACTGGCCAGTCGGCAGCCGGAGCAGAGAGGTCAGGGACTGAATGGGCACTAGGCAGACTGCAGAAGCCAGCTGTGCTGTTACCCATGGGGGAAGGAGGGAGCAGGAGACTCGAGAGCTGTCTGTCTAGGTTCACACGGCCAGATTTCACAAAGCCAGCTGAGGTCACGGCCCCATTACGCCAGGTGCTGTACAGGCCAGATTTCCAAGGCAGTCAGGAACCTAAACAGGCAGGGAGGTGCCGAGCAGGCTGTCCAAAGGGTTTAAGGCCAGGAGGGACTGACTGTAAGGCGTTTCTGATGCTGCTGCCCATCACCATGGTGTCTATGCGCCTTTCAAAGCAGGGCGGGTCGAGCCGGCACCTTTTGCAAGCAACAAATTCACTGAATTTGTGATCTTAAAACATGAAGGGAATATAATATTGTGCAAATAACTCCAGGAACGAGTGGCAAGCTGGACATGGGTGGCACGATGCACCTGGGACCCTAGGACACCGCAGGTATTTTTAAATTTAAAAAACTGGCTTCTTTCGGGTCTGCCCCATTGCAGTGCTAAGAGAGGATGCCACGGAACCAGTGAGCTGGGGCCTGCTACCCTTTCCTGGTCCGGGCAGGTACAGAAGTGAATTCCCTAAAAAACCGTAAGCAACTTACTTTCCCAGTGAATTAAAGAGTTAAGGATCCCCTCTGCTTTGTGAACAGAAATAGAGAAAACCCTCGATAAATTAATAAATGTGGTATCATGGTTTGGGGGCCAGTGTGTAAATGGACATCGTCCTCTAGGGGCTGGAGCCTAACAACATGGGTGTCTAATTCTGCTCCATTTCCTGGATCCAGGTGTAGCCCTCTGGATCCTGGAGAGCTGCCAAGCCTGTCCCCCACATTGGGGGCCCCCCAACAGTCTAGGTGGGGCAGGAGGGAGGCCATGATGAGGAAATACATACCTCCATAATGGGTGCCGTAGTATCCCGAACTGACGTACATGGCCTGGTGGGAATCCAGCGGCACCGTCTGGTAATAGTCATCATATGGGTCGTACATATGGACCTACGGGGGGAGGACAACACAGACATTAAGATCGACAGCGATGCCTTCTTCCTGCTCCCGATTCTGCTTCACCCTCTGGTCAATGGCTTTCACAGCACGGCATGTCACATCGCTGCACACATCGGGGCGCCTTTGATCTTCCCTTTCCCCAAAAGCTCCCTCCCAATCCCCTTCCCCCCTCATGCCAGGGGCTGTGTCCCTCATTCTCCCCTCCTCCAAACCACAGTCACTCAATCTGTCCGATTCCCCCTTCCCTCCATCATTCTTATTTCTTTGTCTGGCAGGTAAGTAATTCAGGACACTAACACTTAAAGCCCTATTGGAATGACTGGTGGGGCCAAGATGGGAGCGGGGCTGGGCTCTTGTTCTGCTAGAAGACTTTAATGGCACTGTCAACCAGTTCATTGGGCTCTAGACAACTTCAGACCGGGTTGAAGCCACCAAACAGATGCCAGGAATTGCGTGCGTCCTATTTCCTCCATCTGGTTTTTCCATTTCTCACCCAGCTCAGTAGGGTTCTGTTCACTGCTGCCTTGTGCGTTCCCTGAAATAGTCCAACTGGTTGGATGTGGCTTTCTAGAGCGTGATTGTGTTACAGCCAGCCAGTCAGACCGCATGGAGGTCCCGCTTCACTCTGCCAATTGTGGCAAAGCCAGCTGAGGTCACGGCCCCATTACGCCAGGTGCTGTACAAACACATAATAAGAGACAGTCCTTGCGAGGGAGAGCTCAGCCTAAATAGACAAAGGGCAAGAGGGGAAACGGAGTCACAGGAATGAGAAGTGACTTCCCTAAGGTCACTGAGCTGGCTGCTTCAGGAGCTGGGACTAGAATCCGGCTCTCTGGTGGACCATACTTGCATGACTGGGGAGAAAGAATTCAGGTGGCACGTCAAAATGCCGCTCCCCCACCAATCAGAGCGGCAGCAACAGCCAGCGAGTATGGCTGCTGCTGACGGCCTCATCTACTGTCAGCATTTCTATGCCCAGGACCCACTTTTCCCGAGCTGTCCTGCAAATCTGATTTGACTCTTACTGAATTGCTCCTGTGTGCAGAGGAAACCGCTGGAGAGGAATTAATACAGATCAGTGGCTCCCTGTGCCGCGCCTCCTGTTGAAATGTATTTATTTGAAAGTCATAACTAAGGCTATTCCGGGAGGCTGTTAATGACTGGAGATCTTAAACTGTTTTAAAATGGGATCCGCTTTCCTTCTGACCGATTTGCTGACGTCCCTCAGACAGGCCCAGAGATCTGAGTGTCTCTACGCTGCACGTGGGAGGTGTGACATGCCCAGGGTAGGCAGGACTGGCCTAGACAGCTGCCCCTGGTGCCAAAGCTTCCCTGCGATTGTTACGTGAGCTAGCTTTGATTGGAATGCTGGAAACGCGCTCTGACACGTCCACGCCTGTGGCAGGCACACATCCTGAGTGCAGGCAATGGTAAAATTTCCCATGGACGTGGGCAGGATGGGACCCTAATAGTCCAAAGGGCGTGCTCTCGCTGAGAGACCACACCTGTGCCCCCTGTTAGGGATCCAGCGACAAACCACAGCAAAACCGCACTAGCGCCTGCTGCACATGTTCAGTGTTGCATGCGGTCCGGCGGACTGCGAGTCGGGAGCCCAGGCTTCTTTCCTGGCTAACCGCATCAGGTGGCACCAGCTGCTGCCTACAGAGGGCTGGTGTGGGAGGAAACCTGCTGCTTGAATAGGCCATGTGTTTGCCCTAAAGTAGGACAGAAGCTGGAAGCGAGTACCGCGGCAGCGAAGCGTTAGAAAAGAGCTGTAACTTCACAGCTTGAGGGATCGGTCTTCACTCTCCCTCTGCCAGGCACCTGGTTACAACCTGGCGCTCTCCAGTGAGCTCCCACCTGCATCCTTGGACCATCCAAAGTCAAGGACGCAGGTCCGATCCCTGCTCGCTGTCCCTGTTGGATCAGAGCCCTGACCCAATGGATGTGTGGCTTAGCCCGGCCGGTAACGGGTCAGATTTGGCTACTGGCACCAGCGGTTTGAGCTGATTTCTTGCCACATGCAAATGGGTCCAGTGAGCAGCTGGGTTTGTTCAGAGGCTGTTGTAGACAGGGCGACCCGCCAGCCCGTGATGTACTGAGTGCTCCAAGTTAGTGGGGGTGCAGTGCTAACCCCTAAGTTGTGGCCAAATGTGGATGCACACGTTCTGGTGCGGAGACCCACCGGCCCAGTGATCACTAGGGTGTGGAATGTGACTTGCTTTCCTCTTGTACCCAGTGCAACAAACGGGAGTGGATTCTTCTCCAGCCATGACCTGGGGGACCCTTCCTGGGAAAGGCTTCAAACTCCAAGGCCCTTAGTCCACACCCTCTCCAGGAGTCGTGCATGTGACTGCCCTCCAGGTGCTGGGCTGAGCCCTGCCACCGCTCCACAGACTGGGGCCAGCTGCTTCCTCTACGGGGCCCAGCCTGCCTGCTCCTCCGTAGTCATGGGCCAAGCCGGAGAACAGCCATGGCACAGGAGTCAGGGCCGCTCCAGGACTGACCTGCCTTGGGCTGCCAAAGCCGATACTGCAGGCAGGCTTCCCAGTGGCCGTGGGTTGGAGGCAGACCAGGCGGCTGCTTCTCTTCCCCAGCGGCTTATTTTATACATGCAAAATGAAGAGGCTTGGAGCCAATGGGTCCCTCCATCCCTGCAGTGAGTCCAGCTTTGCAGGCCTGGCAGGTTGGAGAACCTGATTCTCCTCCTAGCTCTGCCCCACTTTGTGACTTCAGGGAAGTCATGAAGGCCCAAACTTACTGACGTAGCCTCGGATCCTGGGTGCCCAGCTGGAGACATACCAGGCCAGCCAGCAGCAGAATAGGGTGCTCAGCCACTCTGCCAAACAGACCCTAGATTCAAATCCCTGCTCTGCTACAGAATCCCTCTGTGACCTGTGGCAAGTCACTTAACCTACTTGGTGCTTTGGTTCCCCAGCAGTGAAATGAGGAAGAGAACCCACTCTTCCTCCATCTTTTACCTGGCAGGACTGTTAGATGGGCATCTCTCCAGGGCATAGCTTTTTATTCTGAGCCCACACAGCACCTGGCGCAACAGGGCCTCTGGATCCAGCTGCCTTCCTGGTACTACTGGGGTGAGGGGGACGGCAGCAATGAAACACGAGGAAGCAGAAAGGGGTGGATTTTAAGTCACACAGCCAAGTGTGCACCCCTCTCCCTTGTAAATCTTCCTTCCCCTGATCCTGCAGCACGCATTGGGGGTCACCCACACCCTGGAGACCCAGGAAGATTGAAAGAGGCTGGAGAGGAAAGGGTTTCCACGCGCTAAGCCTGCCTGCCCCGGGCTCTGCGTCAATATTATCGATACAAAGATCAGGAAGGAGGCAAAAGGCGTGTGGCTGTGCTGCATACACGCACATCGCCTCAGGTGGCGGAGCTACGGGGAAGGGATTTTAGTCTCATTGCAAGGTCACCTTGTGAAGTCAGCATCCTCCTGCTCTAAGCAAAGGGTCTGGGAAAAGGGGTGGAGGGGAGGCTGTTCACCTGCATGGCAACTGGCTGGCATGGGCTGCCAGGGGATCCATTCACAGCAAATAACAGAGTCCCCGCACTTCAGCAGGGTCCCACCCAGCTGGTCAGTGGAAGCAGGACAAGAGAGACTAAGGCCGCCCAAACTCATTCCACTCATGGAGCTCTCCTAAGCTGATTTGTAGCCTTCAGCTGCATGCACATAAACTAACTGGCCAGGACACAGAGCCCTTTGACTAAGACGGGTGGGGTAAACAGGACTCACACTGAAGGGGCAATGTAAACGGGGGTCTTTGTTTGATGCTGCTGCAAACAGGTCAGGCTGTGGAGGAAGGCTAGAGGATGGCAAGACAATTGAAATCTCTTGCGTCCTGCTCCTCTGCACGAGCTGGGACGGGTTTCCACAGAGATCCGGGGGTGCGTTTGAAGCAGCAAGGCCCAGCAATGTGGACTCACTCAGGCTTTTGATCTCAACAAGGTCGGGGTAAAAGAAAGGGACCCCCCCTCCAAGCCCTTGTCCTTCTAGTCTTCCCTCTTGTATATGACAGGAGACAGCGTGGGGCAGCAAAGACATAACACGGGGAGCAAAGCACACCAATGACACACACCACCCCAGCCAGAGAACAGCAGGAGCGGCCGACCTTGTGTGGAGACAGGGGTCGTTTCATCCAAGAACAAACCTAGAGGGGATCCCCCCCCTCGTCAAGGAGGACGAAGGAAAACATCAGTTCCCCTTTCACAAGGCAGCACCTCGCCCCTGCACGCCTGACCTTGAGAGAGCCGAGGCTGGGAAGGGACGAAGCACCAACGCCTTCCTGCTCTTGCAGGCCAAGATGCTTGCGCAGCATAAATCAAAATGCTGATTAGCCCGTTCTGGCTTTTATGCACCAGTCACCTGTGTTTTAATCTCCTTCTGCCATTCCTCTCGCTCAATACACGAGATCTGCTGTGCCGGGCGAAGGGGGGGCGTTCGGGTTGGGAACTCTGCACGCAATGTGCCGACAGTGGGGGGCAATAAGGCAACTAAAGGTTATCTGCCTCACGCTCCTATTAACTTTGAGGCACGTTCTCCTTCAGTTCAATTGATGCTTTCCTTCAATCCATCACTGTCAGCCTGGGTGGGAGACTCTCCTGCTCTCTGGCTCTCCAGTGTCAACATCACAGCACTAGATCATTTCTTAGTGCACCGGCCTGCGAGACCAGCGTTCTATTCCCTGGTCTGCCACAGGGGATCCTGGCCACGGTAGTTAGCGTCTCTGTGCCTCAGTTCCTCACCTGCACAATGGGGATAACAGCTACCTCTCGGGACATCGTGAGGATGAATACATGGCCTGCATCACCAGCTGAGAGTGCAGGGAGGCTAGACAAGCCGCAAACAGAGACATCTGGGTTTTCTCCCCAGGAATGCCACCAACTTGCTGTGCATTCTTGAGCAGGTCATTCGATCCTTTCTGTGCCTCATCCATAAAAAGGCGGGCGTCTTGCCATGTTTTAGGGGGCTAGGTCCACCTGGCTGCAAGATCCCCCGCTGGCAGACAGTGTTGGCTTGTAAATTAGCACTAGCTTCCAACGGTGCAAAAAGCACTGCCTTCTAGCCACGGCACTTGGCTGCTTCCCCCCCTTTGCCACTGTGTTACTGAACACAGAAAACCTCATTATCTGCTGCAAAAATAGCTTCAGGCTCCTCTCAGAAAAGCGCTGCTGGATCCACCATTGATCCCCAGCACATGTCAGCAGCAAAGGTATCTTTCTTCCCAGCCCAGCTATTGGGAGACTTCTGCTTCTTCGCCGCTGGATTCCCTACATTAAAGATGCTACCAGCTCCTTCCTCTTCGGTGCTGGCTCATTTTGTTCCAAAGACAATGGGATCTCTAACAGCTCTCAAATTCATTTTGATCTCCTGGGCTAGCCTACAGCCCCTACCTCTAGTGAGTAGAGATGGAGAGGACAGGAAGAGAAGTCACAGGTCACAGCCTTCAAAACTACCTGCCCACCAAGGTCCAGTGGTCCAAGATACAAGGAATGACCACGTCTACAGTCATTATTATGTTGTTCTTTCCATTTCCTTACAAAGACAAAAATATTCAGCGGAGGGCAACAAAAATGATTAGGGGGCTGGGGCAAATGACTTATGAGGAGAGACTAAAGGAACTAGGCTTATTTAGTCTACAGAAGAGAAGACTGAGGGGAGATTTGATAGCAACCTTCAACTTGAAGGGTTGCTCCAAAGAGGAGGGAGCTAGGCTGTTCTCGAGGGTAACAGAGGACAGAACAAGGAGCAATGGTTTCAAATTACAGCTGGGGAGGTCAAGGTTGGATATTAGGAAAAACTTCCTCACTAGGAGGGTGGTGAAGCGTTGGAATGGGCTATCTAGGGAGGTGGTGGAATCTCCATCTTTGGAGATTTTTAAGGCTCGGTTAGACAAAACCCTGGCTGGGGTGATTTAGGGGGAGTGGTCCTGCTTTTTAGCAGGGGGTTGGACTAGATGACCTCATGAGGTCCCTTCCAACCCTATTATTCTATGATTCTCCATTATAATGATGGGGAAACCAAGGCATGGATGGGTTAAATTGTAGGTCGAGCCAAGACTTGAGAATCATACGCCTTACGTGCTCTCTTGCTATGATCACCATGTACCGCTTAGGGACAGAACTCCCATGTCCTACGGCCCAGCTCTAAGCACTAGCCCCTGGTTTTACCTAGGAGACCACGGCCCACCTCTGAAGAGAACTCCACCCTCTCTTGCTCTTCTATTCCAGTCACCGGGACCACCTGCAGCATCTGTCCCAACTGCTCTGCTGCGCGGATGACTTTCCTGTCGCCGTATGAGGACTCAGCAGACATTACAAGGGAACCCGTACAGGTGAGGTGCAAACAGTTACAAGTGGGACAGGTGAGATAGTCCGTGACCATTGCATGGGCTGAAGCACCCTTGGCTATGTCTACACTGGCAAGTTAGTTCGAATTAAGGAGGCTTAATTCAAACTAACTAAAGCCATGGCTACAGTAGGCGTTAGTTAGTTCGAATTAAGGGCTTCCTTAATGCGAACTAATAAGTTCGAATAGGGTATTCGAACTAAGGGGTTAATTCGAACTAACTAGTTCGAATTCACCAATGTTAACTAATTTCTTAGTTCGAACTAACTGGCCATTGAAATGAATGGGGATATCTAATTCGAACTAAGTTTTCCTAGTTCGAATTAAGCTAATTCGAACTAACTAATTGGAACTAATTTTAGGAAGTGTAGACACAGCCCTTGTGTTCACGTCACTGCAGTTAAGAGATGTGACAAATCTGCAGCCCTTGGTCTGGCGTGGGCTGTTGCACACCAATGGGACATGCTGGAAACACCTAAGGGACTAGAACCAGGGACGCTGAAGGTGCCATTCACACTTCTGCATTGCCACCAAGCGCTCGGGCTGGGTTTCTGCTGGGGAAGATAGGCACGGCAGGAAGTTCTGCCCAGTGGGGCGTGAGTGGCAGCCCTCCTCAGCCCAGTGATTGGCCCATGCCAGTATATAAACCAGGAAGCTGTCACACAGAGTGGTCTAAGCAACGATGCAGTCTGCCTCCTTGCCTTATTGTGAACTTGAGACTCCAGCTCCTGATCCTGGTTCATCCCTGACTCCGCTACACATTTCCTGACCACAACGGACCAGCAGATTGGCCACCCGTGGCCCACTCTGAAACATGCTTTCTTCAAACTTGACTTCAGTGTGGCTTTGTCTATGGTGGCCACCACAAGAATGGGTGTCCTGCTTTAGCTGGGCATGAGACATGGCCTTGGGTACCCCTGAGTTAGCCACATGAATGAGATACCCAGGCTACCGCAGCCGAGTTTTAATGACTATCCTGTGAGTGCAGGGCACCCAGCAATGGTTAGGGAGTTTGATGGGAATCATGTCCCACCATTTGATCCTGCAACCCGACCGAAAACAGCACATGTGGAACTGAGAGCTTTCCTGGTGTCTCACAACCATACAGAGCACGGCCGCCCGACAGATATTTAGCTTCGTGTTCGTTTCGTCACCCCGTCGTTCCAGAGATGTGACAATATTGCCAATGCGATGCTGGCCTTAGCTGTCCAGCGGGTGACCTGACCATCAATTGTGGCATTCTGGGACCGCGCACGTCCTCGGTAGACACACTTCTCTAGAGATGTGGGAGTATTATTGTTGGTGCTGACAGGGTAGAGGTGCCCCCCCGGTGCACACTTCAGTTCTCTTTACCCTCTGCTTTCCCACAGCATTGATCTGTCTGTCTATATCACAAAGCTATCGTCACACACATTTCCAGGGGTCTCTAAAATCCCCCTCTGTGTTCACGGCATAACATTTTACACCTTCAAAATGCTTCACTGACATTAATCAATCTTCACAGGACCTCCCAGGGGGACCTATCATCATCACCCCTATTTTACAGGAGGGGAAGCTGGACTACAGAAAGGAGAAAGGATTTGCCCATGGTCACTGAGCAAGTGAGTAGCAGAGGTGGGATTAGATCTTGAGAGTTCTTCCTTAAGTCTTTGGAGGATCAAGTCATTCTAAGCATATTTATTTGGTCAAAATTCCCACTGAAAGGAATATGGGATTTGGGCCAAGGTATTTAGCAATTTTCTTACTACTAGATTTTGCTGTTTTCCTAGGGATAAAAGTTAGGCTAACTGTCAGGTATCTCTAGGTTCCTCTTGGAAGATCAGTACCTAGAGCTGCTTTTACCAATTCCCCGTGGCTTTCGAAAAAACAAACAGACAACGACCCCCTACCCCCCTGAGTGTTCTCGTAAATTTGTTAGCCAGTTCCCTGGAGACTGCATTGCCTCCAGCCTCACTCATTCGTAACGTTCCCATTCCCCAAGTATTCTCTTAGCTATTGATCTTCTTCAAAAAGAATTTGTGCAATAGCAGAAAACAAGAACCACCCTTGAGAATCTTCTCTGCTCCAAGAAACACCTCCTATGGAGAAGCTCCAGGAGGCAGGACTCTTAGGCTCCAGACACTGTGTTGGGAAAGACTTTTCCAATTTATTCTCCAGCACATTGAAGAGGATCCTCTAGGCCCTCCCATTTCCCTTCTTTGTGATAAATCCAGTGAACAAGCTCATTTGAAGAGGTCAATTCAAAAAGCTACTGCTAATTCCAGCCCCAATTAGCGGCCTTTCCTCACTGTAGATTCTTGGCGTTATGAATGGCTGTCAAAGCAGCAGCGTGAGACCATTACACGCTCCCTGTGCTCTTAACAGCACGCTGTAGGCACTGTTGTTTTCCAGTGGCACTCAACTCCATGGGATGCTGACAATACAAACAAGAGACAAGTGGAACCACCAAGTTAAAAAAAAAAAAAGCGCCCTTCTCTTCACACAGCTCCCCACGAATTGTCAACCGAAGAGACACTACTTTTGCCGCCCAGTTATTTCTTTTACCTGTCTTTCCAGGGGGCCTCTATCAGCCATCTCAAGCTGCATCCTCCCTCCAGGATTTGAACCATTAAACCAATGTCCTAATGTGTTTCTCTGGCCAGCATTAGAAACTCTTTGCCAGAAAAATGTCTGTGAAGGATACAATTCTTTTTTGAGACATTTCTAAGTCAGCAAACAAGTTCCCATACAGATGCAGTTATATCACCATTTGATCTCAAAATACTTTACAAAGGTCAGCATTGTCCCCATTTTACAGATAGGAAAACCGAGGCACAGAGCAGATCAGCACTTCTCATAGATCTTTGCATCAAGCCTGATTCTCCTGACCCTTGCACCAGTTTTACATCACAGGCTTCAGTGGATTGGCTCCTGCCTTACCCTGGTGTGAGATCAGAGCCAGGGCCACAGTCTACAATACATGGACTTCTCAGCCGGAGTGGCATGGACTCAGCATCCTGACCACCACATGGCCACTTAGCAGAGCAGAATTATTGTGGCTGCACGCTATAGGGTTTCCGACTTCATTACAATACTCAACCAACAAACAAGGAAATTGGCAAGGTCATGCAATAGGGTAGTTGGGGATCCAAGCATGGGAGGACCAGGAACAGGTGAGAGTGTCTGAGATCAGAAACAAGCACAGGAGCATTACCACAATAGATCCAGTAAAGGGCTGGGCAGAGCAAAGGGCGGGAGGTGTCCCCTGTGCCCGGCCATGCCCCAAGGGGGGGACACAGGAGCAGTCATCGACTAGCCCATCACAAGGTGACACCAACAAAGATGGATTAGAACTCAGTGTAGCCAATTTCTTCTTCCCCAACACGCACTCCCCTGATCCTCATTCACGTCCCTGGACAGACATCTGCCATCAGAGGATCCCTTGTTTATTCAACACCCTTTAATTCCATGTGATCCCTGTCCCCGTCCCACTTGGACTCCTGTGCTATCTACACAGTGCTAGGACCAAAGCCATCTGAGACGAGGCGTAGGCTGAACTGAGCTCTGTCCCCGGACAGAAGAATTCTCTCATTATCTTTAGGATCCCGGAACCCTCATGTTCTCTGGCACACAAGGACAGGCTCCTCTTTGTTCGACGGCCAGCTGCCGGCATCAGCCTGGCTCAGTCACTTCGTTGTGGGTAGCATCAAGAATCTTAAACATTCAAGGAGGAAGAGGCCTATTTCATCAGAGTCCACCCCCCCTGCTCCCTGCAATGCATTTCCTCATGATTTTGTCCAGCTTAATTTTAAATGTCCCGAGCAATGTCGGCCCTAGGGAAGAAATTCCCCAGATCAACCGATCTCCCTGTTAGGAGGGTCTGTGACCTCCAGCCCAAATCTTTATTTTCACTCGGACCCTCCTAGTTATCAAATTGTGTATTACATTAAATAGCCACTTAACACAAGGCTGATCCCTTTAGGTGTCTGCAGACTTATGCATCTCCCTAGTCATTGGCTAGCTAAACTCAAGAGGTAGTGTGATCTAGTGGACAACACGGCCCTGCAAGGCAGAAAAGACCTGGGTCCTAATCTTGTCTCAGCCAGCCATCCGGAGCAAATTGCTTCCCTCCCTGTGAGGCACTATCCCAGCCTTTTTCTCTGTTTAGGTAATAAACTCTTACTATGCTCCTTACTATGCCTGTACAGCACCTAGCACAATGGGACTCTGATCTCATCTGAGGCAAATAACTATTAATAACAGGGAGCCAAATTCATTAAGACGACCCTGATTCAAGGACCAGTGAAGGCAACTCTTCATTGGATCAGGACCTTAATCTTGGCTAATAAAATCAACCCCTCCTGGCCCTGCATCCTCTCTGTTGCTCTTCTCTGAGCACCATCCAGATTTACGTATCTCCTTAGGACTGAGGTGCTCAAAATGGCATGTGCTTTTCCAGGTACAGTCACACTCTGGGACAAGAGGCCTTTGTACACACAGCCCCCGGCCGCACTCCTCCATCCACTGACTCAATAGGAGGCAGGGGTTTTGGGGAGGGGGCGAGGAGATGGAAGGAGACAGCTAATTATTGGCAGCCTGTAATGAGAGCTCTAGGAACGGAAATAGGAAAGCCTCACCGGTGTGTTTTTCGCCTCCAGCACTGCCATCTTCCAGGCGCTGTAAATAAAATGGGAAATGTGAGCAAAACCTGGCCTGGGGCAACTTTCAAACCACATCCGGGCAAAGCTCCTCTTTGGTAATCAATCTCTCTGCGCTACTCTGCTATCAAGGAGCTCGGCAAACAGCACAGGCCTCCTTTTCACCCAGGGCCCAGAATCTTTCACGTGCCCCTGCAATGAACCAGGAAGCAGCAGGACTCTGGGGATCTCCTTGGATCAATGGTGGGATTGGTTCGGTCCCACTTCTCTTTTAAAGACATGCTGTGGAATTTCCACATTTATTATCCATTGGTGACTGCCAGTCTAAACAGAGTCGGATTCCTAGCCAGGCCTCTTTCTTTAACAGCCTCCCAAGCTCCGTGCAGAGTTCAAAACCAGCTGGCTTCTTTATGCCTACAATCTGATTGCCTGCAATTAATACTGTGCAGCTGGAAGCAGGCTGATGTGAATGAGGCAAACAGCTCCTTCTCCCATCACTGTGTCCCCCTGTAGAGCTAAAGACTTGTCTACACCCACAAGGTGAGCAGAAAGAAGTTAATGGCAGACAGGGAGCAGGGTAGGAAGCTGCCACTTTTATTTAGCATTTCTCTGACCTTAGAGCCACACTTTTAGGACAGAGTCCAGTCTCAGCTCTGTCACATATCGGGGGCGTCTCAGTAGATCTGCAGAAACGCTACATGGCGGAATTAGATACAGCATTGGCCCCATAGCCTGCATGCCGAAATAACTACAGGACAGTTCTGTATTTTGCCACTGGAATCTGGACTGACTCTCATGATACCGAAGACAGAACTGCTTTCACTTTGAGTTACACCTGGGATGAGAGGGGAAAATTCGTCCCTAATTAGTGAAAAACATTACGAGAAGGGAGATCTCCTGTTTGTGTGGAGTAGGTGAATAACTACAGTAGGCTTTTTTCTTGCCTCGGGAGCCCAATCAATTAAATTCCTTGCAGCTGGTTAAATTAGCCGCTAGCCACATCTATCGACAGTACTTATCGTTACTATAGTATTTGAGACCCTGACAATCTTTTTGTCTATATCCTCACCGTAACCCGATGGGCTAGGGGGTGCTAATAGCCTAGTGCAGAGATGAGGAATCAAAGGACAGAAGCCAATGAGACTTGTCCAAGATCACACATCAGAGCGGGCAACTCCCAAGTCCCAGTTTAACATTATAACCCCTGGACAATCCTTCCTCCACACAAAACACCAGGGAATTTGGTCTTACTCAGTGCTGCCCAGAACGATCGTGGAGTTGACTTTCTCAGAAATGGTTCCTGCTGGAACCAATATGTTTATTGCTGGCTTATGCTGAAGGACAAGGTGGTCTAGGGTTAGAGAAAGATTTCTTTGATAGGCTCCCTGAAAGTTATCACAGTGCATGACCCCAGTTGAGCTGGGCATGTGTGTCCCACTGTGACTGTAACACTGTATGACAGGCCGGCTAATCTTTAATTCCCTCTGAGCTCGTCTCCGGGAGCAGCACAGTGGCGTAGTTGGCTCACGTGAACACAGCAAGTCTCTGAGCTGCGGTCTAGTCTCTGGTGATGCTCTTTAAATTTATCTCCATCACTTCCCATCTTACTGGGAAGAGCAGGGGGGAAATGCACACTCCAGAAGCCAAACGCATGCCTGGTGTAACACCTTTGAAGCCAAGTGGGGCCCTTGCACCAGAGGTGAATATGGCCCCAAGGTGGTTTACGTAGGCAGAGGCGACACGGGCAAGCGCTCCGAATGCACGGTGCGGGGCATCAAGACATGAACCCAGACGGCCTGAGACAGATGGGGCCCAAGAGGGAACCCAATGGTGCATGCCTCTCTGTCATTCAAGGACAGGAATCACCCTTTACGCGAACATTTTACACTCTGGGTGGAGGAAAGTCTTCATTATGACTGCAAAAGGCGCTGGGTCGAGGTTCCCAGTCCACAGGGCTGTCAGATACCCAGAACTGCCTATTGTGGGACCAGGACTACACGGCCCTGAAGCAAGAGATAGTAACAGAGTATAAATCCCTACGAGTGTGCAGCTCCGGGCATGGGGTGGGGAGGGAGCCATGGGAATTGCTGGGGAGGGGAGACTGGCTGGCTGCTTTTTCCTCTCCCCCTCAATTCCACTTCTCCATGTCAAACCTGATTTGTCCATCCCGCTCCTTGAAGTGTATTCGTATCCTACGGGAACTGACTCCACTAACACTACGTGACTCCTGTCCCCGGGGCCCCGAATGGAAACACACCGTGTCTCCCAGGAGGGAGGCGTCCCTTGCAACAGTCCAGAGACATTTATGCATCTGGCAGGTTTCTGATCCCTGGCCGCAAACAAGAGTTAAAGCACAGAGGAGAAAGGGGTGGTATAAAATGGGGCGTCCTCACCACTTGACCCTGGACCACGCAGCCCCCGCTGGAGTTACTTACACAGCGTCGTCCTCGCTCTCTGCGCACAGCGTCACTTTAGAGCCGTCTCGCAGCACGACCATCATCAGGCAATCTCGGCTCTTCCCTTCAGGCGGCTGCACGTCTGGGAGTCAAAGAATCAGCCCGTCAGAGGAGGGAGGGCCGGAGTACCGCTGGTATGTGAAATGGAGGCAAGCAGGCACATGCACACAGCACCTCCTGTCCCTCTGGATCCAGGCCTGCCACATCTATAGGCACAGCCCCAGGTAGGGGCTTCCCCAGCCACACCCTGTACTGTGGCCACAGCCCCAGGACATGGCCGAGCTCTGTGAGCTCCCAGCCACACAAGAGCCATGCGCTCGGGGGTTCATTTCCACTCCACTGTGGGCCAGCTGGGCCTCAGCGCTCCCGGAACTCAGGCGGGCATGGATCTGTGCTGGAGAAGGGAGTGATCACCTCTCCTTCTGGGCATGGGGGTCCCTTTCTGACATCACACCATGATGGGACTGGGCAGATACTGGGGGGTCAGGGTCTGCCAGAGCAGCAGACGTGAGAGTTAACACCTCATAGGGATGACTGAGGCAATTTGCCCCCCTTAGAGCTATTGATCAAGGCTCTCTGCAGACTCAGGCAGATGCCACTTACACGCGCGCCTTGTTTTCAAGGTTTTCTTTGCAACCAGGAGAGCTACAGATAGACACTCTTCCACTTTAAATGAACACTGAGATGCTAAAATCATCCTGGGAGGGCAGGGTCTTGGGCATGTCCATACAGGGTTTATGCCTTCGTCCAGCCTGGTCATCTCCAAAGGCGGCTCTGCTGTTTCCCACTCTGTGACTTTGGGCCCAGAGACGCAGCTGGAGGCTCCTAGCCAGGGCCAGCAATCAAAGAGAGCCAGCTGGGAATGGCAGGATGATCACTGACTCTCACAGGTAGGATAATATGCCAGGACGGGCACCTAATCCCAGAAGGAAACCCAATGCTTCAGGACAGAGACAGCCAGCTCGCCCTTCCCAGCCATGTCACTGATCCCAAAACGCTTTCTATAGGAAGGTAGGTATGATTCTCATTTTACAGATGGGGAAACTGAGGCACAGAGCAGGGACGTGACCCACCCTAGGTCACCTAGCAGGTGAGTGGCAGAGCTTGGAGTAGCACCCAGTTCTCCAGAATGCCTGCGCCGTGTCCTGGCCCCTCTACCTCCCAGCAAAGGACGCAGCAGGCATGATTCATTCTCCCTCACGGGCTGCCAAAGAGGCCCCTGGGGAACCGCCCTAATCTGGAATCTGGGGGACAGGAGAGACCATTATGGGAACGACTCACTCAACTTCTGTCACCTCCAGCAGAGCAAGGCCCAGGGCTGAATGGCTCCTTGCCAGACCAGGGTAGAGTCATGTCAGTTGGTGGCACGGGAGAAGCTCCTGAAGAGCCAATTCTGTGAATAAACAAAAGCTTTCGGTCTCCAGGGGTATGTCTATACTTGCAACTTAGGTCGACTTAAAGACGCTTAAATCGACCTACAGAACACTGCATCCACACCTGGCTTTCATTAAGTCGACTTAAGCGCTTCCTTAAGTCGACTTAATAACTTCCCCTCTTTAGGTCAACTTAACGCTTAAGTCGACCTTGTTAAGTCGACTTAACAGAGTCAACTTGGCTTTTCAGGTGTAGACATACTCCAGGGCAGTTAAGCTGGCCCCCCAGCACGTCCCAGCATGTATTTCCATGGGCTCAGGCCCTGCCCACACGGCACTGGATCACAGCTGGGACTGGAACCACCCAGTGCTCAAGATGCAGGACGAGCCTGTGTCACGGGATGCACCTGTGGGGTATGATCTGTGTAACTTTCCTTTTCACTTTTGCCAATGGACTAGATGAATGTCTGTAGCACCTTGGCTGGAGGGGGGAGAAGAGATACCTTGTTTCTTCTAAACAAAAGGAATCACCTAGCCTCAAGGAGGAGGAGAAATAATCACACTTTGAACTGTTAGAGGCTTTTTGCCAGAGAAACTACATCCTGAAACATCCGATCTACTAGCAGGGACTGAACCTATCCACATGGCCAGGACGGTCAAGGTGTGAGACCACCACCAGCCAACCATGTGGGCAAGATAGAGAATTGACTACTACAGCAAACTTCAGGTTACAATGCATCTTATCTTGTAGTTGCTAGTGGTTAACTCCTAACAGGTTAATGAATTGATTGTGCATTGATTTGCTATATATTCACTTGAAATCATGTTTTAATCAGTGAACTAGTGTTTGTTTTATCTTAAGCTGTGTGGATTCTAAAGAGTGTGAATGGGAAAGAGCTAGTTGCATTTCAATTTCTTTGTTAAATGGATGGACCAGAGCATATGAGCTTGCAGTGATTTGGGAAGGGCCCCAATCACTACAAGATGGAAGTTCCCGGTGTGGCACCTGGGGGCTAAGGGCAGATGCTGAGTGTCTGGGAAGGGCACATCAATGTCTGGGACTGATTACATGCAGGAGACTGGTGTGGACTAACCCAGGAGTGGGGGTTCACCTAATGAAGCCAGGTAAGTCAGGGTCCAGGAGAGGGCAATCAAGAAGGCACAGCGGCATACCAGACCAGATAGCAGGAGGGGACAGTCACAGCCTGGACTTCAGAGCTGGTCCTCAGTTCTCCTAGATCCCTGGTGTCTGGACCTCAGTCTAGCTAATCCTTCTGAGTAGTTCTGCCAAAGGGGTCCTTCCTCAGGACATTACCCTGCTTGACAAGGCCTGGCCACTACAGGAGCTTCCCTCCGCATCCTATTATCCTCCATAGAGGCTCTGGGAATGCTGGGGGGAGCTACCAACTAGGGAAACTCAACGTGGACAGGGGCATCCTCTACCTGGGCATGCTACTCCCCATCCCCAACTCCAGAGCCCCAGGAGCACAGCGTTGTCTACAGTCTGGAGGTGACTGCTGGGCGAGGAGTAACCCAAGAGGACAGAGTTCCTCCCACACATACACATGGAGCTGGTCTTCCCCATGCGGTCAGCTGTGATCAGCCAGCCAAACTCTGATGGCGCTCCTTATTGCGCGGAATACAGCAGGCTGCAGCAGAGCCAACCCTAGCCCCAGAAAGATGGAAGTCGCTCAACCGTGATATCTCCTCTTCAGAAGGCCACGGGCAAGAAGAGCATTAATGAGGAGTCAGCTGGGCTGGAATGGTGGTGGCCGGATTGGGCACTGCCGCAGGAGGAAGCTCGCAGCCACACAGTCAGCAAAGTCTGTCGCCCCTGCTGGAGACGCTAACCCATGTTTGCTCCTTTATTGAGATGCTGCCTGAGCGGAAATTCAAGATGGTGCTGGCTGCCAGCCCTGGGAAGAGAGTCCTTGAGCTACACGCAGCTACTTTCCAACAATCCCAGCAACTGATCTCCCGAGTCCCCAGTCCAGTTCCTTCACCCCCAGGCCACCATCCTTCTCCTCTGTGTAAGAAGTTATACAGCAGCAGGGACCAGGCGAGAGCTGGGAATGGGTAGAGACCCAGCATGGTTTGGGTGGCACTGTCCTACAAGTGATAATCTCTTGAATGAGGTAGTGGCTCCACAACCCATCCAATCCCCCTCTGCTGGCAGAAGAATGAAGCAGCCATGTGATGTGGATACCAGCCCACTAAACATCAACTCCAATTTCCATTGGCTAGGAAAAAGCTTCCTCTCACTACCAGCCTGCGACAGGTTTGAACCTGCAAGCTGGAGTTGCAAGACTTTCTATGAGAGCCTACATTACCAGTTCCCTGAGCCATCCCTGTGGGAGTCTGTTACCCCTTTACCGTTAAAGACCCCTTGAAATACAGCACTCTTTGGAAAGACGTGAGAAACTCCAGGATACAGTTTGCCCTTCTGTAGCCTCTTCATTCCAAGATCTCTAAGCAAACGTGCTTACATAAGTGAATTAAACCTCACCACCCAACATGGAGCATGGAGGCACAGACAGAAAGTGAGGTGCCCAAGGCCACACAGGAAGACTGTGGCAGAGCTGTGACTAAAACCCAGACATCCTTCTCATTTGAGGCAAATTCCAAAGGGATGTGACCTCCGTGCAGAAGAAGCACCATCCAGATTTGATCTCTAGCTGAATCCTTAACACAGTTTGGCTGGACATTCAGCGTGTGTCCATCACTGCCAATCTTATCGCGCCCCCTAGCTGTTGGCCCATGTGATCAATGACAAGATAGCAGCATTCCTTGGGAAACGTGCTCTGTCATTCGCTGATCGTCTAGTTGCATACCCACAACAGGACTTGAATACAAGCAAGTGACAGACTAATTGGGGTCTGGAGACAGAAAAAGTGTGGTTTGAAGCAGCATAAAGGAAAGACTTGCTGAAGGTTAGTTTGCAGAGCCCCTTCTCCACAGGCTTATGATGTATGGAAAGATGGATTCTGCTGGGGACAATACTGCACAGGCAAGGAGTAGCCGTCTTCGCTGCAGGTCTCCTTGAGAACACCATGAGCCCTGGCAGGTACAGCAACCATGAACTCAGAAGAAAGCAAACATCACCAACTATGGCTCTCCATCGTATCCCATGACAATGTCAGAGTCACAGCATCACCTGTGTTCTCTCGGGGCTGTATAGTCTAATCTCTGAGGAGCAAGCTTAGATCGTCTCTCCCTGAAGACTCGGCCGAAACAAAGGCAGCGCTTAAAAACACGGACGTGAACAATTAAGGAGAGATCCCTAATGCTACGCTACCCCATATTATATAAACAAGCAAATACCTTTCTAAAAATCATTTAATCACAACACAATAACCTTAAATCTGACCCATGGATTGCTGGGAAACTCTCTTTTGGGTTGTTGGGGCTGGAGGAGATTACATTGGTTTTGCTATCTTTAATACTACAGAAACAAAGGGCTTAGTTTTTTTTTGTTTTTGTTTAATAAAGGGTTACTGTTACTTGGAAAATACTGGTTAGTATTTTAGCAACCAGCAGAGTTTTTGAATAAACTGTTTATTCTTGCCTGTGATGGGGCATCTGCCCCACACTGGCATTTAAGGGGTTAAAAGAAGCCCTCAGAAGGCTGCACAAGAGGCAGCCAATAGGAGAGAAGCTGGGAAGAACAACCAATTGAAGGTCAGCAGGTCCATATAAAAGGAGCTGCAGGTCAGAGCAGAGCAGAGCAGATATGGCTTGGAGCCTGTGGAGGGAAGGCTGTCTCCTCCACAGGCTGAGTATCTGAGGCAGAGTTAACTCCTGGCAGGTGCCAAGGGAACTTTTGGCAGGCAGTTGAAAGTAGATAGTGGAAGAGTTTGAGAGCAGATAAAGAAGGTACTAGGAGGGGGGAAAGTGGCCCAAGGAGACAGCAGCAGGAAGAGGAATGAGGGATGCAGCAGAAGGCTGCAACTCACAGGGTCCCTGGGCTGGGACTCGGAGTAGTGGCTGGGCATGGCTCCCTCCCACTACTCGTCACTGGGAAGTGAAAATGATTGCAGGTGCCACTGAGAAAGTGCTGGGATGAGAAACTGCAATAGCCCCTGGGAAAGTGGTCAGACTACTGAGGAGCGAAAACATCCCCCAGAAGGGGGGACACTGTCTGACTTAGCTGAAGGGCTGAGTCAGGAAGAGGACTCTGTGGTTCTGGACAGCTGCAGGAAGAGTGATGGTGAACAGACTGAGGATGCAGGTGTTGGCCTGGGCCTCTTCCCCAGACAACCAGCAGGAGACGCCATACCATCGGTGAGTGGTGCAAACCATCCCAGTGCCATTTCTTGGTGTGTTCATAGCTTGTTGGGAAAAGCGTATTACACTCATTATTGGTGGATGTGTTTGATCATTTGTATTTTTGGAATTTTGTCAATCACTGGAAAAGTAAAACAACATTTGTCAGTCAATGATCAGAACTGACTTTTTAAATGCAAGGTGTTTATGGAATTTCCTTTTTTTTTTTTTTTTTTTTGTGGGGGGGGGGGGGTGTTGGGTTTGATAAAGCTTGCATTTTTTTTCTAGTGTATAGTTAAATGAAGACATCATATTTTAAGTTTTTTAAATAAAAGGGATAGATGGATTACAATGGCTTTTCTTCAAATGGAGCCCAATGCAAGAGTTTAAGGAAACTGAACTCTGGAAATTGAAAGGACAATGGCAAATCACTGTGGACAATGAGCAGATGAGAAATTTTAGAGGGGAAAGAAAGTAAAAATTTCCACTCTTACGTGACCTTACTCAAAACTGGTTTGGCCTATTTTCTTCAACATGACAGAAACTTTCTCAGACTCCTTCTTTGTTTTGCTGAACTAGACTAACATGGCTACCCCTTTGGAACGTCACAGACTAAATCTGGCAATTTCCAGGCCAAACTGACTTTTCCAAGTGGAAAAGTGAAATGAGAGCTAAGGCAGGTCTTAAGGGACTCTACCAACAATCTGAACTATGAAAAGGAGAGGAAAACCTGTTGCCTTTCCATAGTCAAGCACTTTGAGATCCTCAGCTGGACGGGTGTGTAGAAATGCAGTGGTGTTGTGAGTAGAAGCCCACAGGCATTTCCTTTGTCCCATCCACTGGAAGGAGACTAGAACTGCTGACTCAGGGCTGCTGTACCACGTACTGAGTCAGCAGAACAACAAAACACAAACCAATTAAGAAAGAGAATGTTCCTCTTCATCCGAAAGACTAAAGGGTTCACATCCTCTGTTCCACGGCCTTGGGCCTCCTCCAAGAAGGAGGAGAGAGTATTCTTACGAAAGAGAGTTTATTCTTATCCCAGGCCACAGAGTGTGGACATGAGAGCAGCACAGGGGTCAGAGCTGGGTGCGAATCCCTGTTCAGCCACTGAGTCAGTGTGAACCTGTCACAGTACATCTATGCCTCAGTTTCCCCATTTGTACAGTAGAGGATAAGGAAGCTTGTTTTTTGGGGGATTTTTTGTTAGCATCATTTACCAAGAAGCACCATGCTAGGCAGAGCCCCTTACCCTAGAAGTGCTTCCGCACTATGCAGACAGACCACACAAATCAGACACTGGGAGCTCCAGAGGTCGAAAAGTTCTTCCAGCATCTTAGCCGTGGTGGAAGCAAGGTGCATGGGGATCCCTCAGAGGGATTCACTCACCTCTGCATTCACGGCCAGTCTTTACATCCCGGCAGTTGAATTTGAGGTGGATCCTGCCCTCCATGTCACGCTGGGTCTCATCCTGGTAATAGACGAGGCCGCCATCTACCCACAAGACAAACCAGTTTCTTTTCCAGCGTCGCAAAATGGAGCCTGCAATGACAAGGAGGAAGGGGGTGAGGGCGACATCCAGCCTGCATAATCATGTGTTTCTCCCCGCAGGCTGCTAACGGGGCAAAGCATCTAACCTCTGCCTCTATGTGCCCCATCTCTCAGGGAAACACTGCAGCACAGCGCTCTTAGTGCTAGGGAGAGCTCTGCTGATGTCAGCCTCCAGCCAGTGGATTGCATTTTGCCTCTGGTGACTAAATTAAAAAGCCTTTTAGTCTGGGGGCTCTTCTGCCCCAGGCAGGTTCTGATCCATAGATTTTTAAGGTCAGAAGGGACCAATATGATCTTCTAGCCTGACCTCCTGCATAAGACAGGCCCCAGAACCTCCCTCCCACTCCTGCAATCAATCCCAAACCTATGATTTGAATCACTGATGTCCCCAAATCCTGGTTTAAAGACTTCAAGGTACAGAGAATCCACTAGCAAGTGACCCATGCCCCATGCTACTGAGGAAGGTGAAAAACCTGCAGAGCCCCAGCCAATCTGCCCTGGGGAAAAATCCCCTCCTGACCTCAAATACAGTGATCAGCTAACCCCTGAGCATGTGGGCAAGACTCACCAGCCAGCCCCCTTCCCCCCCCCCCCCCCAAAAAAAATCTCTGCACCAACTCAGAACCCACCCCCTCTGATGTACCAAAGGTTTGTCTTGCTGGCCACGCAGACCAGACGCCCAGTTGGAGTCACTGAGTGGAAGCACAGGTCTTGCTTTAAAGCAGAAAACTACAGCCCAAAGCAAAGGCCAGCCTGATAACCAGAAATCCAGACAGCTGGGAGGGGTGCAGCTTGACTGACCAAGGCTTCGAGCCTTAGTTTTGTCTCCCACTTGATCCCTTTGGAGGAAAGAGGCCGTGTTGCATTAGGAGACCCGAACTGTGCTTCTCAAGGTATATCTACACTCAAGCTCCAAAGGGGGAGCCGTGTTAGTCTGTTGTAGAAAGACAACAGAGTCCTGTGGCACTTTTAAAGACTAACAGTCTTTAAAAGTGCCACCGGACTCTGTTGTCTACACTCAAGCTGTGCGTGTCATTTCCAGCTTGGGGAGGCATACCTGGGCTAGATCTGATCGAGCTAACGTGCTAAAAATAGGAGCTAAGCCATGGCAGCACAAGCTGCGGGAAGGACTCGCTGTCCTCAGTGCGTTCCAGCAGCCCCGGCCGGGCTGATGATGGGATTGGCCACGGCTCTGCTTTTATTTCTAGCTCGCTCAGAGCTAGCGCATGCACGGCTCCTTGAGCTGGAAAAGATCTCGCCCACTCGAAGAGTAGACTCACGCGCATTCTGTCTTTGGCTTCCCTCTGGCTGCATCAGGGAAAAAGCTGCCCGCCCCTTTTGATGCCCCCTTGGTCTGGCTCAGCTCTGGCAAAGGTCCACCCACTCCCTGGCCATCAGAGAAGGATGGTAACAGTTGTGGGGCACTGATCTCAGCACTGTAGACAGCTTGCATGGGGAGTAAGCAGGCTTCTTATGCCTTCTTTATGTAGTCAGGTTCACTCCTGAGCCCTTTTATCTTTCTTCCTAATGTCTGCTTCTACTGCAAGCTGTTCGGGGCACGGTCCTGTTCCTCTGTTTCCATATGGAAAGCCCCTGGGGTCCTCAGGAGCACTCTGGGTCTAATTCTCCTCTGCCTTGCCCCTTGTGTCGTGGTTTATACCTGGGAAAAGTAAATGGAAAGCAGCCCAGCTCTGACTGCCTGTGTTTTGCACCCAGTGTCAACAGACTCAGCAATCAGATACCATTCTACTGGACAGAAAAACCTACTCTGGGCCCAGGCTGTTAACTCTCAATTCACCTGGGTGATGCATTCCTTGCCTTTCACTGACTTTCTTGGGGGAAGAATTCCCTGCCAAGTGCGAATAAGGGGACAAAATCTGGCCCCCAAATTGTTACCATGAAAATAATGTCAACAAAGCCAACAGTTTAGCCATACCTGGAGTAACTAGAATTGACATGCCAGGAGCAGAATGACACTCCATCCCACAGATCAATTGCACTCTGTAATTCTTACAAAGATCTCAGTCACTTGTTACTGCTTTAGAGCATATGTTTGGGAAGATCTCTATCAGCAGAGCGAGGATTGTGGGCCATCAGGTTCTCATGCACGACGGCCAACTAAAACAGCCCCATGCCCGAGGCAAACACACAATCCAGCAGTCAGCAAGTTAACATGACGTACTGAAGCCAGCAATGGCCAATCTGTGCTTGTGATAACTTATCAGCCAGTACCCAAAGAGGGCGAAGAAAAGAGTTGTCCCCAAATACTTCCAACAAAAAGAACGAAGCCAGCCCAGTGCATCCCTCCCTTCCCAAATCAAGAGAGACCCTTTTGGCACCACACCGCTAAATAACGGAATGAACTTACTCTGTCTCCAAAGCCAGCCGCTCTTCATCAGTGCCATGACTCTAAAATGCCTTCGCAAACCTATCAATGCAGGAACATCAAAGGCAGGGAGTTAAAATAAACAACCCCAGTTGGCTCTGCATCATCAGCCAAAAAACGTAGCAGCTTTCCCTGAAGCTACTCATCTTATCTACTGGATTTCTCACATGCAGGCTGGCCCTAGTAACTTTGAAAAGAAAGTCTTTTTGGTCCTAAATTTAAAGAGCTAATCTGGGTCAAATAGATGCAGTATTTAATAATGTGTAATATGAATTGATGAAGGAAAAAAATTCCTGCTACCTTTCTTTACGCCATTAATCGTATTGGGATTTAGGGATTAGCAGCTCTCATGTATATGTAAGCGGAGAGAAATCCAGAACATACCTGCAAACACAAGCAACAACTCCCAAAGGCTTTGGTAACTTTCCACAGTGAATGACTGGTAAAAAGCAAACAAGTGCAGCAAATGGACAAAAATTATCACTTACTAGAGCTTCATAAGACCACTAGTACCTAAAAACCACAGAATCGCAGGAATGGAAGTGGCTTAGACAGGTCATTGAGTCCAGTCCCCTGCACAGAAAGCAGGTCTATGTAAAAACTAGACCATCCCTGACAGGTGTTTGTTTAACCTGTTCTTAAAAATCTCCAGGGAGAGAGATTCCACAACTTCCTTATGCAATTTGTTCCAGTGCTTATCTATGGCAAATAGAACAGCCAAATAGTGAGGGTAACAGGTAGGAACCACTAAGTCAACAGTAGCAAGGCACAATACCTTTACCTGGCAAAAAAAGGACTTAAAATAAGAGATTTTACTCGTGTATGTCGGTATGTCGGTATTTTACATGTAATCTGTGGGCCAATCAATGAACACACAGGGGGCAATCTCGCCTATTTCAATGTTGATGTAACAGATCCACAGCATTGATAAACTGCCCCCCACACCGGTGCTAGACATCTCTCTTCACCCCATCATAGAAGATGAGGGTTGGACGAGACCTAGGGGGGAGGGGGCCGGGGGTCATCTAGTCCAACCCCCTGCTCAAAGCAGGACCAACTGCCACTGAATCAGATGCATGAGGGGCATCCCCGTCATCTAGCCAGGCACATCTCTAGCCCCAGCCAGCTCCTGGCGTTGCCTATCTCCCCTCCAGACAGACGGTCCGCAGGGGCATCCCTCTGATATGCAAATTCCCTGGATCCTCGGAGGGACAGGACCAGTGAACTCGCGGTGCACAGCCCACCCCCTGCTGGGGGCAAACAAATCCCACAGCCCCCACCCGGGCAAACTTACAGCCCGCGCAGCGGCATGGTGCACGCGCCCTGGCCCCGCAGCACCCCGCGCAGCACATCCTTTACCTGGGGATCCGCAGGAGCCCGCCGCGCGCCGCTCCTGGAACCCAGTGCTCTGTGACGCGTGGGAACCTCCCGGCCAGGAATTCTGTTCGCGCGGCACGCTGGGAGTTGTAGTTTGCAGCCGCCCTCTGTCTAGGCACGGAAAGGCGAGCTGGGACTACAGCCCCCAAGCTGCGAAAGAGTCGCGCTGGTAATTCCCCAGGGCTGCTTGTTTTGGTAGCACAGGGTTGATGGGGGCAGGCGGCTGCTGATGTGGGCATGCAGCAGCTGGGATCCCCGCCTGGGACTCTGCCTGTGCGCTCTGCTTTTAGCCAGGCTCCAGCTTATTACAGGGGATGATGTGTGGCTGGCCTGGCTTGGCGCAGAAGGAGATCGCAGGGGGGGGAGACACACGTGCAGCTTCGTCCCACAGCATGCCAGGGTCACCGGCTGGGCAGGGCACCGCTGCCGCCTGCGCCAGGGAGAGCTCTGTGTGTTGGGACTCAGGATCACTCACAGCCGCCAGAGATGGGGAAAGGCCAGGCAGGCCGCCAGGGTGAGCCTGGGGGCAGACAGGCCATCTCTGTGGTCTGTGCTGCAGGATCGTTCCCTCCAGTAAGCTTCCCAGGGCTTTGTCCAGGTTGGCTTTGAATGTCCCAGCCTGGGGGGGGGGGGTCCCACTGCTCCCCTAGGAGGCTACCACACCGCCGAGCAGAAGAGGCTGGGACTTAGAAAGAAAAATGTCTCTGGTAGTGCAAGATTTAGGACATCTTTGGTGGGGGTGTGCACTGTTCCTAGCTGTGGCTGCTGGGGGCTGGGCCAGCCTGGCAGGGGTCGCTGCAACCTCTAGAGCTGTGGTTTTATAACTTTTTTCTTGGGATCCAGTTGAAAAAAAAATTCTTTATGCTCACAACCCAACAAACTACATCTTTGAGCGATGCATTCCAGTATTTTGGTGGCAGCACCACGGGGCTCTGCGACACGGTGCCTGAGGGTCTGCGACCCAGTTCTGTGTCCTGACCCAAAGTCTGAAAACCACTGCTCTGTAGCATGGTCTGTGTGAGGTGCTGAGTATGTTACCTGGGCCGTGCACATATTACGTGTTGTGGCTGGGGGGATTTAGACAGCCCGCCCTGCAGGTTAATGAGTGGCCTGTCTGCTAACAAAGACCGAGCCATACCCAGGGGTTAAAGGAAGGGGGAACGCACCGGAACACAGTTCTGGGGCCCCCAAATTTGAGGGGCCAGAGTTCCAGGGCTCCTAAAAATAGAAAAATCTGGCAGAACGCATGTTCCGCCCTGCCCTGGCTGCTGGCAGGTCCTACGCCCCACCGTTGTTAATCACAATACTTATTGTGTGATGCAGTGTTTGCTAGTTTGTGACAATAATTGCTATAGACATAAACGCCATATAAAATTATAAATATGTTTATGGAGCGATAACCGATGCATGTGGTACTGAGAAGTGGTTGCAAATGCCTACCTGGGCTGGGGCCATCAGATGCATGAAGGGGGCCCAGACAATACAGGAAGAGGGCCCAGAGATTAGCAGGGTTCCGGGGCCCATCAAATTATACTTTAACCACTGGCCGTACCCTAGGGCCTCAAGTTATTTTGTGTCAAATATCTCTGAGTGCGAATGTGCAAAACCTGTAGCTGGAAACCAGGTGCAGGGCTTCAGTGAGTGTTTCCATTGCCCGTCCCATCCAAGGATCTCAAAGCACTTCACACACTGCTTGATTAAGCCTCACAGCATCGATGTCAGATCAGTGGGCACCGAGAGGCAGGAGTGACATGCCCTGGTCTATGCAGGGGGTCAGTGGCAGCAGATCTGGTAACAGAATCTAGGTCTTCTGAGATCTGGTTTTCTGTTCTGTGCATCCCACGGCCTCCCAAATGCAGCCAACTGAATGAAGGCTGTTTTATTTACTCTGCCTTTGAGCTGTGTTTCTGAGGGGGAGACTTGGAGAAGGAACAGTCCTTCTGTTTGGAGAAGCCTGGGAAAATCCTCTCAGTAACACTAAGCCAACAGCTCATTCTGCTGGCACTCTAGCTGTGGGTGCTATGAAGGAGCATGCAGCACTGCCAGACTCTTGTGGTCAAGAATGATTATTGTGTTGCTGAATCATAGCAGCCACACAGAAGCAAGACAGGGAAAGCACAGAAACAAGGCTGCGTGCACATTTGTGTTAAAAAGAAAATACCAATGTATTCTGCAGAGGTGTTTGCTTTGAAACTGCCTCCCAGCAAGCCCTCACCCAGTGAAGTTAAATGGCAAGAGTCAAGGGGAAAGAGATGGCGAGCTAGTGAAGGGCCAGTCCAGGTAGCAGAAGCAGCAGAGGAGGAGTTGCATCAAACATGGCAAGATCGGAGAAAGGGATCAAAGAAGAGGGCAGCTGGAGATGGATGGAGGGAATAGGAAGGTGATTAGAGGGTGAGAAGGGGTTTTAGAGACAGGTAGCAAGGAGACCATAAACTCTTCAGAGCAGAGACACTGTCTTTCATATAAGACAATGGGATCCTATATGGGACCTCACATAAACATAATTTATTATTAATATTACAGCAGCCTAGAGGTGTCAGCCAAAATTGGGGTCCCTTTGTGCTGTACTCACACAGTAAAAGGGAGTCCTGCAGCCTAAATAGACAAGCGAGGCAAAGGGCAGGAGGGAAGCCAGGGATGCAGTAAGTGGCCCAGCAGAATAGAACCTAGGTCTGCTTGAGTCTCAGTCAGATACTATAACCACTGGACACGCTGCCTCAATTATTGGTTTCTGAAAAGAATGGGGAACTGGTGGAAAAGGAGGCTTCTGCTTCTAACATGAGCACAGCCTGAAATACGAAGAGGTTAAGAGAAGCTGATCATGTCTTTTCATCATGCGGGATGGAAACCATCTGTTTCTGGTTTCTGTTTCTCCAAACTGCCCTCCCACCCCAGATCAGCTCAAGTGGGTTAAGATGCGTCCTTTGGAAGAGACTTACGTATGTGCAAGTATGATAGTATGTAGAATCCCTAGGCTCAGAGATACCACTAAGTAACTGTTTGACCAGCTCGGATGCCTTCTCACAGACTCTGATGCCATGACAAGCTTTTGTTACTGAGCAGTTTGCCTACAGACTTTACTCAAAAACAGATTGGGTGAGATAAAACAGTAAACAAGTTTAATTACAGAAAAATAGATTTTAAATGATTATGAGTGGCAAGTACAAAGAGATTAAAAGTGGTTATCAAATGTAAGACCACAGTCTAAATTCTACACTAGCGGTCCCCAACCAGTAGATCGCAATCTACTTCTGAAGGGCAGTTGCCACTGAAACCTATGTGTTGCGCCATCTGCTGGCAAAAGGTTGGAGACCATGGTTCTACGCACTAACACGACGGAATTAGCAAAGTCTCACCCTTGTTAGCTAGTACAAGTAGTTTCTTAAACGTAAGCTGGGCATCCTTCCCTGCCTGGGACTCCCCGCTCCCCTTTCAAAGTCCTTTTGTCTTCCAGATCACCCATCAGGGGTTCACTTACAAGGGAGTGAAGCCAAGCGATAATGTCAACTCCCCCTTCTATAATCAGTTTCAGCTTGCTAGAACAATTGGGGCATGTGACTTGTGGGGTCATCCTCATTGGTCGCTCAAGACCCATTACAAATGTGCTTCCTTCAGTGAAGCCGTCACCGTAAACAATTTCTGTTCGTGGAATCTGTTTGTGGATGGGTGAGAGAGAGCCATTCACACTGTCTGCCCACTCCACTGTTGGGCCTGAAAGGCTGTTTGTGAAAATTTCCAACCTTGCAGTATGTGCCCATCAGAACTGGCCTGACCATATATATGAACTACTAGGCAGTTGCCTGGGGCGCCAGGCTTTACGGGGCACTAAATTAGACAGAAGCGAATTTTTTTCTCTATTTAAAAAAATATATTAACACATTATCATTTTTCTCCATATGGAATGGAGGTAAAGGGGGGTGGGGAGAGGCGTCTAGGGTGCCAAAAGCCATTGGGCCAGCCCTGGTTCCAATAGCAGATTTAGGAATGGTTTATAACTTCATGTAACTTTCTGCCAATTTTCCTTCGACCATATTACACAAAACTGGCTCAAGCCACCCAGGAAACTATATGCCACCCCTCTGGGAACCTCCAAAAAGTGAGACTTCGTCTCCTGTAAGCAGAGTGTGACTGTAGAAAGAAGGTAGATTAATAAAAGGGGGGAGTAACAGTAGCACACTCACTCTGAGAAGATCAGAGCATCGTAGAAGGTTAGATTTGGAAGGGACCTCAGGAGGCATCTAGTCCAACCCCCTGCTCAAAGCAGGGCCACTCCCATTAAATCATCCCAGCCAGGGCTTTGTCCAGCTGCACCTGGAAACTTCTAAGGATGGAGATTCCACCACCTCCCTAGGTAACCCCTTCCAGTGCTTCACCACCCTAGGGAAAAAGTTCTTCCTAATATCCAGTTGAGATTTTCCCAGTTGAACTTGAGACCATTGCTCCTAGTTCTGTCATCTACCACCACTGAGAAAAACCTGGCTCCATCCTCCCTGGAATCCCCTTCAAGGTAGTTAAAGGCTACGATCAAATCCCTCCTCATTCATCTCTTCTAAGGATTAAACAAGCCTAGTTCCCTCAGCTGCTCCTCATAAACCATGTGCTCCAGTCCCCTCATCATTTTTATTGCTGTTCCTTGGTCTCTCTCCGATTTGTCCACATCCCTTCTTGTAGTTGGGGACCCAAAACTGGACACAGTACTCCAAATGTGGCCTTACCAGAGGGGAATAATCATTTCCCTCTATCTGCTAGCTGTGCTTCTCCCAATGCAGCCCAATATATCATTAGCTTTTTTGGCAATAAGGGCACACTGTTCACTCACATCCAGCTTCTTGTCCACTGTAACTCCAAGGTCCTTTTCTTTAGAGCTCCTGACTAGCCAGTCGGTCCCCAGTCTGTAGCAGTGCATGGGATTCTTCCATCCTAAGTGCAGGACTCTTCACTTCTCCTTGTTGTCTAGGTCACTCTGCATCCTATCCCTGCCCTCCAGCTTATCTCACACTCACCCCCACAAGTGCAAACTTGCTGAGTGTGCAATCCACCCCATCTATCCCCGACCACCCAATCCACCCCCATCCTTCAGATCACAACTGGCTCCAGCACTAACCCTTGCGGCACTCGACTTGTTACTGGCTGCCAATGGTAGCCATTGAGCTGATGATCTAGCCAGCTTTCTGTCCATCTTATAGTCCATTCATCCAACCCATACTTCTTTAACATGCTGAGAAGAATACTATGGGAGACCGCATCAAAAGTTGTGCACAAAACTCACACCATATCAAGGTATACCACGTCCGCCACTTTCCCCAATCCACAGAGCCGGTCATCTCATCATAGAAGCCAATCAGGTTAGTCAGGCATGACTTGCCCTTGGTAAATCCATGCTGACTGTTCCTGATCACATTCCTCTTTTCCAAGAATGGAGACCTTGAGGACCTGCTCCATGATTTTTCCGGGGACTGAGATGAGGCTGACCAGCCTGTAATTCCCTGGTTCCTCCTCCTTCCTTTTTTTGAAGATATGCACTATATTTGCCTTTTTCCAATTGTTTGAGACTTCCCCCAGTCGCCATGAGTTTTCAAAGATAATGGCCAATGACTCTGCAATCACATCAGCCAACTCCCTCGGATACATTGCATCCAGCCCCATGGACTTGTGTATGGCCAGCCTTTCTAAATAGTCCTGAATCAGTTCTTTCACCCCTGGGAAATGCTCACTTCCTCCTTATTTGGTGGGGATTTTATGTTCTGCAGCTCAAGGCTTTTAATATAATCCCGAACAAGGCACATCTTGTACAGAACACAGCATGATTATGTGGGGGTGAATATGGGAGTTTTGGGGGGGTGTTCTCAAACACAAACATCACACAAGGATTTGAAAAAAAGGCATGTGCTGTGCATTCCCATTCCTTCTCAGACTCCACAATATCTAAAAACCACCTGTGCAGTAAACAGGGCTGGCAATGGGACAGTACCATGGTGAGAGGCAATATAGCCTCCACTGCTCTTCTGTGTAATGAGCAATCCCATGCCTCCACTCATGATACAGGGTCAGGCGTCACCAGAAGACTGATTCCTTTCATCTTGTTCCTCACCCACTGCTGTACAAATCTTGATCAATCAGATACTTCCTGCTGTTACCTGCTGGGTAACTGTCTCTGAGGCTTGATCATGCAATTCTTCCTCCTGTGAATATCAAAGGAAGTAAGCCCAAGAGTAAGGAGTATTCACATGAGGAAGAACTAAAAGGATCAGGAGCTTGGGTTGCATAGACGGTGAACTGGAATGTTCATTTTTCTGCTAAAGTAGAAAAAAAGAAATGAATTTAACAGCTGCTCCAAAGGACACACAGTGAAATTTCTAGTCACTTTCACGTCCCAGGTCTCAAGCACTAGCACAATGGGTGTGATGTCTCGGTTCCAAACACAGCAGGGGAAAGTTTAAAAAAAAATTATTAAGAAAATGTTATAAAGGAACAGACAACATCCAGGTTTCACAGTACAGGTCAGTGAAAAAGAACATGTTACGGCAAAGATGGCACATCATTTTTTTCTTTCAATTTGAATTGAATACTTACTACACAGAAACAGACACACACAAACAACATGATTAAGATTACAAACTTAACCCCTCTCAAGTTAGGAAATACCAAAATGATGTTCCAGCAGGGAAGCTGTATTAGTCTAGTTCAGCAAAACAAACAAGGAGCCCTGCGGCACTTTTAAAGACCAACACATTCATTTATCACATGAGTTTTCTTGGGAAAAAATCCCACTTCATCAGCTGCATGAAATGGAAGCTGCAGCATGTCAAGGAAATAAATAAATACAGAAAAGGGTAGGTCACAAGGTCAGTTCAGTTTTTTTCAGCAAACCAAACAAGCTGATTTGATTCAGACAGTGTAGAACAATAGATGAGAGGTGAAAATGTTAAAAGAGGGGGCAATCACCCATGGTAATGGGTGAGCCAGCCGAAATCTCTATTCAGACCTAATGTAATGGTATCCAATTTGCATATGAATTCCAACTCTGCTTTCATGTTGGAGTCTTGTTCTGAAGTGTTTGTTTGGAAGCACTGTAACTGTCATGTCTTTCACAGAATATGCAGAGAGGTTGAAGTGTTCCCCTATTGGTTTTTGAGTGTTACCATTTCTGATGTGTGATTTGTGTCCATTTATTCTTTTGCGCACGCAGAGACAGTCCAGTTTGGCCAATGTATATGGCACAGGGGCACGGTTGACATTTGATGGCAAATATCACATTGGAAGATGAGCAGGTGAATAAGCCCCTGATGGAGTGGCTGGTTTGATTGGTCCCATGATGGTGTCACTGCAGTAGATGTGTGGGCAGAGTTAGCAACAAGGTTGGTTGCAGAGATAGGTACCTGCCTTCGTGTTTCTGTTGTTTGGTCTGCCATTGCTGGTGAGTATTTGCTTACGGTTGGGGGGCTGTCTGAAAGTGATGAGAGGCCGACCTCCTGAGGCTTGAGAGAGTCAGGGATCTACACCCTATCCTACAAGATGATCCCTCATGTGTTGGAGAGGTTTGACCTTGAGTCTGTAGGTGATGACACCTACCTTCTATCAAAACACCTTGTTTGGTGTGCCACGAAAGCTCATGCAGTAAATAAATCAGAATGAAGGTTGCTATGCGACTTTAAGTCAGCTCCCAATATCCTACTGCCTTTAATTACATGATCACATACTTCTCAAAGAAGTAGATCACCAGAATTCTTTAACCTGGGAGAAACAATGTATTTTTCTCTAACCTAGTTCTTGGAAATAACTGACTAATTTGGACTGAAATTTCCCTTCAAAATTCAGCCTGAGGCAGACACTTGACATGTAAAATTTCAGCCCAAAATTTTGGTAAAATTATAAGCAACCAAAATCAGGGTTGTTTAATGAGCAGTGACAGAAAGCTTTAATAATTAGTGATGCTACCAACTGCACCTGTAAATATCTATGGAATTATAGATGGAACCTGAGCATCACACCATTGTACTTAGATACAAGAACCAGAATGTGAAAGGCTATGTCTACACTGGCAAGTTAGTTCCAATTAAGGAGGCTTAATTCAAACTAACTAAAGCCATGGCTACACTAGGCTTTAGTTAGTTCGAATTAAGGGCTTCCTTAATTTGAACTAATAAATTTGAATAGGGTATTTGAACTAAAGGGTTAATTCGAATTAACTAAATTCTTGTTAACTAAAGTAACTAATTTCTTAGTTCGAACTAACCGGCCATTGAAATGAATGGCGATCGCTAATTCGAACTAAGCAAGTGCCATGAATGGCACTTGCTTAGTTCAAACTAGCTTTTTCTAGTTCGAATTAAGCTAATTCGACCTAACTAAAATTAGTTCGAATTAGTTAGTTCGAACTAACTAATTTGAACTAATTTTAGCAAGTGTAGACATAGCCAAAGTGACTAGAAATGTACCTATGTTTCCTTAAACAGTTCTAAAATTAATTTATTCTTTTCTTTGGGGAAAAATAATGCACATCTCAGTTCACCTTTATGATTCCCACGTACCTGGTGCTTCAGTTCAAATAGGGAAACATTTTAGTTGCTTTCTTAATAGATTAATATGTTTTTAAGGTCAGAGAATACCATTTTGATAATCCAGTCTTACATTCTGCAATTTGTACAATGATCCTATAATTTGAGATTAAGCTGGAGAATCTCATTTAGGAAGAAATTCAGGTTGTGTATTACCTCCCATCTTCTTCCTTCTTTTGCTTTGTCTCCTTGCCTTTCCTCTGGTCTCCTAAATTTCGGATGATTTCAATAACCCACTCTTTGTTTTCTGTCTTGTGAGTAAGGCAGACATGTCAAATTCATGCCAGTCACACCTCTTCACTGCCCGGCACCATCTTGTTTTCCCTTTCTGGGCTTGTGTGTGCCTATATGTCTCTTCTAATGGCCCTGTGATATTAATTTCCCAAGAAATTCCAGCGAACAAATGCTTACGGTTCCAGTTCAGAAATGCAGATAAGCCTGTGAGTAGTCTACTGTCTCATTGACTTCAGTGGCACTACTCAAGGGCTTAAAGTTAGGCACATGCTTAAGTACCTTGCTGGCCCTAAGTGCTTTCCTGAATCAGGATGGAATTACTCAATAGCTTAATGTTGAACATGTGCTTCAGGCTCTAATCCTGCTCTCACGGGGGTCATTGGCAAAATTCTCATTGGTTTGAATGAGACAGGATGGAGCCCTTGGTGCATTCCTGACTCCTGGCCAAAAACCCAGCCCCATTAGTGATTCAACACCCAGCTCCTGAACTTTTGAAGTCCCCCTGGTGGTTTGGAGAAGTTTCTGCTGTGACAAGCTGTCAGAGCTCTGCATTACGGGAGCCCTTCTTGCTACCGCGGATGGTAGGGGCTGCAGCAGGTCCTCTCCAGCCTGTGCGGCATTCATTGCTATGCCTGGCCTTACATTCCATACTCAGGGGCTGCATTATTGATCGGAATTGTCCAGCCTTCCCAAACAGGAAGATTTGCTACCTGAACAACGTTCATACAGAGTAGCTGCACATCTCTGCACCCGTAAATAGACACATCTTATAGGGGCCGGCTCATACAAAGGGAAAGAAATTGGGAGACACCTGTTATAAAACCTGGCAATGGGATGATTTCATTTTTCTACCTGAGGAATTTAAAACAATGGCATGTTCTTGCCCCCCCGAAAGGTCCTGAGACTTGCAGGCTGATGAGGAGAGTTTGAGAGAGGGAAGCTGGCATTATAGGAGTTGTCTACACTTGCTAAAATTTGTTCGAATTAGTTAGTTCGAACTAACTAATTCGAACTAATTTTAGTTAGTTCGAATTAGCTTAATTCGAACTAGGAAAACTTAGTTTGAATTAGTGATCCCCATTCATTTCAATGGCCAGTTAGTTCGAACTAAGAAATTAGTTCGAATTAACATGGCCACATTAGTTAATTCGAACTAGTTAGTTCGAATTAACCCCTTAGTTCGAATACCCTATTCGAACTAATTAGAATTAAGGAAGCCCTTAATTCGAACTAACTAAAGCCTGTAGCCATGGCTTTAGTTAGTTCAAATTAAGCCTCCTTAATTCGAACTAACTGCCAGTGTAGACATAAGCATAGGGTCCAAGCTCTCCATTGCCTTGGGACCACCATTTAGTTTGTCGTAGGGCTGCCACCTTTTAATTGCTGGTAAACAGATGCCACGGTTCCTCCCCCATCCTGCTTCTTTCCCCAAAGCCCTGCCCTGCTCCACTTCTTTCCTTTGAGGCCTGCCCTGCCTCTACCCCCAGATCATGTCCCCTTCTTTGCCTCTTCCCTCCAAGGCCTCACCCCATCACTCACTCCTCTCCCGTCTTCCTCCTCAGTCACTGGATTGTCAAGGAGTTTTCCTATAGCTAGGAAGTGACCCCAGGTGAGCAGGGGCTGGCCTGTTAAAGACCCACAGTAACCAGACTTTTGGTTCAGGTGCCATTGAGGATTGCCAGGTTCCTGAAAACCAGACACCTGACAACCCTATATGGCACCCGGTGCACAGAAACCAAAAACCAGACCGGCTGGGTAAAAACTGGAGGGGTGACACCCTATTCTGCTCTCTCTTTCACCAGCAGAATTCCTTTGGCTATGTCTACACTAGCAATTTAGGTCGACTTAAGAATGCTTAAATTGACCTAAATTACTCCACGTCCACACCGGACTTTCATTAAGTTGACTTAAGGGCGTCTTTAAGTCGACGTCATAACTACCGCCTGTTAGGTCGACTTAAGGTCTAAGTCGACCTTATTAAGTTGACTTAACACGGTGTGGACACCCTAGGTTGACTTAATTCCTTAAGTCGACCTAGGGCTGGGGGAAGGGAGCCGCAGCTTGGGGACAAGGGAGCCCCAGCTGGTGGCACTCTTCCCCGGGGCTCCCCTGTCCTGGGAGCTGCCGGCAGCTGTCTTCTCCAGCGATCCCCAGACAGGGGAACTTCTGTCGCGCGCCAGTGGCTGTCTTCTCCGGCACTCCGCAGACAGGGGAACCTCTGTGTACTGTGGGCAGCCAGGTCCCTGGGTGCTGGATTGAGGGGGGCTGTGGGGATGCAGGAGGCTCTGTGCTCCCCATGCATTATGAAGGGCTGTCCGGGTGCCCCCCACTTCCTGGGGGAGGGGGGAAGGCTGCAATGTCCAATCTGGTGCCGGGCAGTGGGGCTGAAGCAGCAGGTAAGTTTGGGGAGCAAAGGGTGTGCTGGCCTGGCCTGGCCCAGCCCTTCCTGACACATGGGGGGATGCAGGAGGGATTGAGGGGCACCCTTCAGCACCTCCCCCTGTGTCTTGTGAGGGGCTGGCCTGGCCTCACCCCCACCAGAGCAGGGAGTGAGTTTGTCCTGTCCCAGCTGGTGCCAGGCTGCAGCTGGAGAGGCAGGTGCCATGTGCTGGGGAAGTGTGGGTGGGTGAGTGGTGGTGGGGGAGCCAAATCTTCATTTGTACACCCCCCCCCCCGCAAGCCTCATGCCCCCTGTAGATACAGATGCCCCTTCCCTGGACAGCTGTGGGGGTGGTGCTGAGATCCCTCCTGCCCTGCACAGGCGGGGGGAGGGGGGAGGAATCATGCTTGGGAGGTACAAATGTAGGCTTGGCCGCTGGGCACTGGAGACCCTTAGCACTGGTAGTAATGGCTTCCTGGCAGCGCCCCGTCAGTGCAGGTGCAGCATTTGAAGTGTAGACCTGCGGTGGTCTTATAGACTGGGCAGTCAACGAAGGAGGAGACACTGTGCCGTCTAATGGAATGCAACACTCTCCTTTGGGTTGACGCACCAGGGATTAAACAGGAGACGTTCAGATAAAAAGTGTGAGTTGCCATAGCTTGAGCTGGATAGCCAAGACTCGGGTTGGTGGCTGTAATAGACTCACATCTTCTGCAGAGTGGCACAGAGAGGATTTATATAACACACTCAGCCTCAGATTGCAACTGCTTCTCACGGTGAGTGGCTGTGAAACTCTGGGGCTATGTCTACACTAGAAAAGTTAAGTTGACTATAAGGTTGACTTAAAGTTGACCTTATTAAGTCAACTTAACAAAAGTCGACAACTTTTCTAGTGTAGACATACCCCTTTTCAACCTTATTAAGTCGACATAACACTTTAAATCGACTTAATAAGGTCAATTTAGGCGCTAATTCCCATCCACGCTGGCTTAAGTCAACCTAATAAGGTCAACTTAAGCGTTAAGTTGACCTAAAATACGGTGTTATTAAGTCGACTTTACTTTTCCTTAAGTCGACATAAGGAAATGCTTAAGTTGACTTAAGAAAAGCTCAGTGTGGATGCAGAATAGTTTAGGTAGACTTAAGCCTCCTTAAGTTGACCTAACTTGTAAGTGTAGATGCACCCATCGAGTCATGCACACAAATACACTATAGTTGTGTATAAATTATGTGTAAGCAAGGTTAAGAATCTGTGCACCTCTCTTGCTCAGCAGCTAAGCAGGGAGGGGGCCAACTGATTTGCCTGGGCTTTGTATTTGGATAATACTCAGCATAATTTCACCCAGGGGTTGGGCATGTTGGGAATTGGTATGTGTGGTTGATTCAAATCCTCTGAATCTGGTGTTTTCGCAGAAAGGGGAAATGAAATATTGCCTTTTCATGAAATGCTACCCTTTGATTGTATATCTGTTATAGACTGAGAAGCTGATGGAAAAGTCACCATTAGCAGCAGAGAACATGGAGAAGTGAGCATCCCTAGTTTTCAGAGTTGTAAAAGTAGGAAAGGAGGAGAGTCAGTACTAACTCTGCTGGAGCTGTGCCTTAGTCTAATGCCTACTTCCCCTCCCACTGCTAAAGGTTAGACCTAAAGATTCCTTGTAGAGTCTCTGTTGTTACTTTGATTGAGCTGAAATCATCAGAGAAGTGAAAACTTCTCTGCGAGCTGAAATCACTGAAAAGCTGACCGAGGTCCAGCAGAAGAGCACTTTGCCCGCACACAGCAGGTGGAGCTGGTGGATGGTGGGTGTAACTAGTGGGTAGTGTAAGTGGCAGCGGGTGGCGTGAGCAAATCCAGAGGTGGCAGAAGATAATTGGAGGGGAGGGCAGGGGCCCCCTCACCCCTTTTGAGGTGGACAATAAAACTCTGACAATCAGAAGTGAAGGACACACTTTATGTACCCTGGGGGTGAAATGAGTTCTGTCTGTTGGGTTTTGTCTGGATCAGTGCGGTTTTTGCTATTGCCTCTTTATAGGCTTTATTCAAAGTCTTATGTGCTACACTCAGACTTGTGCTTGCAAGAGTGGGAGCATTGTCCCTGTAGGGCGCCCAGGGAGTAGTGTGTCATTTCCTGGGAGACTGGGTGGGGGCTCGAGCCGAGTGGTGGTGTAACATTGTTGGGAAACCCCTAGACCAGGGGTCGGCAACCTTTGCCAGCCCCTGTGCCAGCCCCGCCCACCGCACCCTCAGCAGGTGCTGGGCGTGGGGCCAAAAGGGGGCGGGGCCAGGCTTCAGGTGCCCTGCTGGCCAGTGCCTGGGCCGGCATCAGCTGGCGGGCGGCCTCCGGTCCCCGGCCCAGCTCCCGTCCGCAGCGGCAGCATGGTCCCCGCCCCCTGCTGGATGGTAGGAGTGGAGCGGAGCGGGTCGCGTCACCCCAGCCTGCCCAGAGCTGTGCCACTGCCAGCAGGGCGGAGCCGGCTCCGGCCACGGGCCAGCAGGATGGCGAGTCGGCTCGGCCCACCCGGAGCTGCCGCTGTCAGCGGGAGCTGGGGCCCGGAACCAGAGGCTGCCTGCTGGCAGCGGCGGTTTGGGCCAGGCTGAGCTGACCTGCCCTCTTACCGGCCATGGCCGGGGCCAGCTCTGCCCTGCCAGCAGCAGCGCGGCTCTGGGCGGGCCATGGCGACACAGCGGGACCCACTCCCCTCCCCTCCTGCCGTCCAGCAGGGGGCGGGGCCATCAGCTGCATATCACAGCTGCTGGCCACGCGGTTTGTGGGGCCAGCGGGGGAGCTTGAGCAGCGCCGTGTGGCGCTCAGGCTTGGCCGGCGTGCCAGTTCTGGCCGTGTGCCGGGGTTGCCGACCCCTGCCCTAGACATAGAACCCGGCCGTTTGCAGCTGCCATCTTGCTATATGGTATGCATCCATACGCAGCCCCGGTACAGTGTGCGGGAAGATGTGAATGGCTGCTAACAGGCTGGTCTTTGATCTAAAGACAGTCATAGACCTGGTTAAAGCGGCTGAGTGCTAACCACCTTTCATTTGGACTAAATGAAAGAAGCAGTTAAATGCTGCGTTGTGTGAAAGAATAGAAGCCACTGTCTAAGGCAAGGTTTGGGGAACACCTAACCCAAGGAAACGAAAGGTTTTCTGGGGACTGACTGCAAACGCGGGGTGCTTGGCCGGGGGTGGATTGAATGGAGCACTCTGTGTGAGTGAAAGGTGGAAAGTGAGAAAAGTGGTCTTAGGTGTGGCTCTGAGAGGGAGCAAAGATGGAGCACTCTGTGGCAGAGGACTGGCTGAGAAGGCAGACTAGGGAATTGGGAGCCAGGAAATTGCCTGTTGCTGTTTGTTCAAGGGAACAGGACTTTCTACAGTCTTTGTAAATAAATGGTATTGTGCTGAAGGCCATACCTCCCTCATATCATTAATTGTTTGTAGCAGAAATAATCTGGTAAAGGCACCAAATATTGACTGACTCCTTGAGTCCCAAAAGGGGCAACTTATGGACACAAACATCCGCTCCCTCAGTATTTAGTGCATCCATGTGTATGTGTAAATGCATATATGCTCCCATAGGCCACAAGACAAACCCTTCAAAGGATTCAAAGACAAAGCTTTTCTGAGTGGTCTTTTCACTGCACCAGAGGAGAGAATGCTTCCCACATAAGAACAGTGAGTGCTTTTTTTTCACATTGCAATCTAGTGAGGGAAATCCCCAGCTGCTGGCTGGTGTTACAAGGCTTAAAATACAAGTCTAGTTATTTATAGTCAAAGGCTGGGTTGATAATAATAATGAAGATGTTTAATAAGCATTTGGCAGCTCTAAATGCAAAAGTCCTATATTCCAGACAGGCTTTTTCAATATAAAGCTCTTTTCCCCCCTCCCTTTCCTCCAACGCTGGCTTTGCTGAGTTGAACATCAGAAGGAATTACATTAATCCAGCCGCTTGCAGGTTGATTATAAAGGGGCTAAACCTCTATTCTCCATCAGGTCTCTCTTCACCAAGCCTCCTCCCCTCCCTGCACACACAGTGATAATCTGACATCAAAACAATCCAGTGGTGCTAAGCCTTTTAGAAAGATGCATGTTTGGAAATCAGGCTTCAAGGTTGGGCCAGCTGCTTTGTTCTACAAGGCATTAATAAAAAGACTCCCTTTGGAAGGGTAATAGTTTGGCTGAAATTTTGATTTGCTCCAGGCTAGCTGGTAAAACTAGTTTGAACCTCAGTAGGTAGATGGGAACTATTATAGCAAACTGTGGAACACAATGCTTTTTCTCCCTCATATTGTGAGTACTGCCACAAGACTGGAATAATTTGTCTCCTTGACAGCAAAAGGACATGCTGCTGACTGAAATAAATAGATGCTATATTTAAAATGGCAGTAGATTTTCCTGGTGCTGAAAATCTGTAGCATCACACTAATGGGTTCTGGTTGGCTGCTGTCCCCAGCCAGCAGGGAGATAAGACATCAAGTTTATTCCAAGTGTGATGGGGGGAGGAACAGAAATATAACCCAGAGGGAACAAAAATCAATGTACTTTGTGGGTTTCTTATAGGCTGGAGAAAATGTAGGTCACAGTGTATTTAAAAATGCAAGTGATCATGGGTGAATATCATTAAAATATTGCTGTATTGTCCTGTTTTCATGTTATTGGGTGAAAAACATCAGCAAGGTTGGCCCAATATTTTAAGTTTTTTTTTTAAACTGCTTTCATTTTGCAGGTACAAATGGTAGCTTTTAGGAGCCTGGCTGCCTGATACTAACGTCTGCATCCACAGTTCAGCACAGGTGCACAACTGTGCCCCACAAATAGAGGGATGAGCTCTTTTAAAACAAACTTGCTCTAAATACAGTGCAACTAAAAATCACCCTGGCATCCCTGGCCAGTTATCACTCAGAGGGCCAGAACGGCAGGAGGGCTGCAAATGGAATAACAATGTGGTACTCCACACTGCAGTGTTGTTAGGACTCTTTGGTTTGCTGTGCTCGTGGGGAACGTGCTGTGGGGCACGGCAGGAGGAGGCTGTAGTGAGGAAGGTCCCAGGAGGAGTCTGGGACTAAAGGCCAACGTGAGTAAACAGAGGGGAAAGAGGTCAAGGACTTCATTCATGAATAACTAAGGCCTTTGGAGATACTCCGAGAGAAGGTGCCTTGCGAGTGCATAGTATCCACATGCAGTATTACCGCCGTGCACCACTAGCAGTGGGGCCTGGTGAACTACGCTGAAGGGCTTTGTCTACACTGGCAATTTAAGTTGACTTAAGGAGGCTTAAGTCGATTTAAATTAAGCCGCACCCACAATAGGCTTTCATTAAGTCGACTTAAGAAATTCCTTAAGTCGACTTAATGAAAGCTTCAGTCGACTTTATAACTACCGCTCATTAGGTCGACTTAAACCTCCATACCCTTCCGTAGGTCGACCTAAGCCCAGTGTGGACACATAAGTCCACTTTGTTAAGTTGACCTTAGGGCAGTTAGGTCGACTTAATGAAGTGGACTAAGTCAACCTAAAGTGTTGCCACTTGTTAAATCGACTTTAATAAGGTCGATATTAAGTTGACTTAAAGTCGACCTTATTAAAGTCGACTTAACAAAAGTCGACCTAACTTTTCTAGTGTAGACATAGCCAAGGATTCCACGCTGGAAATAAATCACCATGATTGATGTACAGCTTTGTTGCCCCTCTGCTTCCCCAGAGATGAGAAACTCCCCTAGCCTCATCCCAACAAAAAGAATCTTTAACTTGGGCTGCAGCTGTATCTAGCTGCCTGTGTGGTGTTTTCCAGCCACCTAATGCCTCGGGCGTCTGTGATTGGAAGGGCAGATAAAGGTGAGAGGAGCTAATGCAGGATGCAGCGTGGAGTCAGCACAGAACCCTCATGCAAGAGGACCAGCAGGATTAGAAACAGCAACTTCCCCTCCAGCTGATGGCTAACGAGACCCCAGGTGAAGAGAGGGAATTTGAAACATCCAGTTTGCTCCCCACCATCTGTGCTCTTTAGTGGGGGTTTAAGTGCATTATGTGCCCGACTCTTATTGGAAGTCAATGGGATTTGGGTGCATAACTCCCTAAAATATCAGTCTTTGTCCTTGGCTGATCTTTCACAGCACGGAGTATGCTGCCTCCTTTCCCTTGCTGCTTCTCAGGTGCTGGCTCATCCTTTTGTTTTCTAGTCATGTCTTTAGCCCGTGCTCATCACTGGCGTAGCTCAACAACATAGTGTTCCAGGGCTAGCTTGCCAGCACACCAAATTCAGCGTGGCCCAATGGGTGGGGTCCTGGAATAAGATGTAGGAGACATCGATTCTGTGCTAGTGACCTGCTTTGTGACCTTTGACCAGTGACTTCACCTCTCTGGACCCCTGTTTCGCTTGTATGCTGTCTTGGGCAGAGACTGTGCAGAGGGAGACTAATCTTTGTGGGAGCCTTTGGTCCAGCTTCCAAAGGGGTGGCCGTGTTAGTCTAGGTCAGCCAAACAAACCAGGAGTCCTGTGGCACTTTTAAAGACTAACACATTTATTTACCGCATGAGCTTTCATGCAGGGCCACCCTTGGGGGAGGCGAATGGGGTGATCACCCCGGGCCCCGCTGTTACGTGGGCCCCACACTGTCTCGCTCCCAGTGGGGCCTGCGTTGCAGCCGCCCCCCCCCCCCATGGCCACCCTTCGCCTTGCTTCCCGCTGCCGAACCCGAGCGCTTCACCCGACCTATGGGCCGGCCCTCCCCACCACCAGGGTGGAGCAGGCAGGCCCCTTCGCCAGCAGCGTGGCCTCAGCCTCAGCTGTGGCCAGCTCCCTGCCGATGGCAGGCAGCCTCTGGTTCCCGGCCGGAGCCAGGGCCGGGGCTGGGACCAGCTCCCAGCCAGCGGGCGGCCTCTGGTTCCTGGCTGGGGCCAGCTCCCATTCCCCGGGGGGCGACCAGGGTCCCTGGGGGGGGGCAGAGCAGCCCGGTCCGGCTGCCACGCTCGCTCCAGCATGGCGGGGGGGGGCAGGAGCCCCACCTAGGCCATTGGCCCTGGGCCCTCCTCCCCTCAAGGGACAGCCCTGCTTTCATGGGAGAAAATCCCTCTTCATCAGACGCTTTGAAGATGGGGAACTTACAGAAGTTAAAGTGTCTGACGAAGTGGGATTTTCTCCCACGAAAGCTCATGCGATAAATAAATGTGTTAGTCTTTAAAAGTGCCGCAGGATTCCTGTTTTTGGTCCAGCTGTGATACAAACCGTAACTATGCTTCCCCGCCACAGCATTCTCCCATCCCAGATCCCTTCCTCATTGGGACAATGAAAGAGTGAGGTTCTAGGGACCTTCCCGCTGAATTTTTTACCCACAGCTCTGGCACAATCAAAGAAGAGACAACCCCAGAGACTCCATTGCAAGTTTTACCCTGAGACTGGTGCATGCTGGTCAGGACTTGGGGAGTTTTAGCCCGTGCTGGGGGAACATTCAGGCAGCTCAAACAGCAAAGCTGGTGGGTCTTGGTTCGTCGATGGCAGGAGCTCCCGGGGCTATAACAGAAAGTTTGTCCTGTGGTATCGCTAGGTAGGTCACATCTTTCAGATCCATTAGAGAGAGGTAAATTAATGCACGAGTAGTCGAAGCTTCCAATCTTTTTATGGGCCTGATGCAGAGGGTTTCTGTGCCTCTGCCAAAAGATGCTTATCGTCCTGTTCCAATCCTGCCCCAGCAGGTCCAGATCATATGTGATATACAGTCCAGGTGTGAATACAGTGCTTTCCTCTGCCTGCCATAGTGAGAGGTGAGAGAAGCAGGGGGCTGTGTCCCTGGGCTGGCATCACGTACTGATTAGTTCCTGAAGCTCTGACAGCTTTCTGGCTGCTCATGATCTTTGTGGAATCAAGAGAGATACGAATTGCTTGTCACTGAAAGATTCTGTCAGTGGCAGAGAGAGATTTTTTGGAATTACACCAAGTGTGACCTGTAAAGTTTGTGGAATCAAGCGTCTGTGCATGTGTCTTACACCAACTCACGCTCTCAGTATTTATTGTGTGACTCCTGCGGGAATGCCGTGCCAAAAAATTAGAAATTCCACACGCGATATTTGAAAATTCTGCATATTTTATTTGGCCAAATAACACGATGTAATCACACCAGTTTCTGTTATTTTGGTAATTTATTTCAAAATTCCTGCTAGCATGTATGTCTGTAACAATACAGACAAGAAAAAAGATTCCCCCAGGGACAGAGAGTTAAAGAAATCCTTATTGTCCTTCCTTCACCCAGTTCTTGTTTCTCGGTTATGTATTTGTTGGGTGCCTCAGTCTGGGTATGTCACCCAGACCAATGAGGCACAAGTTGGGGGAAAGCTCTGCCCCATAGACTTTTAGTTGATACTTACTTTTTAGCCTGCCCCCATAGGGTTACCATAAAGCAGGGTGTGTGTGCTGGGGGTGGGTATTTGTGGGGTGTGTGTGTACTGGGAATGGGTATTTGTGGGGTGCTAGAGCAGTGTGTGTGTATTGGAAGGGGATATTTGGAGTGTGCTGGAGGGTGTATTGGAGGGTGCTGGAGAGGGCTGCGTGAGGCCCCCGAGTGTCCAGCCACAGGGTACCCATAAACCCAGACACCCACCCCTTCCCCCAGCACCCAGGGATCCCGGCCCAGACACCTGTACCCCACCCCCCACAGAGATGCAGAGGAAGAAACAGCCTGATGCTGGTTAGACCAGGCTTGTATGGAGTTTCCTATACACCCCCCTCTTTCCTTCCAGAAGTGCTCCCCACTCTCAGCAGTGTCCTCTATTTGCAAGATGGGGAGCTGGGCTCTTTTGCTGGGTCCAGTGGCCCCTACTAGCAGCCAGCAGCTGTGCAGCACCAAATATGCAGGGGGAAAAATGAAATTCTACACAGATCATTAATTCTGCGCAAATTCCACATTGCACAGAGGCACAGAATCCCCCCAGGAATATTGTATTCAGCTGAACAGTATTGAAGACATTGTGCGAGTGGTAAAATATTGCCCCAGTTTCTAAGCATTTGAAAAGGATTTGGTCTGCAGGGGCAGATGATTTATTTCATTGTCTGGAGAAAAGTCAGTGGACTGAGTCATGATCTTCATAAACTGTGAGGCAAGAAAGGACCATCAGAATCATCTAATCCAGGGGTGTCAAACTCATTTGCTATGGCAGGCCAGATTTGACTTAAATGTACTTCAAGTGGGCCGTACATACCATAAATTGAAATACTAGGGCACTCTTGCATCATCACGGAGTGCTGTGTATGCAGAACTGTGCTCTGCAATGCCTCTCTCTCTTTCTCTCTCTCTTTCTCTTTCTGTTAGGGAGAGTGTGGGCTCGCGGAACTCAGTCTCATATACCCAGTGCTCCGTGATGTCGTGAGACGTGACACTTTCACAGCATTGCGGAGTACTGGGTATGAGAGACCACACTCTCACTCTCTTTCTCTGTTAGGGAGAGAGTGTGGTCCCATGGACCACAGTCATGGGCTGGATGGAAGAGGTTCACGGGCCACATTCAGCCCTCAGACTGCATGTTTGACAGCCCTGGACTAGTCTGTCCTCCTGCACAACACAGATTGCAGCATTTTACCCAGTGATTCTTACATCAGGTCCAGTAACTGGTGGTTGAATTTGCTTGGTCTCTCTTTATTTGCAATAGACACCTACAGTCTGAAATCCTCAGCAGCAGCACATAGCCAGGCTAAGCAGGACACTGCAATGGTTTGGGAGGAAAGAAATCCCCTTTCCAGGTTGTGGAACAGCTCTGTGGCTGCTACTTTATCTATGAACCTGCAGTCTGTAACTCCCACCATCAAGGGCATAGCTCTGGGTGGGTCTGGGTGGGATGGGGCCCACCCACTTGGAGTTGAGGTCTGCCCACCACAGTGTCAGGCAGCAGCATGAACTTTACTGCCACAGAGAAGTTTCGAGACTGTCCGCCAGACTTCTGCTAAACCAGGGTCTTCCCAACTCTTGTGCAAAACCGTTCCAGCTGTGAGCCACCTCTTCCCATCACATAGCCTGTGTGTTCTATACACTGACTCAGGGAGTTACTCATCCCCACCTGAGTTCAGTGAGGATCCAGGTTGTTAGCTGCCCGTTTGCTGTTACCTCTTCTCACTTATGTATGTGCAGGCACTATGGCCTGACACCTTGCCATGGAGATACGAAGACACTTCCAAGGTGACCCATTCCATTCCATTATTAATTACATGTCATCACCATCCTTGTTACAATCTGTTGAGAAAGGCTAAGAGAGACAGAAAGGGATTAAATAATAGACAATGATTCAACACACTTTTATAGAAGGAGAGAGAAGTTCTCTCAAGCAACCCAAAGCACCAGGTAAGTATCTGGAATAAATTTGTGTCTCTCCACTGATTTTAGTGGAGCTACTTCCAGGATCTGCTAACAGTGCCTAAATCATAGCAGGCAGGTGGGGGGGAAGCTAATGGGGAAGAGTAGAGGTTAAGAGAAGCATGATAAAATGTTTACCTGGAATAGATGGTTGGTGTGGATAAGCTTACTGTTAAAAAGGAAGATGGACTTGGGAGGAATTGCTGGCTATTAAAACCACGGTCAAGAATAGCTTGCCAGCAGAGCTAGGATTAGAACGCAGCGGTTCCTGACTCCCAGATATGTGGTCAGGCTGCTAAACTCTGCTTTCCGATCCTCTGTCACTAACAAGGCTACCCTGATGCACAGTTTTTTTGCGTAACTTGGTTGCACAGAAATGCTCAGTTATAAATAATGGGTCAAGTTCTCAGCTGGCGTAAATCAGCCTAGCTCCATTACAGAGCTGTCCAGGTTTGTACCAGCTGAGGATCTGGCCCGTGAGACTTTCATATTTCTATAGGTCACATCTGTTAGTAAGAGAGGCTTCCAAACACGTATCATACAGTAATTTGTTAATGGTTAACAATTAATGCTAAGATGAAACAATTGTTCCTTTCCCCATATCGAGATGTATAATGCAAGTGCTTATTTGGAGTTATTTGAAGAATGTTTATGGGCTTGGAGAAAGCAATCCATTATAGGATATTGTTAGTGTATTTGCTTTGTCTATTAGGCTATGTCTACACTTGTTAATTTAAGTCGACACACTGGACACCTAGGTCGACTTGTCCAGAGGCTAGGTGGACCTGGGACTGGTCCACGGTGGCAGGGAGGGCACCCCTTGCCAAGTGCCAGGGGGCTCAGCCTTTGCCCCATTGTACCTGGGTACAATGGGGCAAAGGGGGGCAGGGATACTGGCAGGGCTCTACCCTGCCCTGTGGGGGGGCATGCCAGGCTCTCCCTGTGCCACCCCCCTGGCAGGGAGGGCAATAGGGGAGTCCTGGAGAGCCCTAAATCGACTTAGGGCTACTCCAGGTCTACACTGGCTTAAGTCGACTTTCTAAAGTTGACGTAAGCCAAAAGTCGACTTAAAATGAGGTTTTACAAATTTTTCTTAAGTCGACTTAAGCAGCTTGCTTAAGTCGACTTAAGGAAAGTGTAGTGTAGACGCAGAGTAAATTAAGTCGCCTTAAGCAAGCTTAAGGCGACTTAATTTACAAGTGTAGACGCACCCTTAGAGTGCGCAAATAGAAGTCTCACACACGAAATAGCTCATGTAGATTCTGGAGCCAATTAACACAGGAAGGAAGATTCCAGGATCAAATATCATACTACTGCTGTAACCTGCACGGTAGAACAACTTGGAAGCATCTAAAGAAAGCTGAGTAAGAGGAGGGGACGTCAGGAAATACAAATATATGCCCAGCTAAAGAACTTTATGTGACAGAGACTCACAGCACTCAGGAGGATAGTACATATGGGCTGAGCCCAGCATGTCTTTGTGCTCTAGGGAAAATGAGGAGAGGAGTGGTTAGATCAGAGGGTTGGGTGTTTGAATTCCTGGGTCTGCTGCTGACTTGTTAGGGAACTGAATTCACCCCCCTGTGCCTTATTGAATTCTTCCTACTTCTTGTTTATACTTCGTCAGTAGTAATGATTATATTTTGCACTTTTCCTTGGTCTAAGCACCCTACAGAGGCGTGTGAGTATTACTGCAATTTTAAACCTGGGATTAAGTGACTTCCCTCAGGTCCCACAGAAAGTTGCTCACAGAGAAGCCAAGTCTCTTGACTCATCACTGCATAACGCTGCCTTCCTGTTTTAAATGACACGTGCCAGTCCATTCCTGAGACGCAGAAGAGATCCATGGGAAATGGATTGTGGGTGGCTGCAGACTGAAGGTGAGATGTCTGCAGGCTAGGAGGCATCTTGGGGAATTCCACGTCCATGCAGATAACAGCTTCTTCCACATCCAATGGAGGTGGGATTGTCCCAGGCGATTTCGGACTCAGCTCAGACAGCTGGAGCTGACATCTTGGATAAGACTGGAAGCTGGAAGGGATGGAGAGTACAATCTGTCATGGTCCATCCATTGCCTCCTTCAATTCAGGGTCAAGACACTGCTTTGCTATCAAGGGAAGGGGCCTGTTTCAAAGATCAAAGGCAGATGGAGCCACAATGTTTCCAGATAGCCATGTGCAGAAAGAACTGGCCTTCCCACGAACCATGCCACTGATGGCCTGCTAGGATCCCAATCACTTTTTTTTCCTGGTCTCAATGCCCCCTTCTCACTCTGTTTTAACTCTGATGGAAACCTGTAAGGACTAGGATGAAGTGCGCAGGGGGAAATGGCTGCTGCAGCAGCAGTGTGCTGGAAGTCAAGACACCCAAGTTCTAGTCTTTGCTCTTCTGCTGCTCTACTGAGTGACCTTGGATGCATCACATCAGTGTTCTTGCCTCAGTTTCTCCATCTGTAAAACAGGGAAATACAGTAGTTGCTTGACAAAGTGTTAGGCTGCTGGCCCCCTGAGATCATGGTGCCTATCAGGCTGACCACCAATATGGTCTCCATGTTTTCTTGCACTCCCTCATCTGTCGGTATCAATTTGCTGTCTCTTATCTCATACCTTCATTGCAAGCTCTTTGGAGCAAGAACTCTTTTTTCCTGTGTTTTGTACAGGGCCTGACACAGCAGGATCCTGGTCCTTGACTGAAGCTCGTAGGTATTGTGATAAGTCAAACAGTAAGGGTATGTCTACACTAGCAATTTAGGTCGACTTAAGGAGGCTTAAGTCGACCTAAATTACTCCCTGTCTACACCAGACTTTCATTAAGTCGACTTAAGAAATTCCTTATGTCCTTAAGTCGACTTAATAAGAACCACCCATTAGGCCGATTTAAGCCTTAAGTTGACTCCTTAAGTCGACTTAAGGATGGTGTGGACGTGGAGTAACCCTTAAGTCGACTTTATTAAGTTGATTTAAGGATGGTTAGGTCAATTTAACAAAGTGGACTAAGTCGACTTAAAGTCAACCTTATTAAGTCGACTTAACAAAGTTGACCTAACTTTTTCTAGTATAGACATCGCCTAACAGCCTACTTTTCAAAGTGCTTTGAGATCTGTGGATGAAAACCACTATGACAGCAGAGCTAAGGGGCATGCAGAATCCAACAGGAGCAAGAAAATCCTGCTCTCTCATAAGAATGGCCATACTGGGTCAGACCAATGGGCCATCTAGCCCAGGACTTCTGATAGTGGCCAATGTCAGATGCTTCAAAGGGAATGAACAGAACAGGTGATATCAAGTGACTCATCCCCCCTCTAGTCCCAGCAACTCAACCTATGGCTTTGCAGGAGGTGGTCTTAGACTTTCCTTCACCATTTTCCCAGGTATCTATCAGTCTGCACCCTGCAAGTTCCAAAGTGGTCGCCGTGTTAGTCTAGTCCAGCAAAGCAAACAAGGAGTCTGGTGGCACTTTTAAAGATTAACAAATTTATTTATTGCACGAGCTTTTTTTCAAGCATCTGACGAAGTGGGATTTTCTCCCACGAAAGCTCATGAGATAAATAAATGTGTTAGTCTTTAAAAGTGCCACGGGACTCCTTGTTTGTTTTACCCTGGAAGTGAGGAGCGCTCGTGGGAGAGGGTTTCTAGTCTTCTCTTTTTAGACTGAGCATCTTGGCGAATAATAACATATGCAAAGACACCTGAGAAGGATAACACTTCTGTTAGGCAGCCAGGAAGCTGGGGCAGAGGTAACTCTATACGTAAACAGATGGCATAACTGTCCCCTCCATATCAGAGCCTACAGATATTGAGTAATGTCCACCCTCACCTCTTGCCAGGTGAATGGCTTTGCCAGTAACTCAGTAACAACACCACAGCATATATCTCTGCCGAAGCTAGAGTTCCCCTCCAGGGCCTTTTCTATCTTTCCCCTTATGTCCCAGGTGGTGATAATGAGCCATACATCTGCTGCAGTGATCGCTCACAACTTCAGCAGCGTTAGTGTTGGCTCTAACACCTGCTAACCAGGCCGGTCAGCAAAAAAACCCTGCTAACCAGTTATACCGAGTTTATTAAACGCCCAGCCAGATCCTTCAAACACTAACGCGTGCGTAGCGCCATTGAATTTAATTGGCCTACTTATGTGTATACAGTGAGCTACGTGTCATAATACAGATCATAACAGAGAGGAATTTTACTGATTAAAGTTTACTTTTTATCTTCTATGCTGCTTGTTTATTTGTTTGTTTTGCAATGTGCTCTGTTTGAACAATTTTTTTTTAAAGGACCCCGTTCTGTTCCCTTCCTGGCCCTCATGTAGTAGAATAAGTCTGCCAACACCACAGAGGAAGGTTTCGATCAAAAGAAAGATACTCTTTTAATTTTGAATGAAAAAAAGCCTAAAACATTTTAAAGTGTTTTTCTACAATACCTACATTTCACACGAAGCTTCCTGACCGTGACCTTTTAGAACCTAACGTATTATTATTGCATAGACAGGATGTTTATTAGATCCATTAAGGCAGTTTTTACTGTAATCTATCACTCGGGGGCCAACAATGGGTTGCTTATGGCCTTCTAATAGAGTGCTACCATAACCCAAATAGACACCACTATTCTGCTGCAGGTAGGTTTTTACACAGTGCTCATTCCTGTCGTATCGGAGTGCCTTCCAACAGAATATGAAATAACATGACTAACATCTGTCATGTGTTTCTTTTGTCATCCTCTCCCCAGGGGGAGAAGAGCAGGGCCAGATCAAGGCCCCCACCCCACCATGGTAGCGCCCAGTTTGGGGGTGGCCCAGCCCAGCTGGTGATGGAGGGTGGGATCTGTGGCCCACAGCCCAGCTGGTGCTGGGGGTGGGGTCCAGGGCTGAGGGGAGTCAGGGGTCCGGGATCCAGCGGTGCTATGGGGGTGTGGAATCTGGAGTTCACGGTTTGTGGCGCTCCTGGCCCGCTCCTGGGCTGCCTTGGGTGGAGTGGGCAGGCCTATGGTGGGTGGACCGCTTGGCTGAGACTGTATTTTAGAGGGGTCATGGGGCCCTCCTTAGGCAAGGGCTGGAGCTGCAGCCCCTAATGCCCCTGCCTTAATTCAGCTCTTGAAAAGTCTCTTCTGTTGTAACTGTTTTTACACCTGCTGCCGCATGTTTACACAACATATAGACAGGACGAGTCAAAGAAGTGCGCCTTGCACTCGAAGCAGGTTTATGGTGAGTCTTAGTTCCTGGGGTGTTTATTCTGCAGTTTGGAACTGTCCCCTGAGAAAGCAGCCGCCTGCGCAGACAAGCTTGACCCTGATCATGGATGTTTCACGGGGCCAGAGGAGCAAGCCTGTCACCCCAGATTCATGCAATCTAAACGACTAGTATTTATAATAATTTGTACCATGGTAATGCCTAGAACAGGGGTTGGTAACCTTTGCCGGCCCCTGTACCAGCCCCGTCCACTGCACCCTCAGCAGGTGCCGGGGGCGAGGCCAAAAGGGGGCGGGGCCAGACCAGGTGCCCTGCCGGCAGCGGCGGGGCTCTGGGCGGGCCGGGGTAACGTGACCCGCTCCGCTTCCCTCTCCTCCTGCCGTCCAGCAAAGGGGCGGGGCCAGCAGGGACTCTCAGCCGCGTGCCGCAGCTGCTGGCCACGCGGTTTGCGGGGCCAGCGGGGGAGCCTCAGTGGCTCCGCGTGCCGCTCCGGCTCGGCCCGTGTGCCAACTCCGGCACGTGTGCCAGGGATTGCCGACCCCTGGCCTAGAAGTTCCAACTGCGATCAGGGCCCGTGACTGGGGCTGTACACATAGTCATTAGAACACCACCGCTGCCCCCAGGAGTTGATGCATTAAAAATCAAATCAGTAATTAATTCTTCACCTCCCAATAGGAAAACTCCTGATGATTTTCCAAAAATCATCCTCCTGCCCCCCCCCCCACCAGTCTAAAAGCCAAAGCACTCATTCCTAATAACGACAAGTTCCAGAGGGGGAGCCGTGTTAGTCTGTGTACAGCAAAAAACGAGCGTCCCGTGGCACCTTAAAGGCTAACACATTTCTTCGGGCATAAGCTTTCATGGGCTCCAACCTGACGAAGCTTATGCCCGAAGAAATGTGTTAGTCTTTAAGGTGCCATAGGACTCTTGTTATTCCCAATAGCGGAGCTCACCTAAACAGTGTAAACAAATTCATCAGCAACACTTTTAGCAGCACCATAAACATGTCTGGAAAACATGCCATGAAGATGAGACGGGTTTCTCTTTTTTTTTTTTTTTTTTTTGTCTTTTCTCTCCTGTGGCTGAAGGGAATGGAGTAAGAGAGGCTCATGCTTGAGTTGTGCTCCATTCTTTCTGGTGTGGTGCACTGAGCAATGGCTCCTGAAAGGTTTGATGTCAATTTTTTATGTCTCTTACTTTATAAAAAATTAACAGTACGCTCATATTTGTGGAAAATGCACTCCTTAACTAGGCGCACTAGCCTTGACCCCGTGGCAGTTACTGGCATTGTAAATCATGCTTCCTTCTGAAGTGACCCTGTCCGTGTGTCATTTATAATTCTGCAATTGCTTCCTTAAGAACAATTAAGAAACTGATTTTTGTTGCTAACATGTCATCGAGAGAGACTGATTTTACTGTAACCTAATCCCAATATAGACAAAAGAGTCTTGTGGCACTTTTAAAGACTAACAGATTTATTAATCGCATGAGCTTTCGTGGGAGAAAATCCCACTTCATCAGCTGATCCCAGAATATGTATGGATTTAATATTGGGTACGCGTATGCTGAAAGAAAGGCAAAGTATATGTATTATGATAATATGAATATCTGACTACATATGTGAGTGTGTTAGAACTTGTACCTCTGTCAGCAGTCTGTGCTAACCCTGTTGTGTGCCGATTAAAAGCATCTCTTTCATGATGCTTTTGACAGCTCTCATGAATACCAGGCCTGATGGAAAGTCACCGCCTGCTTGTTTTTCTCCACAGGGTTACTAATTGCACTGTATGGCATCGGATACTCAGCTTCTCTTCTCTGTTGGTTTTGATTCCTCTCTTGTAGAGATTGACCTTTAACAAACGGGACCTGCACACCAGTCATCGTCCAAGGGGGACAAGTTAATGGTGTAGCCATTTCTATACCTTCCTGTGGTTGTCAAAGGTTCTTGCATGCCGTATAATGGTTCTCCTGTGCGTGCAAGCTGGGGGCACTCATAACTGTAATTGTAACAGAATATTTTTGGACAATCATACCCATGTTCTCCATTTTCCACCCTAGGATGCCGTTAGTAAAGTTGAGGTTAGGGCTTGTTGCAGGAGTTAAAACATTAGACACCTTTGGTGCAGATCATTTAATCTTACTCTCAGTTTCCCTCTTGTAAAATGGCTTAATACACCTTTTCTCTGCCCTTGGATGTCTTTCTTATTTAGAGCACAAACTCTCTGGGACAGGGTCTGTCTCTGATGGTATCTTTGTACAGCCCCTAGTACAATAGGATCCAAATCTCAGCTGAGGCATGGAGATGCTCCTGTAAACTTAATTTTACCTGATTATAGGATCAGGGTCTTTGCCTATAATCAGATCTGCACAGGCAAACCCATACGTCTATGCTGAATATTATTAAAGTAAGTGGAATTCCACATCAGCACATGGGTCCTCATGAGCACTGTGTCACTGAGAGGGTCACGGGCTGGGACACGATGGGGTTGGGAAGACCTGAATCCCCTTTCCACACCATGACGGTGTGATCACCTCATCCTGGCCCATAAAGCCTCATGGGCCCATAGACTATTTGCCTGCCCTGCCCTACCTGAAGGACGAAAGCCACATCTGCTGGCTCACCCTGCCCAGAGCTCGAGTGTGCATGGACAACTGTGGCCTGCAAAAGGGATCCTGGACCCGTACCAAAATGCTAATTCCCCTGCTCAGGTCTGCACCACAGGAGACCAGTAATAAGGGGGTGTGGCCTCCCTCCGAGACAGACAGGGAGAGACAGCGTAAGACCCTACACTGCTACTTCCAAAGCTGTGGGGTTAGATTCTTGAAACATTCGCCTGCTTCACTGACTTGCACTCTCTCAAAGGTTTTCAAGTTTTTGGCTCTAGCCCAGCAGCACAATACCACGTTGGAGGTTGTTTGGGAGATGGTGCTGGCTCTAATTTTCTTATGTCAGTGCCCAGAGGCTTTTCAAAAACACTGAGCATTGACCTCATTCTGTTCCTGGGGAAGCTGATGGAAGATTCACCATTGACATCACTGGGGGAGCTGAGAGAGGTCAATGGTGAGCAGCATTTTTGAAGATTAAATGTGCACCCAATGGGCCAGACTGTCCATGTCCCTGAGCCTGATTTTCCTTTACACATTAGCCCTCTAACAGCACTTTTGCAATGCACAGGGAACTTACAGTGAAAATTCAGCTCTTTTTTGTGTCCTTTACACCAGCACAAAGATCTGAAATGTTGTCAGGTCACAACTGCAGCAGATTATACTCAGGTAGAAATGTCTGCACAAGGTGCAGAGCCTGGGAAAGCCTGCTGCAATGGGTGCATCCAGCTCCCTCACCCAACTCCATGAACTGTGTCATTGCATTTTAAAAAGCACAGATATGGGAAAATCCACACCAGAGGAGGAGGTATAAAGACCTGACTTGTGTTTATGTCTCCTGGATCTCAGTGTGTGAAAATTCACCCATGCTTCTCCAGTGTAAGGCCCTAGAGAGGCCATGCAATTTTCCTTTAGATGCAGCTCCGTTTTTGGAAGGTTTGTACACCTGGACAGACATACTTTGGATTTCTCTCTCCCTTGTCACCTGCTGTATCCAACTACAATTATGGCCTCTAGCCTGCAAAGACACCTGGCATAAGTAAAGGCGATCCCAGTAATGTCAGCGTATGTATGCATACTTGTGCCAGTATTAAATTTGATCAGTGGTGCTGAGTCTGTGCCCACAGACCTTACTAATCACCCAGGATTTGTATCCAGGATCCAAAAGCTCAGACTTCCTTTAGTTCTTCTACACTGGGACATGCTGATCATTCAGCCAGCAAGGAGATGTGGAATATACACTCTTTGTTGGAGAATCATAGAAGTGTAAGACTGAAAAGGACCTTGCTAGGTCTTCTAGTCTGGTTTGCTGCACTCAAAGTAGGACTAAATATTATCTAGACCATCCCTGACAGATGTTTGTCTAACCTGCTCTAAAAAAGCTCCAATGACGGAGATTCCACAACCTCCCTGGGCAATTTACTCCATTGCTTAATGAGCCTGGCAGTTAGGAATTTTTTCCTAATGTCCAACCTAATCTGCCCTTGCTGCAATTTAAGATCATTGCTTCTTGTCCTGTCCTCAGAGGTTAAAGAGGATAACATTTCCCCCTCCTCCTTGTAACAACCTTTTATGTACTTCAAAACTGTTATCATGGCCTCTTTCAGTCTTCTCTTTTCTTATGCCATCACGTGCCAGCAATGCCCCTCTGCTTTATACATTGGACAAACAGGACAGTCTCTGCGCAAAAGAATAAATGGACACAAATCTGACATCCAAAATAACAAAACTCAAAAACCAATAGGGGAACACTTCAATCTCCCTGCTCACTCCATTGATAATATGTTCATAAGCCATACTTAGGCAAATGGATTACAAATCAAAACTTCAAAGAGAAACTGCAGAATTGGAATTCATGTGCATATTTGACCCCTTTGCCTTAGGATTAAATAGGGATTTTGGGTTCTTTTCTTATTAAAACAGGTGATTTTACCTCACCTCCCTCTAATATGCTGTTCTCTACTGTTTGAATCTAAACAACTACTTTGATTTGCTGTAACAGTCTGACCTGATCCTATGACTTACAGTTTCCTGCTTTTATTTTCCTCCCATTCTGTAAGTTCTCCATCTTCAAGCGTCTGACGAAGTGGGATTTTCTCCCACGAAAGCTCATGCGATAAATAAATTTGTTAGTCTTCAAAAGTGATAAAAGACGCCTTGTTTGTTTAGTTGAACTAGACTAACACGGCGACTCCTTTGGAGCTAATATCTAGTTTGGGAATCTTAGTTCTGTAGACCAACAGTGGAAACATATGTGGACAAATTCTGCCACAGCGCAGCACAGCAGCTGGACTAGATGTCTTTTCAAGGTCTCTTCCAGCTCTACACCTTTATGTTTCTGCACTAATTTACACCGGTGCAGCCAGTGGTCTTGTAGGGAAGGCTCAAGAGTGATAGTCTTGAGGCTGAGAGATCAATCATTCTTATTTGGGTTCTGACAGTGGCTCTGCCATAGAATTCCTCTATGCCAAGTCACTACACAGGGTGGGATTTTTCAGTGTGCTCAACATTGGCCTGACTTTACTCCCACTGAAGTCATGGGTATGAGTTCTGTTGACTCCACTGTGAACAGATTTAGTCCAACTAGCAATATTAGATGCTTACCGGGTGGGACGGGTCCCCTATTATCATAATATCCAAGCATTTCCGGAATCTCTAAGGGTGCATCTACCCTTGTAAATTAAGTCAACTTAAGCTTGCTTAAGTCGACTTAATTTACTCTGCGTCTACACTACACTTTCCTTAAGTCGACTTAAGGAAAAATTAAGTCGACTTTCTAAAACCTCCTTTTAAGTCGACTTTCTGCTTAAGTTGACTTTCTAAAGATGACTTAAGCCAGTGTAGACATGGAGTACCCCTAAGTCGACCATAGAGAGTCAGTGACGAAATCTGAACATGCAACGATAACTGTCATAATTTTAGTTACAGACAAACTACTTTATCCTAGCTCATGGAAGGCTCCTGTGTCTGATTGTGCCTTTTTAAGGTCTAATCTGCATTACACTACATACTTACTCTGGTATAACTATGTCACTCAGGGGTGTGGAATATCCCTCGGGAGAGACATTTTGTGTCCAGAAAAATATAAATACAAAATTTCCATCTGAAACAGCCACTGGTGCCTAAACTTATTCCTTATCTGATTTGCTGAATAGTCATGGTGTTAAACAATCCCAGGATTGCCAACCCCAAGCGTTCAAAAATT
>ML686031.1:484239-495794 GCA_007922175.1 Pelusios castaneus | reverse complement strand
GGCTGTGTGGGGAGCTGATGGGGGTGTGTGGGTAGCTGACAGGGACAGAAGGGCTGTGTGGGGAGTTGATGGGGGGTTGTGTTGGAGCTGGTTGGTTTTGGGGGCAAACATAGAGGCAGGGACAAGGGAGGAACTGGCCTGGGGTCAGTTGGCATGGGTCATTTAGGAATGTATAAGGAACTACCACAGTGGGACTGGCCTGGGGGCGGTTGCCATGTGGGCCTGGGGGTGGCATGAGGGAAGCAATAGAGAGCTGGTATGTGTAGGTGGTAACACAAGGGGTTTGACATGGGTATTTGGTAGGAGAGACTCCTGTTTGGGGTTTTGAGGGAAATAGTAAGGCAATGTATCAGGAAAGGTCTGGCATGGAGCTCACCTGAAGGACATTTGGGGAAATAAAGGAGGTGCAGGCCTGTGGAGATTGTAGCAGGAGAGAGGTGTTGAATGGTGTTGGTAGCATGCTGGGGGCTAGCAGGAAGGGTAACAGAGAGCTGGAGGTGGCGTATGGGGAGCTGGAGTAATAGGTACTGGTGTTTGTGTCCAGAGCCCTGGGAACGGGCTACACTTTATCAAAAGAAATAATAAGTACTTCAATGCAGGAATCTGGCATGAAGACAGGTTGTGTGTAGAAAGCTGGGAGAGGTGGTATGGGGAGGTGGCATAAGGGCAGCTGCTAAGGAAAGAGCTGGCAGGGGTGAGAGAATTTGGCAGGGGTTATGGTGGAGCAGGCAAGTGATAGGAAGGAGTCATAGGGAGACTTGACAGCCATACAGGGAACTGGCATGGGAGAATCAGAGGATCTGGGAAGAGCATGGTGGGGGGAGGTAAAAAAGTGGGTTCTCTTCCAACTTTCACCTTTCCTTTCAGTGCTAAAAAGGGAATTAAATCATTGTGTTTATGGTTAAGGTTATTTATTATTTCTCTTCTATGTAAAGGGTATGTTTTAAACTGAGGTTTGTGTAGGCTCTAGGAAATCCATGCAGGTTGATGCAGAAGGGCTATTTTTAAAATGAGTTGATGCTTCTGTTTTGCAGCGTACAGTACAGGAATGTGTGTTTAAAATGTAAAGGAGTGGGGAGGGAGAAAAATCTTGAGACTAAAAATTGGTTGTTGTGTAACTTTGTGGTGGGGAAGAAGTGGATTGTATTCTGTCCCTGCCCCTTCTGTATCATATTGGAATACAGGGTTTAAAATGACATAGATTTGATGAGATTGAGGATGTCACCACATAACATCTGTAGCCTGAAAACAGAGATCACAAGGTTGAGATATAAAAGGCTGTGTTCATTTTCCATCTATATAAAATTTTATTTAGAAAAAGGGTTTAAGGTTTTTTCTTTTTTAAAAAATTGATTGCTTGAAGATTTCATTTATTCCTGTCATGGTTTTCAGGACAATTAAGTTCATCATTATATTGTGGGCTACTAATACCAGAGAGGAGCCTGGGCTTCGGTCCTTTATGTAAACAGAGGCTGTGAAATACGGAAATGCAATAAATATTCATTGGCAAGAAGGTTTTGTACTGGTTATTTTTTTCCCCAGCTTTTCTTGATGATAAGCTTTCAGGTTATCGCTTGTATTTCCATAGATTGAATTTTATCCAAAAGGGTTTCATTTGCTGCTGAATGCTGTCAAATGTAGAAAAATGAGCTGGGTTTGTTTTTTTTTCTTCCCCAGACAAAGGCACGTTGTGTTAACCAAAAAGAAACTCCATTTATGTTTTAATCAAAATATGATTTAAGACGACGTACTGTGTTTATTGTTAGTGAGAAATTGTGATGGAGGAAAGTAGAACAAGAAATGTGGATGATGGAAATATCTTTAGGGAAACATTTTGCTGGACTTGATTGCATCAACCGCATTATTTCATGAAATGATAACGGTGAAGTGGTTGTTGATTAGAACTCAAACTGAGTGTAGATTGGGAGTGATGTAAAGAAAAAGAGAAATTAGTGCTGTGAGATCAAAATGCTTTTTTTATTTCTTACTGAAGTGTGCCTCTTTTAAATTTTAACTTGTCTTCTCTTGACCTTTGCAATTGTATACATATAACAAAACTGGTATGCTTAATGTTTATTCTTACTGGATCTGTATAATTATTGAAAGGACTTAGATCAGTTAATCATTTTATTTTAAGCAGCTGTGAAAATTAGAGCCAATGTATCTCAAGTGAAAGTGATCAAGTTATCTAATAGTTCTTGTTTAAGTTTTTCCCAAGATAAATAAAAATATTTGAATTCTCAGTTGTATTCTGGTTGGTTGATTTCATTCTAACTTTGGATTTTTCATAGTGATGTGGGGGATGTGTGTGTATGTGAACATTTCAAATTTTCATGTTAATTATTTTATATACTAGTATTAAGATTGGTACTTTTTTGTTTCTATAAAATGTTGCATCTCTTTTTGTTGATGAAAATACTTGATTATGCTTATAGAAAGGGTTTGCTAAGTGGTAAATAAAAGATATTTTGAACACATTTGTTTCACCCTTTTCAATGTTGGGACAGGCAGATTGGAAGCTAAACAGCTTTATGGTATGTGGGGTTAGTTATGAATTTATTAATAATGAAAGACTTTTTAGAGCAGGAGTGGGCAAAATTTACTGTCCTCCCCACATCTTCCCTGAGGCTCCTCCTCTCTCCTGGACAGAATCCTCTAGTCCCAGCACCTTACCACAGGCCAGAAGCTCTGAGCTCCCCAACCCAGTCTAATATGCAGATCAAGTAGGAGGCAGAGGACTCTGCAAGTCACAGTTTATCTGTAAAATAGCCACATGCTGTTCATAAGTCAGTTTGCCCACCTCTGGGTTAGAGTGAAAAACATTAATGATACATGTGTGTAACTCTTAAAATAGCTATACATTGTTCTTTCCTAATGCAACTGAATCCAATATAATTGTTACTTTTGTGTTCACCTGATATTAAACTGTCAAATTCAGTGATAATTGAAATTTGGAGTGGATGAACTACCCTTAATCATGATTTTAAAGAAATAATTGAGGGCAAAGCTGCAAGAAGAAATTAAAAATAAGTTTTCATGTCCCATTATATTAATAACCACTGAGGTACCAGAAAAATAAAAGAAGAAAAAACTACTGCTCTGTGCATTTAAAAATATTTCTTAGGCAACTGAAAACACTTGAGTGAAACATTTCTGTTAAAGGGTCTACAGTACCTCAATTGGAATATAATTAATTTACATTGAATTTCATTATGATTTTAAAAATGAGAGTCCTGTGGCACCCTAAAGACTAACAAATTTCTTTGGGCATAAGCTTTCGTGGGCTGCAACCCACTTTGTCAGATGTCTTGTTTTTGCTGTATACAGACTAACCTGGCTACGTCCTGGAACTTGTCACCATTATGATTTTAATTTTTCGATCTGACTGGAAGTGCAGGTAAATGTCAATATGGCCAAAAATTGCAAAGGTACCTTTCCTAAGTAGTGTGTGTGTGTGTGTAATTCAGGTTAAGAGCTACTTCTGACTAAGTTTAAAATGTGACAGTCATGGATAGCTGTTTGATCTTCTTTCATAAAACACTAGGTGGCTGGAGTTCATGAGTTGGTTGAAGGGAAATACAATTTTATATTTTCCTTTCCAAGATCACTTTCTTTCCTTCACTCCAGATTATGATCTTCATTGTCTTCCAGTCATGCCCTTTGGGCTTGATTGTATCTGCAAAAGCCCCGATTCCCTTTTCTCCAGCTTAAATGCTTAGTCTGTTTCCCATTTTCTCTGTAATTCATAAAGTCTCTCCTTAGACCCTACTAATGGTGGGGCTCTGGGGGTGAATTTGTCATACCCGTGTTTACTTGTCTGCTGCTGGGGAGCAGTCATTTTTGTCAGGTTTCCCTTGGCTGGAGGGAAATCACTTGCTGCTTTGGATGATGTTGTGAGCTTTGTTTCCTTTCACTCCAGAGCCAATAAACTTCAGAAAGGAGCAAGTTAACCTTTGTCTTGACATAGGAGAAATATCATGCTGTTGTGCCTATCCCCTCCTTCAAGCACTGAGGTGACAAAAATGTATTTGAAATATCATCTCCAGTCTAGGGGACCATGAAAAACAGTATTTAGACCATAGTGATTCTTAGAATTCATCCATTGGTATAGCAGTGAGAAAAATGGAAATGATTGGCTTAGGAAACAAGATAATTTTCTACTTATCCTTTTATGATGGGTCTGTTCCTTTTTTGGTTTTGAGGACAAGGGGATACTGAGTGTGAAAAGATGGACAATTATTGTAGTTAGATTTCTGTTGTTCACATCTCAAACGTATTTCATAGCTCAACTAATATATGAGATTAAATTATTCTGAAGTTTAAAAAACTTTCTTATCATATTCAAACCATGATTTTGTAAAACAAACAGAGTCTTGTGGCACTTTTAAAGATTAACACATTTATTTATCACATGAGCTTTCGTGGGAGAAAATCCAGCTTCGTCAGACGCTTTGAAGATCATGATTTTGTAAAAATACTTTATATAGTGTCATTTAATAGGTCAGGTTGTTCTATGCAATTTTCTGGTGCTTTGAAGAAAAAGGTAAATAGTCCAACAAAATATATTGCCTTACCCACCTGCTCTTTCTAATGTCAACAACTTTGTCCTTTGATTGTCTTACATTAGTAGAATTTCTCACACACATTGTTCTTCTAACCACATGAAAATTGTTCAGGTCACAAATTAAAACCACATTGAAATATTTTACTTGTTGGCTTATGATATTTAATTAGTTGAATGAGAACAAATATATTGGATCTTGAGTGGTCACTCTTAGAGACAGAGCATTATTCCAACAGGATTCTGGTGTCTGATACTCAAATAGACATTATTTTCCAGAGGTCTAGTCTGAACAACTCTTGTCACAGTTTCAAAGCCATTATGCCTGAATTCCACCACTCATGGTCCATCAATGGCATCCATATAAATATTTCTGGCTCTTGGCCATTGCCTTACTCCCTGCAGGCTGCACAATTCTCAACCTGCACTGTGATGTTCCCAGCAAACCAGACTGCCTAAACTGGCCAGCATCTGCACATTACTTTCTTTCTGAAGGCTATGAACTTTGTAAGTTCCAGCAGTTACAAGTTATCTCACAGGTCTTCCTAAGCAAGCACAAAATTTATTCTTAAGATGAGAGTATTTCAGGGAAAACATATTAAACAATAAAAGAATATTTTTTTCTTCTCTGGGATTAATGCATATTTTGTTGTTTTGGTTTCTGAAGTCTTTGAGACTGACTTCTGCAATGCAGAGTCACTTTTTTTGGGAAGTCTTGTAGAACATCATAACTAGTCATCTTTTGTCTGTTGTTATTGAAACAGGATTTCCTGGATGCCTTCCACTTTCATGTCATCCATCCATGTTAGATTGGTAGACAGGTGATGCATGACAAATCAAGTTTAAAGGGAAGAAGGTAAAGTGCCATTGGTAAATTCTCTGTTCTATTTGACTGAGCGTAACATAAAGAAGTTTTTAAATTTGAACATTGGCTCCAGGAATGTTTTATTTTCCCACTACAACATTTTAAGTTCCGGTCAGAAGCACTTGATCCCCTGCTGGTTGATTTGGTCTGTTTCCATCAGGAAGCAGAGTAAAAGGTTTCTTATTGAAAAGTTTTTCACAATATGCTCTTCATGGATGAAAATGATTGGCTTCAGCCTGGTTTGTCCACCTTTGTGAAAGCAGATTTATGCTATGTGCAGGATAGAAGGATGGGAACAAATGTGATGTATTGTCTTGGTGAGTTTCAGCTATTTTTTTCTCACTGACTTTCTAGAGATGTTGGGATAACTTGAGGCTTTGACTTGCACACACGCAAGTGTTTATTAGGCCAATTCACAAGGAACTATTTAGTCCTTGATAGACTAGCCCAGCGGTTCTCAACCACTGTGTCGGGACACATGACTGTGTTGCTATACAGCGGAAAGTGTGTCATGGAGAGTTGGGGAGGTGGCAGGATTTGGCTTGGGGTGGGTGGACTAGTGTGCCCTGAAGGGTTGTGATACACTGCCAAGTGTGTTGCGACTCGCAAAAGGTTGAGAACCGCTGGACTAGCCTACCTCTCTGTCTTACACTTTGTTTTGGAAGGATCGTTGTTAAAATAGTGGTATGAAGGTAGCTTTGGTGTTTTCTGAAGTGCTTGGCCTGTGAATACTACCTTCTGGTTTCAGAGGCACAACAATGTGGCAAACTGAAAATTGAGATGCAAACTTCAGTAAAACAAACAAGGAGTCTTGACTGTGGCACTTTTAAAGACAAATAAATTTATTTATCGCATGAGCTTTCAAAGCAACTGATGAAGTGGGATTTTCTCCCATGAAAGCTCATGTGATAAATAAACGTGTTAGTCTTTAAAAGTGCCACAGGATTCCTTGTTTGTTTTGCTGACCTAGACTAACACGGCCACCCCTTTGGAACTTGTAAATTCAGTAAAATTCAGAAATGGATGGGTTTTTTTTGGATTAAATAAGAAAATGAACAACAAGCATTTTATCCCATTTATTATTATTATTATTTTGCTTTTTCAATGCTACTCTAGTTTTTGCTGAAAAGTCTTCTCCTGACAATGCATAATTAAATGTAGAAATTGGGAAGGCTGAGAGAAAACTGCAGGTTTTGACAACTGGACATAAGTTTGACCTCGAAAGCTTTTCTCTTTCACGAATGGGAGTTAGTACCTCACCTGTTTTGTTTCTCTATTATTCTTGGACCAACATTATGACATTACAACAACGTACAGCATACAGTTTGGGGTTTTGGCACTTGGGAAGATGGGGAGTTCATGTTGGGGCAATTATTGATCAAAGGGTAATGCAAATAATAACTAATACCAGTGTTGTCCTGCCCGATTTCTAATATTGCATCTAACAGCAGCTTTTGGGGCTAAAATTGTCAGCTGTGAAATAGTCATTAGAGTTAACACAAGAGTTAGATGGATATGTCCATTCGCACTTCTCTCACAGCTGTTGTTTAAGGCTGTTTGCAGAGTCCAAGACAGCTATAAATGAATCAAGTGAGCCAGTTATTTTAAAACACACTTATCTTCTGCTTCCCTACATTATGTTTAAAACTTGTAGTTTGATCCTGTTTGTAACTGGGCTCCCTGAATCTGCTTTAAATGCAGCGTCTGCGTTACATCAGTCATATTTGGGACACAATTGGAAGGTTTTCTTTGTAGTGTAAAGGTTAGAAATGTAATGTTTAAGAAAGCAGCTTAGTTTCTGTTGCACAGTTCTGTGATAGCTTCTGTGCAAGAGTGGACTATATGGTGGCAGCTCATCTTTTGGCAATGGATATAGGCTCAGTGCTGAATCTTAGTCTCTCAGCTCTTTGATGCCACTGACTATGTGGAGCTGGTTGTGTGCCTACTCAGTGAGCAATTTACTAAGGATTGTGGTGGTTTCTCCGCCACTGGCAATTTTAAAATCCAGGTGAGATGTGTTTCTAAAAGATAGGCTTTAGGAATCACTTTGGTGAAATTCCATGGCCTGTATTATACTTGAGGTCAGACTAGATGATTGTAATGATCTCTTCTGGTCCTTGAGCAGCACCTGCTCAAATATGACCTATTTCTCTCTTGTAATGAAGGGAAATGGTGCTGCAACTCTGGACATCAGGCTGTAATGCTTGGTGTGGGGAGCTGGGCCCAGTCCTGTGGGGTGGGAGCTGCCATTGTGGGGCGAGTGTGGTCTGAGTTAGCTCTCTAGGTGCCCCCTTTCTTTGGGTGGCAGGACTTGATACCCCCCGTACAGTCCTTCCTACTTTAAAGCGCAGCCCATTATTTTACACATCATTTCCCCATGCCCATGTCCTTTATTAACTTTACTGTCACTGCTCTGATTTTTAATATTAAGGAAGTTACTCTGAGAGTTAGAGAGATGGTCTAGGCTACAGTGCCTTCAATATGTTCAAGTCCATCTCAGTTTTGTCCCTTTTTGTTTGATTTATATGGTATGGGCTCTTTGTTTTCCTAGGACTTGGCCCCAGTTAGGACTCGACTGAAAGCTAGATTTTTGAAACTCATTCCAAATGAGTTTGTGGTTTTGCTGGTTGGGTAAGGAAAAAGGTACAAAGGAGATAATGTAGATATCTCTTTTTGCTAACAAGGCTCAGGATTTTAGATGTCCTCACTCCTTATGGATGCCCAGACAGCAACTGTAGCTAGCCTTGCTTTTTTTTGTTTTGGTTTTTTACATTGGGTTGCCCAGGGCTGCGTTAATCTCACCGTAGTTATCTAAGACTTCAAGTACAACTACTACTTCGGTAGCTCCTTCCAACCAAGGTTTTCAAATATTAAATGAAGCTAATGTCGATGAATTAAGGCTCACATGATCCATTTGAGTAGGTGGCATTATCTCCGTTTATAGATGGGCAGACTGAAGTACAGAGAGGTGAAGTGGCTTTCAGAAGTTACACAGGAAATCTGGGTCAGAGCCAGGAGCATCATTCATAGTTCAGGGCTAGAAGAGACCATTAAATCATCTTGTCCGACCTCGTTAATATCACATATAATTAAATTTTACCCAGATACCCCTTGATTGAGCTCAGTAATTTGTATTTAACTAAAGTATAACTTGTGTTTGGCTGAAGCATATCTTCCAGAAAGCCAACCAACCAGTCTTGAGATAGAAAATCCACCAATTCCATTGGCAGCTTATTCTAATGGTTAATTACCCTTGTTGGTTTTTTTAAAGTGTCTTGTATCTTGCATGAGTTTGTCTGACTTCAGCTTCCAGCCATCTGTTTTTATTATATCTTTCTCTGCTAGATTAAAGAGCCTTTATTGCCTTGTGTTTTCTGTCTGTGAAGATATTTACATTGTGTGATGAAGTCACCTTCACTTTCTGATGAGCTAAACAGACGGAGTTCTTTGAGTTTCTCACCGTAAGGCATTTTTTCCAGCCCTCATATCATTTTTGTTTCTCTTTTCTGCACCCTCTCCAACACCCTTTCTAAAATGTGGACACCATATCTGCATGTAGTGTTCTAGTATCGCTTACCAATGTTGTAATCCATGGTAAAATAATCTCCCTATTCACTGTTCCCATGTATGTATCCACTGGTTGCAACTGGCCTTTTTGCCACAGCTTTGCACTAATAGCTCATGTTCAATTGCTTGTCCATAATGACCCTTAAATCGTTTCCAGAGTCGTTGCCTTCCAAGATAGTCCCTCGGTCTGTAGGTATGGCTTATGTTACTTGTTTTCAAATATATAGCTTTGCATTTGGCTGTATTAAAATGAATTTAGTTTGAATGGGCTCAGGTTAGCAAGCGATACAGATAGAGATGTATGACGGCCTTGTCCTCCTCATTATTTACACACCACCAGTTTTTGAATCATCTGCAAATTTTTATCAGCAGGGACTTTATTTACTTTCACACTGTTGAACATTTTTAATAATATCAGGCCTTATACCAATCCCTCTTGGTCTCCATTAAAAAGAACCCCATAACGTGATGATTCCCCATTGATAGTTACTTTTTAAGATCTGGCAGTTATTTAGTTATTAATCCATTTAATGTGTTCTCTATTGATATTTTATAGTTCTGGTTTTTAATCAGAATGTTGTGAGGTACTAAGTCAAATCCTTTAGAAAAGCCTGTTACATCTGCGCAATTACCTTTATCAACAAAACTTGTAATCTGATTTTATTCTTTGATGAGATTTGTTTAGCAAGAACTATTTTCCATAAAACCAAACTGATTGTTATTAATTATACTGTTATCCTTCAATTTTTAAATTATTAGCTTTTCCATTATTTTGCCCAGGATTGAAGTTAGGGTAAACAGCCTAAAGTTTTTACCCTTTTTTCATATTGGCACAACGTTAGCACTCTTCCACTTTCTGCAATTAACCCAGTAATCTACAATTAATTAAAAATGAACATTAGTGGGCTAGAGATCTCTTCTTTTAGGACTCTTGGGTGCAAGTTATTGGGCCTGCTGATTTTAAAATGCTTATCCCTTGTAGATGTTGTCTCCCAATTTTCATTCACATTTTTGTTTAAATTTTCCTCCCAATTAATTTTGTTCATAATTTTTCCTTGATTTTGGGAAATTAACCAGTCTTTTTGAATTACCGAGTATGTATGTGTTTATGCATATTAATATCTATTGTTGGTTGGGGCTGTCCTCTGTTTGCTCATTACATTTTTTTTTTTTAAATAAACCTTTTTAAGATACATTTAAAATTATGGCAACCTGTGTTAAGGCTTACATTTACAATAACCCAGTAATCATTAAATAAATAAAAGTGTGCTGCGTCAAAGAGCCCTCCTGAATGAGTTAAAGGTTGCTATTTTTAAAATTATATAGAGAATCAGAGGGAAAAACATCTTTAGTTTCTGAGGTCAATTCAAGCTTTATAAATGTCACTGCTGTGTACTGCATTAAGTGTATTATTGTCAGTCTATGCAATAGACTAAATGGTAGTATTTACATTTTTCCAAATGTGTATGGACTTTGGGTTTCTGTTGTGTGGAGAAGCAATTGCCTTAATTAAGTTTGGTTTCAGTTTAACTAGCAGATGCAGCGAATATTTGCTTCATTTGGACTAGCTCATTCAAAGCTGAGAAGTCAACTGAGAGATCAAAAGCTTGTTGTCTCTGCCAATCTACAAATAAGAACCAGGTGCGAGAGGCTGAGATCTACTAATCCTAAAAACCTTGAAGGGCATGGGGCCAGATTTTCAAAGGTATTTAGACATCTAAAGATGGAGATAGCTGCTTTTGAAAGTCCTAGTAGGCAGTTTAAGTAGGTTAGGTACCTAATTCATATTGATTTAGGCACTTCTCCAAATCCCACTGGGATTAGAAATTTAAATATGTTTGAAAACTTGGCCTATTATGGCCAGAAATAATTAATCTATTCATCGACTACAGTTAATACTTCCTTTTGTTCAATGAATTTATTTTAAAAGCAAAACATATTTTGAAGAGTTTACTTTTTCATATGTATCCAACGCTTTCAACTAATAAAAGCAATTTTTAAATGCTGGTTTTTACATTTTAATTGAATTCCAATTTCATTCCAAAATGCAGCTTGACACAAATCTAGGTTTTAAAAAAATCTAGAAACTAAGATTCATCATTTAAAATTTAAGAATCTGAATAATTCAGTGGTAAGCTTTATAACTGCTTAGATAAATGCACATAGATGCTGCATATCCTTCTGGTTAGCGAAATAAAGTGCCACATTTAATGTACAGGAGCTATTGGGTTGCAAATCAGTGTTTTTTAATGGTTATTTCAACCACTGAGAATGAACTTTTCTTTACGAAATAAATAAGTATAAATACAATACACAATTAAAATCAATTATTTAAATCAGTTTCCTGCTTACTGATTTAACTTATGATTATAATCAGTGATTGAAATCAATGCATCTGGTCCCTAGGCAACCACTAGCTTCCAGACCAGTGAATAATTAATCTTTATCAGTTATAATGAAATCCAAAATAGTTATCTCATATTAGGTACAATACCTTTTTGGTGTTTTAAAATATCATCCATAATTTTTAGAAACTCTAGCATATAACCAACCAGCCCAGGA